>OZ023330.1:16700916-16913416 GCA_964007535.1 Brachyptera risi
GATTGAGGAAAACCCCAATTCACAAGGGTGAGTGACATAAATTTAGTTATATTCAAGCCATTGTGAATTTCCAAACTTTTTCTCATATCCCATGACACAGATCAAGCATATGGAAAATTGAAAAAAATTACCATGTACGCAAAACGTGATTTTTGTAACACACTTCTTGATGAAGAGAGAAACACTCATTTTTTTCTCGAAATAATGTATTCTCCAACATTTTGTGTGTTTTTTTCTGTGGAAGTGTATCGTCTCTGCAATTAATATGGGTGAGCCTCTCACACAAACAGGAATGCTCAGTCCACAGTATTTTACCACATTATTCATTTTCCGACAAGGCGATATAGGCTTTCCACATCTTATCGGGAGCCCGTTGCGCTGGAATACGCGTACCCAAATTCCGAAATTTTGAATGCGAATTGAGAGTTAATCATTTGCATTGTTCTTCCTTTTTTGGTTCGTTACCTTGGTCCCGTCCGCCCAAGATTTGATCCGGGGGTATATGTTTGATCAACACACAGGAATTATTTGAACAACGATCATGCATCCGAATTCTCTAAAGTTTCCAATTTGTACGATTTTTTTTTCATCGACTATGTGTGAAAATTTCGTTTTCATACAAGAAAATGCCGCAAAAAGATTCGAATTTGATTTCATGATTTCATCATATTGTTGATTTTTCCGCGTATTTCACACGACCTCAACGTTCTTTAAACATGTATTGAACTATTTTCGAGAAGATTCGAACATTTCAAAAAAAGAGATCGTATTTCACAAAAAGTGGGGAAAGTCTGTCAAAGAGTCAGATGTCAACTTGATTCTCTTGTCTTGGATCAATTTTCCAATTCGTCAAATCCTAATAACTCTCAAATTTGTGACCGGAAAACCACGAATTCAGAACTGGTCCTTAATTATACTAGTTCACATATGACGGCCAACTTTCATCACATTTCTATGAATGATTTCAATTCAAAAATATTTTGAGAAATTCATCCAAACGCTACATCCGAACGCTATTTGAACATTGGCGTTACTACCGGGTGGGCCAAGTGGGCTAGTGCCATAGTGGGCACGTATGGGGGCACCAATATGAATTTCTTCAATTCTAGATAGTCCAGTCTAATCAAAGAAATGATAATTTTCAATGTTGAACCTGTATTCACAATTCTTTCAAATTCACGCTCTCTCATATATTATCATAATATATAATATTTCGGAGAGATAGAAGATACCCCAATAATTTGAGAAGAAGAGAGTCAAGAAAGTGAAGCATCATTTTGACGAATTAGGCCAACGTCTATAAGTTGATCCCGAAAAGTGCTTCAGAGTTCAAGTGTTCAGGAGGCCTCTTTACATGTTGCCTACCAGCTTGATTGCAGACGTTCGGGATACAAGTTGGCAACGGTAAACTAATCATCGTATCAACAGACAGTTTTTATTCAATAATCAGCAGTATTCAATACGTGCTTGCTTGAAGAGCTCTAGTTCGTGGTATATTTGAAACCCTTTCAAAATAATCTGAAAATCAACATGCTTATACCTGTTTCCCATTCTTTCTACGATTTTTCAGTGATATAATATGAAAATTAGAATTTTTAATGAACGTAGAGACACAGATATACTCATCGTGGTTTCATTGCATAAAGAATTATACTGATCGAACTCAACGTTTACCCACCATGTATTGTAAGCCAAAGGTCTGCATTGGCGCTTTTTGTCTAGTTTTGACCGTCCCCTGCAGGGTTTACTCATGAATTGTGATATGTAGATTAAGGTTCGAGAGTTCGCGTGGAGTGACAGAAACCTTCAAAGTCTCACATTCAAGTCATCTGACTGAAATCTCAGATGTATAAGTTCTGGGCGATGCAAATACGTTTCGAATCAAATTTGAAACTGATGTATCGCTCGCATTTCCCTCCAACTTCTCGACATGAGATCTGCTTTGCGTAAAGATATCTTGAAAATATCCAGTGTACTATAGCCAACCCTACAAGTTTCCAGGTGTGCTCCGCTCGTGTCCGGTTTTCAACAATACCTGTCACAGTTGCAAGTGCAGGGAGAGGCTGTTTGAAACTGAAGCAGATAATTACGTACCTTTTTAGATCAAAGTCACAAGAAAGACTCAAAGGCTCGACGTCTATTCCATAAATTGAACGGCGACGAGCGAAAATGAATGATTTTGATCAATTAAGTTCAATAGATATTTTCGCGGATCATGAAGCTCGAAGAAAGAATTTCAAGTAGACCACAGGGTGGACTGCTGCATTTTTTTCCACCGACGCAAACTTTATTTGTATTTACTAATTTACATCAGGTTACTTTGAATCAAAGTTATGATCCACTTGAATATATGTAGGCCTATAACATAGTTTTTAATCGCGCCAAGTAGTTTTACACCGACGCCATAAGATTCTTCAACAAGTTAACATGAAGTGCTTCGTTCAACCCTACAAGCGAGGTATTTCATGAGTACAAACTATCATAGCAATTTTCACAGAGCAGTGTGCTTGACTAAGTATAGGCCTATCACCCAAATTGATTTAATTCATTTGAACGGATTGATTAGGAAATGTGAGAGGGGCACTCTAGGTGATACATACCCAAGGGCACTCCGTATTGAAGTTACGCCACTGTATTTGAATAATCGAATATTCTGAATGTATCGAATCATTGAAACAGAATGAAGAGTCAAAATTAATGCAGAATCAAGATTAGATTGGACTCAATTTTGAATGAATTTAGAGATAAGAAATGTCCGGTGTTGACGATGTTGATGTTGCTAAATCTTATATCATCATCAAATGAAGAGTGACCGTATTTTGAAGACAATCATTTTCATCTGTAACTGTCCTGAAAGTTATTGATAAAATCGATCCATTAGGTGGGTAGCCTACTCCAATATCTCTTCTTAATTCTTCACTGTCTGTTTCATCAAAGAGGAAAAAAAATTGCCCCTATAAGAATGATGAAGGTCTGAATATGTATGTTGTGAAATTATTCCATCTTTACACATCTTTTATTTACATTCTTATCTAATTCCCAATATCACGTTCTCAAACACTGTGGTACTATTATTTCTGAATAATATAGTTGAAAGGCATTTCTCCACAACTGTGATGGTAACGTAACTTCGATTTTTCCATAGTGATTTGAATACGAATTCCGCGCGTATTTTCTTCCGTTCTGGTTGGACAAAATTGAAACAAGCCTCGTAGTCGACCAACCACAGGTTGCCGTCGATTAGGCGCGAAAATCTCGGCAAGGATGCATGATATTACATGAACCATGAACTTCTACGATGTTATAATCATCTAGTGAATGAGAGTGTAATAATATGATATAATATTACTGATTTTGTTAAATGTGAATGTGTCAAGTGTAAATGATTGAATATGAGTTTGAATGAAATAAATTCTTCGTTCTCATCATAAATTGTTTTCATAATGACTTTGTATTCATCTCTTGAATTTCTCTTGAAATTTTTTTACCAAGATTTTTTTGCAAACACATGTTAAGGGATGTGTCGTTGAGGCTGTGACCAATATATAGCCCAATCGGGTGATTGGTGTAGAAATGAGGAGCGTTTCACATTTCGATGTGTCGGACGGCCGGGTTTTAGCATAGGCCTACCGCTCGGGTGAGCCGGCCAGTGCACGACCGCGCGGACGGGCGCCCAGATCTCAGATAATTTTTTCCACCAGGATTGTTTTGCAAACACATGTTAAGGGATGTGTCGTTGAGGCTGTGACCAATATATAGCCTAATCGGGTGATTGGTGTAGAAATGAGGAGCGTTTCACATTTCGATGTGTCGGACGGCCGGGTTTTAGCATAGGCCTACCGCTCGGGTGAGCCGGCCAGTGCACGACCGCGCGGACGGGCGCCCAGATCTCAGATAATTTTTTCCACCAGGATTGTTTTGCAAACACATGTTAAGGGATGTGTCGTTGAGGCTGTGACCAATATATAGCCTAATCGGGTGATTGGTGTAGAAATGAGGAGCGTTTCACATTTCGATGTGTCGGACGGCCGGGTTTTAGCATAGGCCCATACCGCTCGGGCGAGCCGGCCAGTGCACGACTGCGCGGACGGGCGCCCAGATCTCAGATAATTTTTTTTCCCAAGATTTCTTTGCGACACATGTTAAAGGATGTATCGTTGAAGCTGTGACCTAGTAACAGCCTGATCGGGTGATTGGTACAGAAATGAGGAGCGTTTCACATTTCGATGTGTCGGACGGCCGGGTTTTAGCATAGGCCTACCGCTCGGGCGAGCTGGCCCATCCAGTGGAACCTCTGCCCATCGTTTCCCTGCTTGTATCATTCACTTTGTCATACCCCACTCCCATCCAACAAAAAACAACAAAAAACGCGTAGTTGCGGATGCAGAGCCCGTGATGTCCGAGCCTTTGAACCCAAACATTTGTAGATTGGTCTTCTACGATGCCGTCATTTAAAACCGCGTGAAAATCAAACTATCCCCTGGTCCGTGGGCTGAGGTGGGAAAATCGAATGGAACCGGTCTGTCCTGGCTTCGAACCGGGCACATACTGACTAAATCATTGTAAAAATATTGTGGAAAATGCCCTCAGCTAAAATACTGACGACGGGCCATAGGATGATGTGATTTTGATGCGATGAACTTGAACTTGGTCACAGCCTCAACGACACATCCCTTAACATGTGTTTGCAAAAAAATCTTGGTGAAAAAAATTATCTGAGATCTGGGCGCCCGTCCGCGCGGTCGTGCACTGGCCGGCTCACCCGAGCGGTAGGCCTATGCTAAAACCCGGCCGTCTGACACATCGAAATGTGAAACGCTCCTCATTTCTACACCAATCACCCGATTAGGCTATATATTGGTCACAGCCTCAACGACACATCCCTTAACATGTGTTTGCAAAACAATCTTGGTGAAAAAAATTATCTGAGATCTGGGCGCCCGTCCGCGCGGTCGTGCACTGGCCGGCTCACCCGAGCGGTATATGCCTATGCTAAAACCCGACCGTCTGACACATCGAAATGTGAAACGCTCCTCATTTCTGTACCAATCACCCGATTGGGCTATAGATTGGTCACAGCTTCAACGACACATCCCTTAACATGTGTTCGCAAAAAAATCATGAAGCATATGTAAATAATAACATGAAACATACATGGCTAAAAGGGTATGGTCCATATTGATTGTAACGTATACATAAAGCATATGTGAATTATATTCATATATTCATGTGTAAGTTTTCTCTTCAATCGTCACCAGAAAAAATTCATGTTTTATAATATTGAAACTCTTCCTCTAATTGAATTACAACTGCATGGTAGAAGATTACTTATATTCATCGTATGAATCGATCTTATGGCATTCTGGTCATTGCGGGGCGTAACACTTGATCAAAATGACTGTGAATCATGGAGTAAGATCTTATGTCGATCATTATCTCGATGTCAGTTGGGAAACAACCAATAGCCAACTTTCAGTATGGAATAAAATGAGCTTCTCGAGAAGATCGGTGTACGCGTATTCCAGCGCAACGGGCTCCCGATAAGATGTGGAAAGCCTATATCGCCTTGTCGGAAAATGAATAATGTGGTAAAATACTGTGGACTGAGCATTCCTGTTTGTGTGAGAGGCTCACCCATATTAATTGCAGAGACGATACACTTCCACAGAAAAAAACACACAAAATGTTGGAGAATACATTATTTCGAGAAAAAAATGAGTGTTTCTCTCTTCATCAAGAAGTGTGTTACAAAAATCACGTTTTGCGTACATGGTAATTTTTTTCAATTTTCCATATGCTTGATCTGTGTCATGGGATATGAGAAAAAGTTTGGAAATTCACAATGGCTTGAATATAACTAAATTTATGTCACTCACCCTTGTGAATTGGGGTTTTCCTCAATCTTCAGAGCAGTTTTCAGGTGATTTGAATGTCAGAATTCGAATATCATCAACTTATCATGTTAGTTTCATTCGATACCTATCATGAGGAATGAAAAATATCATTATAGCCAGTCATCAAAAACTAATATCGTGTTTTGAACGTTGCACGATATTTTTAATTTTTCCTCCCGAATATTCCAATCAAGCTACTGTTTTCTACCAGTATTGTCCTCTGATTGAACGATGGAGTGCATATTCAGAAAGTGCGCAAAATTACCTTTCAAATGATACCACGCGCGAATAGATAGCTCAACAATGAGAATTTAATGCTTAAATGGAGTACTCTACTTAAGTACTGATGGACCAGTTGCCGGATGGATCACTTTCCGAGACGTATAAATACGATTATTATTAATATTATCAAAATGCGAGATGGACTAGTTTCCAGATGGACCAGTTGCTTTCATGAAATATATAATAAATATTAAAATAATATAGAGATGGACCAGTTGACGAGATGGACCAGTTTCTGGATGGATCACTTGACGCATCCCCTATATATATATGTATGTATATATATATGTATGTATGTATATATGTATGTATGTATGAATGTATGTATGTATGTAAGTATGTATGTATGTATGCATGCATGCATGCATGCATGTATGTATGGATGTATGTATATATGTAGGCCTATGTATGTATGTATGTATGTATGTATATGCCTTTCTGGTGGAAAAAGTTGCCAGATCTGTTTTCACCACCTGGTGAAAATGAATACATCGAAGATGACAAATGAATGAATCATTATCTGGGTCTTATAAGGCAGCAGCAATGTGACTTTACTAGGAAAACGCGGGATGCGCGTTGTTAGACGAGCTTAGGGGTATAGAAATCTAGAATGAAAAATAATTTGTCAACCCAATCTACATCTACAGACCTTGGATCACTCCAAACGTTCAAAAACCTTACGAGAATCAGTTATGTCACGGCCTTCCTCTTCATTCATTCCAATCGTTTTGAATTAATTGGTGACACTTGTTGCTATAGATTTAATTGGTTCCCGTAATAGCCTAAATTGATGGGAAAATGCTTTATAAATGCGTTTTCTTCGTTATATCTCATCCGATTGATGCGAAAAATCTCTCAAAATGTGCTTAATAGTTTCCTTTATATTCGGCGAAAATTTGAGAGGTCTTGAAAAATTTTGATTTTTCAAGTATTTTCCTCCGGGTTATTCTAATGGGGATTTTTGAAATTTCTAAAATTCATAAAAAAAAAAAGTTACCACCCGATAATGCCACAAAACTATACAGATCTAAGTTAGATGAGGAACCATGACGAAAAAAAGTTTGAAGTTGATAGCTGTAGCCGTTTGACCTGTGGAGAACCGACAAAAAAACATAAAAAAAACAAACATAAAAACGAACACCAATTTTTTTCAATATGTCAAATTGAATCCTCGCTAAAGCTCGTCTAATTATGCTGACACACCGATACAGGACAGCATGTCATAGGATAACCTACTTTTTGATCGGGCACTCGAATAATCATTGAAGTTTTTGAAAAATGTTGTCAAAATTTGTAATGAAATTGGCATAGCATCTTTCAAATTCATAAAATACCCACTTTATCGATGATCTGTTGATGTAGGTCTAATGCCAAAATGACAATAATTACTATTTGACTTGTAGATTAGCTTGTAAGGGTAGCCATCAGAGAATTTGGCAAAGAGATCTAAAGCAATTGGCAATATACCAGCATGTATGTCTAGGCCTAACAAGGCCTAACAAGTTTCTATGTTGTTATTGGTATTGGTACGGTAGGCCTACAACCTTTAAAGAGTATTTAACCTTTGAACAAATAAGAGGCCTACCGGTACAAATTTAAATGAAGCCAACAAACAGCCATACATTAACCCACCCAGAACTGAATGTAGTCAGACTAGTATTTTGTTGACAATTATTTTTAAAATTTTGGCTCAAGATGTAATTTTTTTTAAATCCAACATTAAAATTGAGTTTTGGGAAATTTCTTGGGCCTATTGATTGATTTAAAAAAAAATCATCAAATCATTCATTGTAGGTAAATTCTTCCTTATATGGCAATCAATTTTCTTCATCATTACTGGTATTTATTTTTTTAAATTGTTATTTTATTTTATTTAATCCAAAGATTTGTACATGGCACAAATATAGGAAGTATAAAAACTAACAACTAGATATAAAAATTAGTAGATAAAAGAATGGATTGAAAAAAAGACAGAATGATATATATATAGTAGTGCAATGATGGTCTAATGAGATTTTGAAGTTAGGAATTCGTTGAGGTCATAGAAGGGGTCAACAATTTGTTCACACACGAGTTTGGTTGGAAATTTTCACTAACCTGTAGGTTTTGATGATTTCCAAAACTTTTCTTTGGACCTATATTCTGTGTAAAAAAACAATTGATTATATAGGCTTATATATATATATATATATATATATATATATAGGCTACCGTCTATATATATATATATATATATAAATATATATATATATATATATATATATATATATATATATATATATATATATATATATATATATATAGGCTACCGTCTATATATATATATATATATTTATATATATATATATATAGACGGTAGCCTATATATATATATATATATATATATATATATATATATATATATATATATATATATATTTATATATATATTTATTTTTATATATATATATATATATATATATATATATATATATATATATATATATATATATTTATATATTTATATATTTATATATTTATATATTTATATATAGATATAGGTATATATAGATAGAGATATAGATATAGATATAAGGGCACATATACATATACATATATATATAATTAAAATTTCAATTTAAGCTTGGGCTATTCAAATTTTGGAAATTTTCAATTGTTCAATCAAACGTTGTCAATATTATAATTATATTGATTATGAGCACGTTACCGGTACCGGTTCCCTTAGTTGCGTAGCCTATGATAGGCCTATATGAAATTCGACTAACAATCGAGATGAAAACATATCTGCCTCGTAATTTAGTTGCTATATTCAAAGTTTCAATTACGTAGGCCTACATATTTAAAAAAGTATTGCATTGTATTGCCGCTTTCGTAGATACAAATGTCGGAACCTACATACATGAAGACTGAGTAGGCTACGACCTCCATGATCTCATCATAAATCTTCATAAACAACCGTTTATATTTAATTTAACCGTTTATATTTGGTTAGTATAGGATTGGTTTGCTGAGTGCACTGTGCTCATTTCTGCTTCTGGCGGTTATCAGTAAAATGTGGGAATCCTGCATATTACTCAAGTCTAATGATGAACAATGATCATAGTCCTAGTCCTGGGCATAGGCCAAGAGTGTGTAAATTCAAGGTAGTGGTACAAAAATACCATTATACCATAATAAACTTAATTTTTTTGTTAATTATTGAATATAGAAAACTCGCCTATTTTTGCAATTTTTTTTGACGAAAATGCCGGCATATGATGTATTTTGATGTACAGGTAACAGTTATTGAAACGAAGGCATATTTTGACATTTTTGCATGGTAGGCCTACTATTTCTGTCAGCCATGTTGAAGGCAGCCATTTGGTGATGGCGCTAGTATCTGTACCTGAAATAGCTGCTTTAACCAAGAAATCTTAATGAAACCGGATTTTCATATTACGAAAAAAACATGAAAACATCACTGAAATTAGAATGTGCCACCACTTCTGGATAAGATAGTGATGCCATAATTAGGAAATAGCAACATCATAAATGTGTCGCTACAAATCTGGGCGAGTTCTCTATATTCAATAATTACCCTATTTTTAAACTGGCAAGTACAAATGAGTACACAGCCTAGTATAAAGACAGGTGTTTAATTTGTTACTTGTTTTAGGATTGCTTGAATTGGCTCATCGAGAATATCAAGCTGGGGATTATGACAATGCAGAGCGCCATTGCATGCAGCTATGGCGTCAAGAGACAAATAATACAGGCGTTCTTCTCCTACTTTCTTCAATACACTTCCAGTGTCGCCGATTAGACAAGTAAGATTGTAATTGATGTATCTCAAACCTAGCTGTTGGTTGGGTCGTTAAGCAAACACATAATTGATGTCAAAAGTAGGTGTAGTCTGTAGTTGTAAACTGTTGTTGTATTATACTGTAGCCTTGTAGGCCCTACCAATGATATTATATTATCCAAGCTAAAGTGTGACGTAAGATGTGAGACAGATCCTCAGGCACATTATGCTATTAATTTGATGGCATAGTAGGCCTGCACTTACTACTTAGGCCTTATTAGTATACTTAGGACTAGGAAAACGTGGGACTCGCATTATGAAATGAGCTTAGAAGTATGGAAATGTAGAATGAAAAATAACTTGTCAGCTCAATTTATATCTACGGACCTTGGATTACTTCAAATGTTCAAATACCTTACATGCAATTTGTTGATATTTATAGTGCTGCAACCTGTTGCATATACACGTTGCAAATCCAATCTATCTAAATATTCAATAAAATGTACACTTTTATTGCGTTTTCTTTGTTATTTCTCATCCGATTGTTGCGAAAATCTCTGGAAAGGTGTATAACAGTATTTTTCATATTCTTTGAGGTTTTGAGAGCTTTTGTAAAATTCTTGTTTTTCAAGTATTTTTCCTCTGGGTTATTCTTATGAGGATTTTTCAAACTTACGATTTTTTCCGGAAAACCCTTCTGACCGATTTTTCTAAATAGCAATCCCAGCCTATTGTGGTATGACAGAAATATGTAGAAAAAGTTTCAATTCGATTGGTAATTTTTCATGACGTATAGCCTATGCCGCGCACAAAATTCCAAAAAAGAACAAAAAAACGAAGCCCATTTTTTTTCGGTATGTGAAATGGAATCTTTGCTACACTCATCCAATCACATATTTGACTGTTATTTATCCTTCTTGGTGCCAATATCTAATCTAGCTGATATCAAAAACTGCTCGAAAATTGTCAGCATCCATTTTATTGAATGTTAACCATAATGCTGTACCATTTTTGAATCTATTTCATTACTAGGCCTACAGTATACGTATATGTAGCCTACATGTTCAAATATTCAATACGTCTAATGTACCGGTACTCACTACTGTGCTTTTTTGTATTGTACACAAAAAGCAGTTGGCGTACACAATTTCATACGAAAGGTTGGCACTGAGAAGATTGAGTAAAACATATTTTGAGCTGTATTTTTCTACAATCCAGTGTAATTATATATAAATTTGTAATAATTCCATCAGTTGCTTTAATCTTTTTTAAAGTCAACATTCGTATTCAAGCTCGGCATAAATTCTTCATAATGTCTTCCACGGTCAGAGGCGGCGGAGCCCTAATATTATTGAGGTATCAAGATTGGTAAAGTTGTTGAGTCATAGAAAATGGTGCAGGGTGTGTGGCATTGGGCCATATTGACGTGATTTTGAGGAGATTTAGAGAATAAGGGGGTGGGGGAGTCCAATTAATTGGTAATTGCAGATGTCGGATGTTTGATCTATGTAACACTTTGGACCAAGTTGCAAAAATAATGAACTAAAGGCTTGCATTATTATTGTGGACATACTTGAAACAAGGTAAAATATGTTGGTGAAAACTCATTCAATAATTATACATAGGCCTACATGTATTCATATAATATAGACCTAGGCCTACTTATTAAATTTTATTCATTTAATTGAGAGTGCAAAATTACACTTAAATGAGATTATATCAATTTGAATGATCAATTTTGTGTTGAGGGGTCAGTGGTTATAGTTAGGCCTATCACATGATTATTAGCCGACCCCCCCTAACCCCTGTCTCCGCCACCCATGTTCGCGGTAATATTTATCTGTGTTTCCTATGTTGCTAGGTCGGCTCACTTCAGCACGCTAGCAATCAAGCAGAATCCCCTGCTCGCCGAAGCGTACAGCAACCTTGGCAACGTCTACAAAGAACGCGGCCAGCTGCAGGAAGCCCTAGAAAACTACCGTCACGCTGTGCGACTCAAGCCCGACTTCATCGATGGCTACATCAACTTGGCGGCCGCTCTGGTTGCCGCTGGCGACATGGAGCAGGCAGTACAAGCCTACGTCACAGCCTTGCAGTATAATCCGGTTAGTATGTTCTGCAGTCCAGACTCTCGAGACCTTGTCTGGGGCTAAGAAACAATGAAATAGAGTTAGCAGTCAATTAATCTTTTGATGTATCCTCACGACTGTAACTCAGTTAACATCATAAACTTGCAATAGTAAATCACACCCATTATTTTAATTGTAACCAAGTTTTAAAGTGTTTCTTTCTTCCAGAAATTCCATTCTCCCTTCCAACCTGTACCCACCTCATCATTCTCACATCACGTGTTTCTCTTACCCTGCATCATCATCTGTCATCCATCTCATATCGTCCATCACAAAATTTGTATTCGTTTTTGAATCAAGTTATAAATTGAAGTGTGTCTATGGAATTAGGGATTATGATTTTATCATTTGCCACTGGGTAACTGCAGTCAAGAGCTTCAGATACTGCAGTGAACGCTCGTTGATCCAAAGTCAATTGATCAAAAATTTGACATTTCGAATTGGAAGTCAAACCCCGGCAGAAGGTATAGGCATTTCAATGTCAATTAATATCGTTACAGTAAACCGAATTCCTGCTAAACTCTTATTCAAACTAATATTTTGACCCTTTAATTGCTTTAAAGCTGTCTCGGATTGGATAATTCAATAAAGTTTGAGTGAATTCTTTGAGATGATGATAATTTTCCCAATTTCCATCCTTTTTATTTGACGTATAAGAATAGGCCGAAGCACGTTGAGATTTGTGTGTGTCATCCGACCGAGTAATCTCACCTTGATGGACACAACGCGATATGCTGAGCTCAGAACGTTTGTTAGTCACACCATCGACTCAGGACGGTCGAGCGCCAATAGGAGCGGCTAATGATGATTGCGTGTCGTCGAGTAAATACGATCCGTCCATCTTTGTCTCGGCCGGTCGAATAACTTTCTCTCACGCGCAATATGAAAATTGACTAAATTCCAACAGGGAAGAGTGATGACTGATGACTTCCGTGGAAAAGAGTTTCTTGGTCAATCCAAATTTTTTAAGAATCTTTCTCTTTATTTTCTCTTTCTTTATATTGGGTTTCAACGACGCACCATACTGATGGCTACGATCTATTGGCGTCGGTGAAAGATGAATGAAATGATAGGATGATGAGATGAGAGGTTATTTTATTAGGTGTTTTGGATGGTGGGAAGAAGTCGGTCGTGGCCTTTTGTTAAGGAACCATCCCAGTATCAACCTTAACAACAGAGGGAAACCACGAAAAAACCCTGTCAGGATGGTCGACCATGACAGGAATCAAAGCCCGGTCTCCCGAATGATGGTTCAGTGTGTTACCAATCGGCCACGCGTCTCGATATTTATTTTCTCTTCTTTTTCTTTTTTTTTCTATAATTTTTTATCTGCGTTGGAAAATTATGGTCACAGACAGCACAGTTCTGGTGTTGAAATTCATTGGTTTTAAATAATTAAAATGTGGTGGTAAGATCGCCCTTGTGGTACCCTGTCCAAACGATCCTACCTTTCATCCATAGGCCTAATTGGGGAACAATGATTTTGTATCAAGTTTGATGTTATTTAAAAAAAAATGGGGCCCTTCCATTTCGAATAAACGATGGGTTACTGTACTTTATTTACAGTGCAACTGTATCTGAGCAGCACCAACTGAAATCAAGCCTTTCAGCACATATTTTTTCCTTTCAGAATTCATTTTTACACCACTGCTCGTTCAAATTTTTGTCAGAACCGTAACCTGATCAACGAACAAGATAGGATATCTATATTGCATATTTTATATTGTATCACGTACATTTTTAGAAATAATGTAGGCTTGCGTATTGGAGTAATTTGAGCGTTTTTTCGAATCTCCATTGATAACCCTATTTGACACATCTTACTGCAGGCCTGCCACCAACTTTTTTTTTAAATCCTGTTCATGTTACCCAAAAATCCTGTAAAATCCTGTAAAAATCTCATCAAAATATCCTGTAAAATCCTGTAAATTATGCGTTACTAGTTCGAAAAATGAGGAAATTTACAAAAGTATATTGTACAATTCTGTCAAATAAAAGTTGGGAGTTTGAAAAATGACAAAATTTACGCATGATTTTTAATAAGATTCATTGGCAAGCAGTTTTTACACACCCCTAACACACTGTCTTCTTCAAGTTCCTTGCCTTCGTCCTCATTTCATCTGTTGGCTGGAAAACTTCCATGTGTCTCCTTGATGAACAGTGCATCAGGGCATTCAGCATTGGAGATTCAAGCGATGATCTGTGCGCAGTTTTAATAAGGGTCAAAGTGCTGAAAACTCTTTTGTCGACCATGTGCGCCACGCACATTGTTTGTCCCCTCTTTCTTCCCCCTTGCTCTAAGGAAGCCAGCTTGGACAGCCATGTGGTTATCTTCAAGTCAAGTGTTTTCTCAGCAATTTTAACAACACAAGGAGTCCCATTAATACTATATATTATCATGTCATTCATTAGTTAACACTTATCGCACTTCAAAGTGTTGAAAGAGTCAAATTACCAAACTGGATGTTTGAATTAAAAACTGAAAAGCGAGGCAATAAATATAAATATTAGGGCCTTGAATGAAATGAATGAATTATTCTGTCTACATGCACTAGCTGGCTGATTTATTTATTATTGTTTCGTGTTTGTTCAATTTGAATTTCAGCAAAAATTACGAATAAAAGTTGACACAATCACGTCCATTATCCTAAACATTACTGCTCGGGTGTCTCGACCAGCCAGATGTCTGTCTATGACCCTGAAAGGCCTCCCCCCTCATCATACTAGCACGCGCTGCACATGTGGCTGTGACGTATCTCTAGCTTGCTGGGTCGCAAGGAATGTTGATGACAAAGGATTTCACGTAATAAAATATCCAATTGTGAAAACTTGTATTTGTAATTTTTGCTGAAATTTGAATTAAACAAACACGAAACAATAATAAAGCAGTAGTTTGGACTAATTATCAGTTTGAAATTCGAAATAATAAAATTTCGAATTATCAAAACGAATTAACCTTGATATCCCTATACCAGCGGCCGGGGTCATTTCTCTGGTTCGAATTAGCGGGGAATTCGAATTAACCGAGTTCGAATTATCGAGGGTTTACTCAACTGTATTGGGTTACGCCTACACTTGCCCCATGCGATCGCACCATCTGCTCGGTCTACCAGTACCTTATGCCCCACCCACTTGTGGGCTAGTGCGCATCGCACTTGCTCACACGATCTAGCAAGTATAGGTATGTGACTTGCAAAATTGCCGAGAAACACGTCGGCGACGAGTATTTATGGGAGAGGGGAAATTTCATCGGGATCTTTTTTGTAGGTTGTTGACCATTTACAACGTATCTGCCGATTTACCGCCGTTCATGTTCAAATATTCGTGAAGTCACAGATATCCGTGAAAATAGGCAAATTTGCTCAAAAATCCTGTACACTTTTTATACCTAAAAAATCCGTGAAAACGGAAAAAATCCGTGAAAACGGCAGGCCTGTCTTACTGATCCACATTGTTCTCGTTTTTTGCAGGACCTGTATTGCGTTCGAAGTGATCTGGGCAACCTGTTGAAGGCCCTGGCTCGGCTGGACGAAGCTAAGGTAAGTTGCAAGCGCTCTCGTCTGAATCGGTGCACTGTGTCCTTGTTGTGTATGGTATTCAATGGCTGGGCATGCGACGTTCATCTTTCATATTGAGTCACGCCATCCTGTTTGGATTTTGGTTTTCTATATCGTGGGTCCACATAAATGATTAATTAGATTTACTTATCATCATTCACATACCAGTAATGAATATAGGCCTATCTATTTAAATCTAGTGTATACTTTAAATCCATAGCTTAAAATACCTGTATGTTGGCCTTGCAAAATTTATCTTGAAATAGCAACTTTTCAAAGTATGAACCCAGACTTGAGCTGAATGGATTGCGGTCTTGTAGCCCAGTCTTGCTGGCAAACCTATCGACACTTGTGAAATCTTATTTCTGCAATGCCCAGCCTGCAAATTACAAAAATATAAACATTGTACTGTACTCTGTTACCAAATAGACAACCACCATCATGTTGTCAAGGTGAAGATATTGTTGTGGCCAGGAATTGGCCGTAGATCTTCTGAACATCTCGAATGCTTCCTATTCGTTCCTACAAATTGCTTTTTGATTGGACAAGTCCGCGTCTTCTTTTCACTGATGGTGTTTGTCTTGCGAACAGATACTGCGCCGCGAGCAGAGCCACCTTGACGTTATTAAACATATCAGTGTGGCTTTGTTCAACAAGCTGGCGTGCAGGAGCAATCATTGTGCGCTTCACTTGGGTTGCTTCTAGCAGTGCCGCGCGCGATGCATTTGGCTCAGAGAGGTGAAGTTGGCCGTAATCCAACGCATGAGAAGTGATGCTAAACTTGAATATTTTATGAGAAGATGCTGAGAAAATGATTCATAAGTTTTATTGGGAGGTTTCAAAATCTTGATAGGCCTACTTTCATAGGGTAGGGCCTACCGTAGTTGATGACTGCCTGCTTCTGGTGGATGAGTTGGATTTGTACTGGCATCAACCTTTTCACAGTCTAAGGTTATGGTAAATGACGTATACAGGGGGGGGGTAAGACCTAACCAAAGCTGGACTGAAATTCCATTATTAGAATAAAAATGTAAAAGAATAAAGTTAGTGATGAATAAAATACTATATAGGCCCCTATTATTTCATGAAGTTACTAACGTTATGAACCTGTAAGAAACAAATACCCACATACTCCCTGAGAATAGCCAATTTTTTACAATATTTCTTCCATTTTACACTTGAGTTTAATATTACTAATTTTCCCCTGATCAAACAAACCATTTTGAAAAGAATAATAGACTTGTTCAGAAACTGTCGAGGCACACTATTTATATGAACTAGAGATGTCGGTAGCTTAGTAAGTTTATGTTATGCCACGCGTGTTTTACTTACAACAATATAATTATAGAACTTTAAAAATCATAAGAATCTCATAATAGTGTCTCATTGTTTGTTTGTTTTCTGAACAACTTATACTGAAAACATATTTTTTGAAATTCCTTATTTGGCTCTTGGGATTTAGAACAGAAATGATTAATTTATACTTCTTCCTGGAAAAACAGCTGGACCAATTCACTTGAAACTTCACAGAAATATATCAATATAACGCTAAACTTCAGTGAAATGTTTATTATTTCTGAGAAGAAAAATCTTTCTTCTGCCATGCTATTTTATTGGGTGTTGTGAAAAAAATGTATCTGGTTTTTCTCTAACTTGGTTTTGACCGATATTACCCGAAAAGTACAGTATACAGTTCTATACTTCTATGTTAATGAATAATTCACAATCCATTGTTACCACTTACCAGTATGCCATGAGTTTTCTCCGTATCTCATTATGCTCATTGATATATTCGTAGAAGCAGTATGTTTATACGACTACTGTAGGGAATCTGTCTGCTTCGTATTAATGGCGATCATAATTCAGCTGTTTCTTGTAGCCAGGGCTTTTGGTGCAAAATCACCTAGATATAGGCGCGCCATAAAACCCAAATATTCATTTATTCACTGTAGCCAGTGATATATGGTGATCGATTCAGAAAATAGTGGTACGTACAAAGTAAAAACCAAATATAATTGATTGTGGAATATTACAGTCCTCGTGTACTGTCAGCTGTCACTGAACTATTTCTCAGCATTCCTTGACCTGAATTGTAAAAATTTGCTGTTAATTTTGTGTGACCTTGGAACATGACTGTTGATTCTTTTTTCAATTCATAGTCATTACTCATTATCAATTATCTACCTAGAATTAGAGTAGTTATAAACATCCAGTACAATTCAACACTTGATGTCCAGTGTCGTACATGAAGCGGGCATTTATCGTATTCACTTCTCACGTTTCTTATTATCGGTTTAATTCCACCTCTCTACAATATTTGCGCTCGCTAATACTATGGCAAAAAAATGACCGGCTTGGTTGAGTGTTGCCATAGTATTGCCGCTTCTGCGTTTCTTTTGCGCTGCGCGATCGTGCGATTATTAATTCTGCGTTATAAGTAAATGGAGAAGCACAATAATCTTATTTCTCTAATTTTCCGATATGTCAATCCTATGTTCTATATCTTGTCACTTGACAGCAGCAAATGTGGTGCAAAATACACACATTATGGTCATGCAACATTCAGTGGTTGTAAATGTACCAAGCTAATCAAGTGCCAAGCTTTACACAATTAATATATTTGGGTCGTGATCATTTGATGGCTGATATAAAAATACAACGGGTTCTATTTTCCTGTAATAGATTGTAATTATTTTGCTTTTCCACTCTATAATAGAAATTTTTATCAGTGCTGCAGTGCTGAATATGCTTAGTCTATATGCATAGATTAAGTACTTACATTCCAGGGGTCAGCAATTATTGTGAGTACGAAATCCATCCACTTACCGATATAAAAGTGGCATATGTTTTTAGGAGGATTTAACGCTGTTTTAAGTAAACAAGGCAATTATGAATAAGCATAAAATACAAATTATTATCTTCATATAATTTGTTGCCCTGTCTAAGAAATTAAGAATTTAAATATTTTAAAATGAATAAGTGACAGTCCTTTCGGTTAGTGACATCACATCATCAGTTTTCATGTAATGACCATATACTTTTCGAAATTTGGATGGATTTCCTTCATAACTATATCTTTGCCAACTCTGTGCGCGCTCGCCTATTTACCCATGGTTTACGGATATGTTTATTAATAACGTTGGTTTATTCTTTTCCATTGCTTGGCTACTGTTAGATGATCAGTGATATGACATCTTTGCATCAACGGACGGCTCTCGTCATCAAATGCTGAACAGATAAATGTAGACATTTGATAAAAGCGACAGGTAAAGTACTCTACTTCAAAAACAGCGTATGTATTTTTGTTTAGGAGGGTTTAATATTCCAAGATTAATGTTCAGCATTTCTGTGTTTTAGGTTAAACGAGGTGAAAGATAACTGTTAGTATTTATATACAATATACAATTAATTTAAGTTTAGTAATATTAGTTTTTGGCTCCCGCGCGCTTAGTAATATGCGATTACCCATGCGCTTGCTGCATTAGTACAATACAGATGTATGTGACTATCTGTTGTTGTATTATGATTATACCCTGGTATAATGAATTCCAAGGTTCAATCAAATAGCCGTGTACAGGAGGCACAAGTGGGCTTACGCTTAGCTTTATTGCATCAAAACTAATTGTTATGACTTCACTGTTGAGACTACTAAGATATTTCAGCGCTCTGGTTTTATCGTAGTAGGAACAGTTGAAGTATGTAGAAAAATTGTGGGGTACATTTGCCTTACTAATATCACTAGAATAAAGATTAGAATTCAGTTGTCGTATGATAATGTTGAGAAATGATGGATGAAATAGCTAAAGTAAGCTCGCTGCACATTATGCTGCGTCCCTGCGCGTCCCCTGCGCGTTGCTCGCTCCACCCTGCGCGAAGCGACCCTGCATATCCCCGCGCGACCATCGTTAGGGCTTTTGGTTTAGCTAGTTCCCTTGTTTGTTTCGAACGAAGGAGCTAGCTGCGCTGCGATTTTCTTATGACTTATGGTGTTGTTTCTTATTTTGTGTGTGTGTGTTCTGTCGTCAAGACCTATATTTCTCACCCCATTCATGCCTAACAATAAGAAGTATGTCATGCTATTGTTATTCATTGTTCGGTTGGGAAAGTGTAGGCTTGGCATTCATTTGACTAGGTTTTGCTAGCTAAAAGGTCTCCCTTGCTTTCAAGACGACTTGCCCCTTTGTACGACTGCTCACTGAATTTGAGTGCAACATTGATTCACTATGCCTACCAATTTCCTAAATTCCTTGATAGTATTCATTTAAATTCCTGGTGAATTGTGTCGAGTTTTTTCAAGTAAAAATTTAACCATGTCCTAAATGGAAATATTTGCCGTAATTATTCTAAACATTCATAAAAATTCTTTGTATTGAATTTAACCCATGTTTGGGTATATCTGCAATTATCTATTTTTATTGCTCACAAATCTTTGATGTGATGATTTAATTATTTTGGTGAAAGTCTAAAATTTGATGTACAGCCTACAGTTAACAAGACAATATGATCAACTCTGCTTAACCCCTTATCTTTCATTTCCTCCAAAGCTGCACAATAGCTCTGTATTTGTATTCAAAAAATATAATTGGCTACTGTACTGGCTTTTGAAGATCCAGACCTGCCGAGCTACTTCCGTCTGCTAACAAGGTGCCCTTGGCGGTTAGGTATTCCAAGCTTCTTACCATATAGATCAATGACAGTCTATGGAAAACAGATATCAGTCTCCCCTAATAACCAGTGATGCTTTCAAATACAAGGCGACACTTTCATTGAGTGCCAGTTTTATGTTCGGAATGTTCATCGAGAGCTTTCTCCAAGAGTTCTCGTAATTCTTTGTGTCCAAGACTTGTGGAGTTCTTTAATTTTAACTTTTTTTCTGGAAATTTACAATGATAGTAAGCTATACCAAAAATGCTACTTATCATGTTATGCTTATTATTTTAAAATACTAGACTGCAGTGATGTAGTGTGATCTGATAGGCCTACTCAATAATATACCCAGGAAAGCACCACTGATTACATTTTAATACTAATAGTGTTACAGTAGAATCTGGTTCATTCTATCCTATTTTGAAACTGCAACTTCACATTAAACAAATTGAATTGTTTTAAATGAAGACTAGGTAATCCAGAAATGAACTTGAAGTAATTTTTATTGCAGAGGTTGATCAATAAATCCTTGAATGAGATTCTCCTGTAACGTAGAAACCTAGGGAGCCAAACGCGCGTGCGCTGCATCTTGCGTCCCCCCTGCCTGTGCCACCATAATGATTTTAATATTCTCCCTATTCAGGCTTGCTACTTGAAGGCTATCGAGACTCGTCCGGACTTTGCCGTCGCTTGGAGCAACCTCGGCTGCGTGTTCAATGCGCAGGGCGAGATATGGCTTGCAATTCATCACTTTGAGAAGGCAGTGGCGCTTGACCCCAACTTTCTCGACGCTTATATCAATCTCGGCAATGTACTGAAGGAGGCCCGCATCTTTGATCGGTGAGCACACACTTTATCTAAGTCCGTTTGGTTAGTACAGTCGAGGCACTGCTTTGAAATCTGAAGCCAGATGGGCTCGGGCTTGGGTTGTTGTCAAGGTTCAGGTTATGTATTACTAGGGTTGCCGGTCGATTTCGGTCGATTTTCGATTATAGATATTCGATTACGATTTGTTATTTTCAATTCGATCGATATCGAAAAGTTTTCGAAGGTCGAAAGCGTATAACAGTGCAAGAGTAGCGCGAGACGTCACGAGTAACGCGCTCAATTCCATTGACGCCCATCGCTCCGAAATTTTTGAACGGTTGGTTGTCTCAAGTTGATACTTGTTCCCCACTGCACGTACGTCTAGTCCTTTTCTAGTCGTTTTGACGTGAAGTGTGGTTTTGACTTTCGACAAGTGTGAAGTGATTGATTGACTCCCGAAATGTATTATTGCTTTTTCAAATATCTATTATGACATATGAAGAATATTATTTTGTAATGGACGATATGAGATGAATGATTGATGATGATGCAGGCAGTGTTGGGGAGTGAACTTGCAAAATGAACGCGTTCACGGGAACGCGTTCATTTTTTGATGAACTTTTGTATGAACGCGTTCGTTTTTCACATAATGAACGTGAACTTGGTAAAAGTTCCTTTTCGGTCACGAACTTTTTCAAAAGTTCGAAAGTTCGCCGGTGAGACGTTTTTTTCAAACGAGTAGGCCTAGTACATTTTTCCATGACGTTTGTACTTGAGTGAGAGAGATGGAGATAGACGCGGTTTTCTGACCAGTAAGCCCTACCAATATTAGCTATAATACTGTCGGTGGTCCAAATTGACGTTAAAAGCAAAAAAAAAACGCGAAATGAACTTTCACGTGAACTTATGTACTTTTCACACGAACTTGAACTTTTCAGAAAAAAATATAGAAAATGAACTTGAACTTTTGAAAAGTTCATTCTCACAGTAATGAACTGAACTTTTGTAAAGTTCTTTTCAAAAGGGAACTTCCCCAACACTGAATGCAGATTAAGAGAAACTAGTGATGTGAGAATAATGAGGTGGGTACAGGTTGGAGGAAATACATAGATAGAGCACAAAAACCACACACACATGTGTGGACTGGACAATGCCACAAGAAACACACAAAGAAAACAAAGAACACACAAAGAACAGGTTCCACAAGAATCAACAAACTCAGGTTTCCCACTACCTTTTCCACGGACTCTGAAGGGAATAACCAACAGGTGAAAATCACAGAAACATTCATAATAAACTAAAACTCACGACATGTTTCGATCTTGTTAGATCTCATCAGAGAGTATATCAGGTATTCTTAATATTTCTTCCACTCAAGGAAATACCTGCAAACTACTTCCTGTGCTGGCTTGCCCAGGTCTGCCACCAGAGTGCACTGTTTTTCCACAGCACCCTCTAGGCCTAGGCCTACATGAACCAACTCAGAATTCAATTTGCAGGTTATGTTCTCTGAGTTTATGATTATCACCTGGTGGTTGTATGAGGACAAGAAGGAACAGATCAGAGACAGAAAGGAGTGATAAGAACAAAATCTCTAGCCTTCTCTTGGAATTGAACCAAGACCCATAGTACTGAGTCAAAGAAAATGCCATTCACTATCTACCGTAGACTGAGCGGGCAGCAAATAACCATGCCTTATCAAGGACTCGACCCTAGCAGGAAAGATAGAACAGATTTTCTATTATGACATATGAAATGAAATTATACATGCGGGGCGGAGGAGTTTGGTTTGGAAAAAGTCGAAAAACTATGCTCATTACGTAGATGATGAAAACGTCATCTGGATGTAAATCGTGTTTTCAGTCAAAGAGAAATCTAATAGAAAAAAATAAATGAAATACTAAAAATTTTCCGGAAAATAAGCCGAGGGTTTTTGAACAAATTTTGAGCCTAAAATTCACCCTAGACTAATATGCTAATCTTGGCCTATAATCGGTAAAAAATACGTGTTTTGCTCATGGTGATTAAGCGTACTAGTCCCGCACACTCATGACAACAAACTCAACTTGAAACTGCGAGATATTCCACTAAAAACACGTTTAATAAATGTTTTATCATGAAGAAGCATGATTTTCCCAATTTCAATCATTTTTATTTGAAGCGTAATTCCTACTGCACAACGATCTTCTGCTGTGTGTGGTCCGTCATTGTCTGGCCTTGACGAGCAACGAGACAACACAAGACTTTAGCGTGAGAAACACTCGGGACGGCCGAGCGCCAATAGAATCGCAATATGCAATTGACTGAATTCTACCCCGGACGTGATGATTTACGTCATTATTAGTTAGTCGATTTAATGACTCTGGGGAGAGAACGTAGTTGTGTGTATGGTAGCATTATACTTGTATACAGCGCGTGCGGGGTCCCAATATGAACATGGTATTTTGCTAACTAACATGTTTTTTCGATTTCGATTCGTCAATTCGATCGATTTTCGATAAAAATGCAATCGATTTCGATTCGATCGATTTTTGATATTGTAAACTTCGATTTCGATCACGATTTTTTGATTGAACGGCAACCTTATGTATTACCCAGGTAATATTCTGTTATCCGGGTACCTGCGATATGAAAAACCAGCGTGCACAAATTGCGCAAACGAGAGCTTGACCGTCTAGCATTATTGTTATGCTTACATTTTTTCATCTTCTCTTTCAACCAACTTCAACTCGTCATGATTTAAAGTACCGTACATGAATCCGTACAGAATTTCTCTCCCACCACCCGCTCTTCAGTTTTCACTCCAAATACAAGATGGAATTGTCATATACCTCATAAACCACGATTGTAGGGGATGGTCACATCTGACCATTAGGACTATGAACAAGGTGGACAGTAATCTGAATCCTCCCAATATCAATGTATTCAAAATATAACCT
Organism: Brachyptera risi; assembly: GCA_964007535.1. Taxonomy (NCBI): domain Eukaryota; kingdom Metazoa; phylum Arthropoda; class Insecta; order Plecoptera; family Taeniopterygidae; genus Brachyptera; species Brachyptera risi. Next base: position 16,724,953 of record OZ023330.1, read on the forward strand.
ATTACCTATGAACTAAAAAGTAAGAAGATAATCCTTACCATGAATGTATGTATTTCTATTGTCAATTGACCACTAATGATAGACGTGGCTAATCGCCAGGCCACCTGGATCTATACTTCATGTGGGCATTTAGAGATACTCGGATAGGTAAATGTCAAATTTCCCACATAACAAAGTCCACTTGATTGGATGTTCTGTTTTGTGACGTTTGTGGGCGGGTCAATCAATAGTTGTCAATTGTAAACATATTCTGTTTCATATTCATATTCTTTTTTTTTTTTTTTTTCATATTCTGTATTCATATTGTATTCATATTTGTAACATATTTCTGTATGAATCTGAACCCATTTTTCAATGCTTGAATTGGAGTTTAATTTGAATTATCAAGAGTTGGAATCAACGGAGGTTCACTGTAGAAATATCAGGATCTTCATGTAAGAGCATGACTTTATATTCCTCGAGTTTGAGAACATGAATAATGTTACGATATTGTCAGTAACTTCCTTAGTCCATACATGTATAGCACACATTGCTTCATTGTAGTTTATTAATTAATGGGAGCTTCAGAATATGGATGCTGCATTACAATGCACTGAATGCCATGAACAGTCTAAATGTTGAGTACTGTATTGATTTTGATGAACTGAAATCATTTTGTTTTGGGCGATTTTATTGAGCATAAATTGAAGGTACGGCACTTGTACTCATAGCAGATGTATATTATTTTAAGGCATTTTCAATATTCTCCCAAAATCTCAATTTTGGATAAAAGTGAGGCTTTTCAGAACAGCTTCAACAAAATGTTGGAATATATGTTCAATGACATTTTGAAAACATTGAAAAAAATGAAAATATTTTCTACTAAACTGTAACATTTTTAAAACATCTTCAACAGACATTTTCTCCAGGAAAGTTTTATACATTTTCAACAAGATTTTAAAAAGCTCTCGAAACTTTCCCGTGGAATAAGACCGTTTTTTTTTTCGTCAACATCGAAACTAGGTACAAAGTCGTTGTTCCCCAACTAAGGCCATGGATGAAAGTAGAATCATTTGGACGGGGCACTACAAGGGTAATCTTACTACCCCATTTTAATTATTTGAAAAAAAGAACTTTGTCACCAGGACTGCACTGTCTGTTACCATACTCCTTTGCCGACTCATCCACAACTCCTCATCCAAATAGATGAGTCTTCAGATTCCAAAAGCTCAGAACACGATTCATAGAAACAAAATGAGACCGTTAGTGGAAACAACGAATAGCAATATAACAACTCTTCAATTGCTTCCATATAATTTGTTTGATTTCAGACATTCGTTTGATTCTTTACATTTTTTTGTATTATCTCATACTATGTATTCTCCACATTGGGGCACATGGAAGTGCTATGATTATTGTCTCTATCTTCTTCTTGTGTACAAGTATGATGTGTGGTCTATTGCTGTGTATTGTTTCACATCTGTTCAAGCAGCACGATCATAGAACTGCGTGTATTCTTTACCATCGTGTACTATTTCAGGCTCGTATTTGTAGTATGCATGCTGTGTGTTTCTTAACAAGGTTATCCTATTATTGATGGCAATTTTTTGGTATATAATGTTGCTCACCTACCTGATTGTGTCTATGAAAATAGTCAATTTAGCGTAGCTTTAGACATTGTGATACTATATGTTCAATAGCTACGTCTCTTGCATAGCACTACTGACACTTGTCATCTACCATGTATTTTCTGTAATTGTTGATCGTAATTACTTCTGTCTTGAATTGCCATCATAACACCTTCAGTCTTGCCAAATAGATCCCCTACTTGTAGCCATTTATTTAATGCTATTGTGTCAACATGTTGCTCTTAAAGTAATTCTTTGAAGTGTCTTCGATGAAACCTTGAGCCATCTCCAGTGACCTCTGAGAACCTTCTCTGGCCAGCTGAACTTCTTTGTGGCATTGTTGACTATCTTCAGTACAATGTTCTCTTCTATTCATACATTTTAATGGCAAATTAGAGATTCATCTGCCAAGATTACAACCTGAGGTAGTTGTGACAAGTCTTTCCTCTGTAGAAATATTTCCTTGGGATATCAATCTATTTTTGATAATATGTATGAGGTGTTAATCTCCATATGGAACCACTTGATAACATCAAAAGAATATGCAAGTATGTACAGGAATAGCATATTTGTTACCGTAGTTGCCTTCATCTTATTTCTACCATTCAACTTTGTTCTCAAAGTAGACTACGTTAATTGTTTCTTGAATGTGTCTGTCATTGTCACTTTTTTTGCGCTCTATTCGCCTGTAAAAGTACCTAAAGAATGTGCTAGTGCCGACCGTCCGAAATTCAATATGGCTGGCGAAAAGTAGTCACTTCAACCGTATGTATGGTGGTAAATGGCATAACTGGGCCGAAGTTTTTGTTATAAAACAAATATGAAATAAGATGAAGGCCTATAAGAATCATACATCCGAAACACATTGTTAATCACCAAACAAAAAAGGTAGAATCTTACCCTAACAGGCTTTTTAGATGCAGTATTATTGCCCATCAAAATAAATAACGGGAGACGGCTCCATCATAACAAACTATGATTATCAATCACACATATCATCCAAGAAAAGCTCTTTAGAATTTCACACAAATAACAATACTAGCAAGTTATGTCAACTAAATTAAACCATAAGATTATCCAATCAAATTCCAAAGTACAATAAAAATGATAGTTATAAAATCATTCTAAAAACACAAAAATAATCACCTTCACAAGAACGTCTGAACGAATATTCGAAAATTAGTCGTACCGTACGCAAAAGAACATTTCACTTCAAATTATTATCGACTTAATATCGTTATTAGTATTACTATTATCATTGGTATTATTATCAGCTAGGCCTGGCTTTACAAATAATAAATTTGTTGTTAGAGATGGAAGTAGCTGATTGACTTCGTTTAGGCCTATACCAATATGATGAATGTGTAGTGAATTTAAAATATTAATAAAAAGCTCAATTGATACATTTCTATTATTTTTAAAATGCAGTCTTGTAATGTGTATAATAATAACTATTTATACAACATGAATAAATGTATACATATATATATATATATATATATATATATATCAGTGGCGTGCGGTGAATTACAGGGTGGGTATGCTCCAGGAAAAATTGAAGTTGAGATGGCAGCGTTTGACAATACCGAATATTTTCAATAGTTTACTGTTGGTTCCCATAGCTGAGAGCGATGTAGATATATTCTGCAATTCTTATCAGAAAACCAGCAATATACCTATATTAAAAAATGATACATTTATTAAAATACGGATCATTCACCAATGCCAATGAATCTCAATAATCAGTACAATGCATCCAAACCCAAAATAAATCCAATTTAAAGCCAATAAACCTTTGAACCCAATATGAATGAAATAAATTGCCACGCAATAACACTTTTCTTTCTGTTAAAAGCAGGGCTAGTCCTGTTAGTGATTCTTGCCCCTACGTGGATCATGTGTTATCTTTACTGTTGCAGTGGAGCTTGGATAAAATTATCGGTCCCAAAAAAAAGAAATAGGCAAAATACTTTTCCGATTAATTACTAACCAGCCGGCCATACTATTTTCGTGTAGGCCTACTGTGAGACATGGAAGTGACGGGTTTGTCTTACCTTTATGTACTGTGTTTGTGTTCCTATGGCAGGACCCGGTCTTCCACAGCCTACTACCTCTGGTTTTTCTATATACGGTAATATGATCTAATAAATGGTATTTAAATCAAACTGCTAATTAAACAATCACCGGCGTTTGCCATCACTCTCAAACGCCAGTGATCGTTGTTCGATCACTCTAAAATCAACATGTCCCAACCGAGGTCAAAACTAGTTGAGCCGTGAGTGTGTGTCACACGACGTTTATTGAAGAAACGAAAAACGACACTCTCTGTGGGAACTAGAAGAACGCCGACATTGGATCTATTGAAACCCACGATTGTAATAATTAAGGGCTAGTGTGATTAGGGTACCCTAATGTCATTAATTTGTTTTCCGTCTATACGGGATTATTTCGCTATAATATTTGAGCTACCTTGCTTACTCTACATGTGCAATCCTCTCCCGCCCGCCCGTCTCGAATTTCCTTGAATTTCAACGAATTTTGGAGGTTCCTAATTTTGCGCCAATACTGGGTATACACGCACATATAAACAAAGACCTCCTCGACCCGAACCACTCAAAATACGTGAATAATGTATGTATACATATTCAAATATTCCATGTTTGCATTAATAATGTTGATTACAATTTTCGTAACAGGTTTTTATTATTTAGAGATGAATCAGACGATCTGTTGCATCATCTGCAGCTATGCGCAGCATAGTTAGCGTACCCTGACCGCTCGCCTCTGATATATATTATATTTATATATAGGCCTATTCAATTGTAATTTTAGTATGTTATTGTAATCCTTAAAATGCATACATGAGGCCTACACACATTTCTACAATTAAAAACACTGGCAAGAAAACAAAACCCCTTCATATCGCAACACTTTTGAGGCAAAACGTAGTCATTTCAATGTAATAACATACACACGTGCTTACTGGCTACTACTTTTCACGGGTTGTCAAATTCTCCGCTAGGGGCGTACCTGTAAATACCTGCCTTGTGTAAATCTGAGATACAATTTTCGAGCCGTTACAAAGCTGGAGCTCTTCTGCGTGCGTAACCTTCACTTTATCAATATGTTCAGCTTTACATTTGTCAATCCTAAATATCATGAATAAAATAATTCCATGATATATTGACTGAATATGTGTGAATATATCATGAGATTATTCATATGTGCTTCATTCGATGCATGAAGCTCGAGATCATCCATGTAGAATGAATGTGATATCGTATGAATAACTCTATTGCCATCTTTCATTTTGTACTCGTGTTTACAATTATTTAGGATGTGTGATATAGGATGCAATGAGACAAAACCAAAGTGCACTGCCTTTTTTATCATTACTAATACTATTGTGACTTAGTGGGTCTAAAAAAATTTATAAATTGTTTAGGGCCTACATTTGAAGATTTATTTATTTATTTATTCAATTATTCCTTTAACCCTCTTCCGAGGAAATCGGAATGGTTAGCAGTTTACAATACTTACCAACTTATAAATGTGGCTTATAACATTATATGATATCAAGTAAATCTATTAATAAATAACAATAATGATAATAATATTCAAAATAATAATATCAAATGAAAATGGGTTCAAATAATTTTGAACAATTTTTAACAAACATTTTCAACAATTTTTGAACAATTATTAACAATTTTAAATAATTGAAACAGCTTACAAAAAACAATATCAAAATCTTGATGAACAATCAGTGTTTCTCCATTAAGGCTGTAGATGAATTAATAATAATGTTATATATATTGGGTTAACGACGCAAGTGCTGTAATGATGACTAAGATCTATTGGCGTCGGATGGATGATTAATGAGATGATGAGATGAAGGTTTTTTATGGGTAATGGGAAGAATAGTGGGAAGGAAGTGGTCATGACCTATATTGTGGGAACCATCCCGGCATTAGCCTAGACTACAGAGGGAAACCACTATTAGGATGGACGGTAGCGGGGATCGAACCGGGTCCGACATGCACACTACCTGCCTGGTCACGTGGAGCAAGTGCGTTAACCACTCAGCTACCTATGCCGGTAATAATAATGTTTAGAAGTGGAATCTCTGTTTGTTTTAAGACATCAAGTTGATATTGACATCAAAAAACCTACTGGTATTTAAAAATATATTGACATTTTCAACATTGTTATGTGGTATTGTTTGAGATGAACAGACAGCAATGTTACAAAGCATATTGGCGCGATCACTTTTATCCAGACCAATGCTAAATATTGGCAAATTGAGTTTGAGTTATTATATTTTGCATTTAATTTGTATACTGCTAACTTACCTCATACATAGACCTACAATATAACGTCAAAAGCGTGGGCAGTCAATTTTCGTGGGGCAGGGGTTTTTCAAGGGCTGCACAAATAATGCTGTGAAGTGTGAAGGGCTGTGGGAGGCAGGTTGGGTGGCTCTTCATCAGGCACATCCCTGAAATCAAAATGTTGAGATTATGGATTTTTTTCATGATTTTTTTTTTATGTTTGCTTTCCTTTTCTGTTATGAAAACGAATTTTTAATCTATCTAGTAATATTACTTCGAATAATATTATGTCGTGGTTTCAATTTTGTCGCATAACTTCAGAGCTTTTGTTCCTACAGTGTGCCCAGAAAAGGGGGCGCCTGAAGAGCATATACCGGGATAAAGTCGACTTGGTTTTGTGACATGGTTCGGGTGTCCAACCTTACCTGAACTTTAACCACATACCATTGAAAAGTACCCTAAAGCCCATGTCAAACGATTGAGTCAACTTGATTCCGGTATACGCTCTTCAGCATCTCCCCAAAAAGTATAGTTAGATGCTTAGAAGTATAGAAGTTATAAGTTGTTGTTATAGAAGTTAAGGTATACTAGTAGTTGGAAGTATAGTATATAGACGTGTACCACTCAAAGAGATTGGAATATATAAGTAGTTAGTACCACCTGCTTCCACAGTGCTCCATTCACAAATCTAGAAGCTTTAGAACCTTTTAAAATATTTTTCGTTTAAAATTCAAATTTCAATTCCTTCAAGTTTTCAGTCATTTCATTTCTGGCTTGAGCAATTTAATACAGTCATGTTATTGTTTGTCACAGTGTATATCATATTGTCGTCAGATTATTTTGAAAATCTCAATTGCTATCAATTGCAGAGAAGTTTTTGAAAGTGCCATTCAAAGTTATAGCAACAAGTATTGAAGAGACAGGTGTGATTGCCACAGCTTATACAAGATAGGAGTTAGAAGGAAACGATAAGAACCAGTCCCCTCCCCCCTCCCTCACTTGTCTGTATGTAGGTCTTTGTGCCATCACAAAGTCAAGTATTATTATTATGTTATCATCTTATCATGTTTATCATCATGTTATTATTATTATTATTATTTTATTATTATTATTTTATAGTTTTTGTTATCATTTTCATGTTTTTAATTGAGATAAAACTTTGAAATTGATTTAAATCGAATAATTGAAACATCACACGGTGGATGTTGAATAGAATCAAAATTATAAAAAGAATGCCTACATTGTTCCCTTCATACTGAGTGAAGAATATTAAAATAATTGATTACGAATTTACAAAGTTCATGAAATAACTTGATTTAATAAATTATATGCAAATCAATACAGAATGAATTATTTGAATTATATCATGTATAAGATTAATTATGATCTACAAAGTTGAGTAAATCATTATATTCATTATGCAGAAAAATGCGGAATGAATTATTTGAATGATAAAACATTGTAATACTGAATTATAGCCATCCATAAATAATTCACATAAATTCACTAAATAAAGGGAGATAATAGTATTTTCTATCTACGATATTGTATTCCATGGCTATAAATAGTGTATTTTGCAACCACTTAATTGTAGAAAACAGTTAGAAGTTGACAGAAGGACAATGTGTTTGTGTGGGCGTTGTTGCCATAAGCATTTGCTAGTTACTTGTCATTCATCTGTCTCAGTCTTCAATAGCACTTGGTCTGTGCTGTTGAAAACGGGGATACATTATTCACTTGTCGGGTTGTCGGTAACGACAGGTGACTAGGAAAACAAATACTATGAAAGTCGTAAGGTTAGCTAGTCAATGCATAATTATACAAATTTCCTTTCGTGATAACATCTCATTCGATCGAATTAAAAATCGACAAAGCACCTATTAGGCCTACGCCTATCATAAATCATAATGAAATTCTCAAAGTTCAGTAAATATTCAATTTCAATTCATGTTTACTTTTACCAACTTGACAACAATTATTACGCAACATTCCACATATTTTTTTCTCAAAACTGACCGATTTTGCTGAAAAACAATGATACCCTGAGTTTGAGTTGTAGACCTGTGAACTTCATTCACCTAGTTATCATCTCAACATTTCCCGAGTTGTCGGGAGGGTGGATGGAAATGCCAATATCTACCAACCTTGAGGATCATGAATTTACAGGGCAGAAGTAGTGAAGGGGTGAACCGTCGTAGCAATTCCAACAGATTCATTCATCTCATTTACCCACATTCCTCCGAGCTAAACGTGCGAAAACCGTCCGGGTAGCCGAGTGAGTTACGACGAGGTGCGTGGTAACCAAAGGCAACCACCCCGTGTCTGGGGGCGTGTGGTTGCCATAACGACGGCGCGGAGCCTCTACACAGCAGCCTGGTCCTGTTCTCAGCGCGTGGTGGGTGGGGGGAGGAGAGGTTGGGGTGCACCCACAGCTGGATGCATAGATACACGAGGCGCTCGTAGAAATTGGTTCAGTATTCCACCAGCCATCCCTAACTCCGCGTTGCGTCAAAATCCCCTTTCTCTTAACGACATCTCGAAGACCTCTGTCTGCATTCATTTTGTGAGCCGACTTATTGTCGCTGATGTGGCTATTTCAAAGTGTGTGCTTATAATAAATAATATATTTGATATATTTCTTTTACAATAGTTTTCGAACAACTATTTTCAAGTGCCTTTGATGTACAATCCAAGTGACGAAATATCGTGGTAGGCTTAATTCATTGGAATACTGACTGCAGATGATCATTTTGCATAGCTCGTGCAATATACAGTATCGTGTGTGATAATTTATTTCGGAACTAAATTGGAGATATTTTGTATGATATTTTGTATAAATTTGGCAATGTCCTTCGTTAATGTCAACAACGTCGTCGTTTGATGACGTTTCCTCTCAGTCCACACTCAGTGAGCTATTTGCATGCGTTGTCAACTAGCAATGGCTATTTATAATGACCTATATGAACATATATTATGCAGATTAAGGGACTGGACAGTGGGGTAGGGGGGGGATGATAAGGGATGTTTGTAGACCGCGCCCGAATTCCACGACAGTCCAGTGTGCATGTGTGTGTTATTACCTCCCCGTTGCCGTCGCATCCCCTATTCCCCTGAAGCTCACCCCTACCCCTTTTCACCCACTTTCTGTGTATAGTCCGCTACTTGGCTTTGTTCATACGAGCTTCGCGGACTAACGATGTTGCAACTTTCTTGCCATATTTTTTCCCATTCTGTTAAGATAAAATTAATGTCCGTGGGGTTTGAAACGTAATATTTTGTTTTAATTTGGAACGAGAATGGTATATGTAAACAAATGGTGTAGATTTACATCCTCCATAGACCAGAATGTAGAATTATGGGTGTTGGTTTTTTTCTTCAAGTAATGGGTTTTAGTAGAACTGTATGTTGGACGGAGATTAAGCAAATGCTAATAATGTGTAGCCATACAATTTATCTCGACCATTAATGCTAAAGTTGATTATCGCATTTAGACTCGAATTTTTGAGGTGTATAATTTGAATTACAAATATGTAGACGCTGTCATAAAACAAGTGCATGTACATACACATGCTGTCACGTGAAGTGCCACTATCCCGCCCAATACCTAAGAAACCTTCATCCCATCATATCATCAATCATTCATTCATTCGACGCCAATAGATCTTGGTTATCATTATAGTGCGTCGAAAAAACCCAATATTAAAAAAATTACCTCACAGCGTAGACCACCGTTGCATACAAATTTTATTTATTTATATTGGGTTTGACTCTATTGATGTCTACGATCTATTGACGTCGGTGAATGATATATGAGATGGAAGATTATTTTATTACTGTATATGGGTGTTTTTTTAACAGTGGAAGTAGTCGGTCGTGACTTTGTTAAGAAACCATCTCAGTATTGACCTGAACGACAGAGGGAAACCACGAAAAACTCCTGTCATGATGGTCGACCATGGCGGGAATCGAACCCTGGTCTCTGAATGACGATTCAGTGTATTACTGTACATACAAATGGCACATAACGTATTGTGAATGAGTATTATGGATCGTCATTATTTTATAACAAGCAGTTTAGTTTAGTTTTAATTTGTCTTTCACTTCACCAGTATACATATGTAGTGGTTATGAAAGAAAACTTACATGAAGGTTTCAAAAGATGTCGAAAAAAAAGTTGTAGTTTCACTACAATATGTTCATCCAAGTCACTGCGATCAATTCAATTTCAATATCATTTTATTCTTGTTCATGTAATGAAAGATTAATATATTCATAAGTTATCCACTAACATACAGTTACAAACATACATTTGAACATATAGTTTTATAACAATATCATAATACTAAATTAACAATACATTGAACCAATATCTCGACTCTATAAATATAAAATATATACATCAATAAACATTTTAAAGTAAAATGGAATTGATCGCAAGAATTAATTTTAATTTTAAGAAAGAGATTTCAGTTGTGGTGTTTAATCTTGATAGGCCTTAATCGTTTATATGTTCTGTTGACACTGACATTGTTACGCTTTGAGTGTCCTCGGTGCCTTCGCTGACTGAACTATGGAGCCTGGCTTTCAAATCGTGCTTTTGAAGCTTTCCATTCTTGAAAACAAATGTTTCATGCTAATCAATCAGCCTATTCTCTAGCCCTCATTGGACGAATGTGGAACGAATATCAAATTCTATCTAATAATGATAATAATGATGATGATTATAATAATAGTAATAATGTATTCATTGATTCTTCATTAATCACATGACATAAGAAACAGTGTCACAATACAAAACGATATAAAAAAATTAAAAAATATGAAACCCAACAATGCACATAGTGTAGAATGGCCTTAAACAATAATATATTGTAGGCCTACGGTGAAATATAGTATGTCTGGATATGTTGAATGGTAAATATAAACACAGTATCTTACAGGCCCAGCCAGTCATACGTTTTGAATTGTTGAATTTGATTCATTTCATTATTATTATTATAGACCATTGAAATGTACCGTATAACATAAAACTTCCAGTACCAGTCGAATTGTATATTTCAGGCTACTCTTATTATTCAGTATTTTAAAAAATTAACGATTTCTTCTAAACCGGCGTACGTCTCAACACTTGGTACCGGTACTGTATGTTTGCGTTGATTTTCATCTAGACCCCTCCTCAAATCTGTTGCAACGAGCTCGGTGCACTTCTTGGCATCAGCAATAGTCTGGTCTTGGTAGCCTCCCCCCTCACCCCCCCACCCACCCATCCAACCGCACAGAGGATCGCGACGCACAGTTATTATGCATATTTTGCAATGTTGTCCTTTCCATCGAGAGGTTACCAACTCGAGTATATACACTTGGCATAAAATCTCCTTGAAGTCGCTAAAATATTTTGCAGCAATCTCTTGAAGCTGGAAAATTCTGAATTCCATTGAAATAAAATTTGAATAAATTGATGTTGGGATTTAAAGGCACGTCACCAGCTCTTGAAATCCATTGTAATTCTGAAATCACATGAAAATCTTGATTAAACGTGAAATCCCGGAAATCTTTCGAAATCCCCGATTTCACCTGTAGGCCTAATCCGTCAAATCATAAATCAGGTGAATACAAAATTTCCGAGTTTCGTCTGAAAATTATCAAAAGTCTTATACTGGTGAACTGAGTGGGACTGACATAGATAATCATGAATGCCCACCGATACAACTTCTTCCCCCCCCCCCCCCCCTCATCGTCTGTATCGTTACATCCAAGCTGTCACCAACAATATAGGAGCCATAATCCTTGCCTTGTTCATGTTTTGTTCAGGAATACAAATAATAAAATTAGATACTCATTGTGCTTGTTACTCATCTGTTACGGATTTTTTTACCGATCGACTTAATATTGGAAAGACTTATGCAATCTATCTTTTCAATTTTAATGCGAATCTAGTATTGGACATCACGCAAATTATTGTGTGCCATAAAATAGTATGTTACGGTACATTGTACACTTGCGCTTACCAAAAATAATTCTTAACGAAATTTAAATTGGAATAAAATGTACATATTTTGATGAACTTTACATCCGCTGTTAATGAAAAGGAGTGTAGAAATTGCCCAAGAGAGTTAGTGGAAAATATCAACAATCGTGTTTTGTTCAAGTTCTTAATACCAATGCTGGTAATATCCGGATATATCACAAAAACGACTTGTAGGCTTACTAATAATGTGGCCGCCCTCGGTAGCTCGGTCAGCTGAGGCACCGCTTCAGAAACTGGAGTCACCGTTGGGCGTGGGTTCGAGTCCCGCATAAGTCATGGATTTTTGTAAACGTCCTTTCGCTTATCATCACTTCATAATTTCATTATCATCTGCTCATTCGTACCCCCGTATAACCTAGCTGTTGGTTGGGGTCGTTAAGCAAACAATAATCATCATCACTAATGTGTTCCGGACCTATGGAAACTGAACGACTTTCATCTGCAACGGAAAATTGTCCTGTTTTTTTTTTTCATTATTATTAATAAGTATTATTCATTTGTTTTCACCATTAACAAATAACGTTTTGGGGCAAATCATAATATTTAGTGTACCGATTTCAATCAGACCTGTCAAGTTGTAATATAAAATATTGCCGATTGCGAAGGGTCGCGAAGTACCCTTCAGCACTTCCATACTGCCATGGATGAAAGATATATAAGTTACTTAACTTTCGTTACAGATAATCGAGCTCGATTATCTGTGCTTTCGTCTATATACCACCTAGGAGGGTACCACTTGGAATCTGTCAGGAATCTTTTCAACTCTCAAGAGTCTTCACTTCAGTCTACTTCAGCTTGAAAGTCTCTCCATGTTTTATTGTTGAGGCGGGCATTGGGGAGAGAGGGGGGGGGGGGGTCGTAATATCCGCTCTCTGGTTTCGCTTGCGACGTCGTTGTCTGACTGGCGGTACCCCGTCGCATCATCGTTATTGAAACAAAATCGTTCAGTTATCGGTTGAAGACTATTATAGCTGGAATTATATCTTTATTGTCAGCAATATATTTTCTGGCTCGCTAATGAATTGCTTAAGAATTACAAATCCGCACCGACGTTTAGCAAAGATTACCTCAAGTCCCTGGTATTATAGCTATCGTAGGCCTACCATGATACCACCAATCATCGACAAACTTTCTCATCGATTTACAGGAACTGATCACAAAACTCGAAAGAATAATTTGTTTGTTTTGGTTTCTAAAGTAATAAACTAGGTTCAGAAATGACTGAGCGGATACTGAACTCGTGGCAATATAAACGCTAACCGAGGGGTTAACAACTCCTGAAATCTGAAATCAGGTGTACACCAAATCTACTAGTTGTTTACCCCTCGACGCTAACGATCGAGTTCGTTTCATTTGCCTGCTCCCTGAAGCATTACATAGATAGGCCTACCATGGAAGGTTATCTTTTTTTTTTCTTATCAAAGACAAAAATAAGGTATACCTTATTTTTTATAGAGTTTATGCCAATACAGATTTCTGATGGAATGCAAGTACTGAACTCAGCGCATGGGTGATTACGCGAACGCTCGGGTTCGTCTCGATCGTTCCACTACTGTAACATTTTCTACATCAACATAACATGCATGGTAATATAAACTATCGTACCTATATATATAACCTATAGTGACTATCCGTTTGAATGCATTGAAATATTACTTCAAACCATTCAGATCCTCTAGTCTAGAATACTGTGGTTGTTTGGTAAGCATGGGTTCTCGGGTTATAGGTTGAAGACTTCAATTTTCTTGACAGGACTATTATTTTTGTTCAATATGTATATATATATATATATATATATATATATATATATATATATATATATATATATATATATATATATATATATATATATATATATATATATATGTATATGTATATATTGGGTTTTAACGACTCACTATACTGATGGCTTCGATCTATTGGCGTCGGTGGATGATGAATGAGCTAGGATGATGAGATGAAAGGTCATTTTATTAGATGTTTGGGATGGTGGGAAGGAGTTGGTCGTGACCTGTTGTTAAGGAACCATCCCAGTATCAACCTGAACGACAGAGGGAAACCACGGAAAGCCCTCTCAGGATGGTCGACCATGGCGGAAATCGAACCCCGGTCTCCCGAATCACGATTCAGTGTGTTGCCACGCGTCTCGGTATTTTTGTTCAATTATTCGGTAATTAATGTACTTTATTTAGACGTAACTGTGATCATTTTGATTTAACTGTAATTTGTACGTGATTTCAAAAACGGAGAGTATAACCATGTCAAATTCTATGTTGAAATTTCACTTTTTTTCTGTTGAAGGTTCCAAATTGAATTTCGATAATTTTTTCCCCAATGCTATCTGAAGAGTGACCAGAGTAGACTTTGAAGTTTATACCTGGTGAATAGATTATACCTGGTATACCGGCACATGTAGCTGAGTGGTTAACGCACTCGCTTCATGTGATCCGGGAGGTGAAGGGACGTATCGGACCTGGTTCGATCCTCGCCACCGCGCATCTTTACAGGGGTTTTTCGTGGTTTCTCTCTGTAGTCGGGGCTAATGCCAGGGTGACCGCTTCCTTCCGACTATCCCATCCTACTTCTTCACGATAAAAGTCATGCAGACACGTCTTGTGAAACCCATGAGGTACAGAGAAAAAAAGTACATGTCCAGCATCAATTCACACAATTTTCCGGGACACTTGCAAGTTGCAACTTGGGCGACCCGCGAACAACTACAAAATGTATAAAATGGCCCTTCTGATCAAAAGGTTGTGCATCTCTGGTCAATGGTGTACTTGTGGCCTACGTGCGCTATAGTATAGAATCTCTTCAGATCAAATTACAATTTTGATGTCGTACGTAAACATAAAACAACCTGATATTTCACTAAATCGAGTGTAGACCCAGACCGAGGTCTACACTTAGCATCCAATGAAAGTGCCACTCAAATATATATATATATATATATATATATGTGTATGTATATAGCTCGCGAGCTCGTCCGAGGCTTGATCCGCGCTTGATGATAAATTAACAGAATTATTATTACATAAATGAGAAGATATACTAACCGTGTTTTCGGTATCATAATTCGAGTCGGTGTTGAGGTTTAACCATCATATTTACCGTCGACTTGATCCAATGAAGGTAATCAGATTTTCCAGTCGACGTAACTGTGACTGTAATTTGTTTATGTGCCCCAGGATAATAAATCGAGATGATATTAATTGAAGTGTTTACGACGTGTGTGCAGTGTTGGGCGTCGGTGGCGTCGTTTAGTCGTCGGACTGGAAATTGGAATAGGGTTAGGTTGAAAACGGCGGTGGAGGGGTGGTGGCCCCGATAATGAACGAAGTGAAATCTCAAATCGAATAATACAGGAAGGAACATTCAATTTTTTCCCCTTATATTATTTTGTTCATAGGTCAAAAGTGTGAAAACGATCATGATAAGTTTTCCGTATAATATAGGCCCTACACATCATCTAACTAGGTCAGTATAGTTGTTGAGGCACAATTTTTAATAATACCCATCAGAATAACCCTACTACAAGGATTACATTTTGCTCGGGAAAAAAGTATTGGAAGTGTTTAAATAAAAGTAAACCTCTAGCTGGAGTTTGACAAATTACTTGACGAAGAAAGTCTCTTTTAAATATTTCTGATCCGTTTTCCATTCATCAGCAATCCATCAAATTCGAAGAAATATATAAAATAGTGCAAAAAGATAAGGTAATTAATTTATGCACACGTGAATCGAATCATTGGAAAGACTGGTACCGATAGTAATAATAACGAAAACTCCGTGCCAGAATCGCAACTGAATCAATGAAAACACCCCATTTCGATCGAGTTCCTGTAAGTTTCTATGTGACCTCGAGACTCGTTGATTCCACCCTTGTTTGTGTGCTATACCTAGTTTCTCCGTCTCCTATGTTCAATAAACGACCTTCCTTACTTTCTCTTGGCGCCTATCTATTTTTTTTGCACCTATCCATTACCGTGGATTGCACCCTTGTTTGTGTGATATACTTAGTTTCTCCGTCTCCCGTGTCCAATGAATGACCTTGTTACATGCCCTCATGGCGCCACGTGTGACACGTCGTAACCATGGAGACCGATCTATCAGTCTAGCCGCCCGCTACCTCTATTACATGCGAAGATTACGCTGTCGAACGTTTTATTGTTCCGCCGGCGCTCGCGCTAAGTGATAAACAAATACCAGGGTAGAGCTCACAGTGAAGGTCACACTGTACTGACGATGTCTGTGTACTGGGATAACGACTGATGTACACGTTGGATTTCGATGTGGTTATTCAAGCTAATTATAAGATACACACAATTCCAAAATTGAAGAATGAAAGCAAAATTCAAATTCAAACCAAAAAATCAGCCCAATTGCCATGACCTCTACGGAATGATGCTATTGTGGTCACCTGAATGAGTTTTTATATTTAAAACTTTTCAGACTGAAATATTAATATCTGGATATAATACCAAGACTAGCTTCATTAAAACAAATATATATATATATAAATATATATATATATATATATATATATATATATATATATATATATATATATATATATATATTTATATATATATATATATATATATATATATATATATATATATATATATATATATATATATATATATATATATTTATATATATATATATATATATATATATATATATATATATATATATATATATATATATATATATATATATAACCATAATCCAATCACGGGGCAGATCCAGGTCATATTCATGAGGGGGCTGATTTCAGTTTGGAAAAGAAAGTGCCATATGAGAACAGTTCTGTTATCGCGAAGCCGAGGGGGGCAAGGAGGGAAGACCCCCTCCTGACCTCGTAGGTCCATTTTTTAAATTACACCCATTTTTAATACGATTCCGCGAGTTTCCAATAAGATTTAGATGCTGAAATCATTCTAATTATATAATCAAAAATGATGCCAAAACCAATATTTGTAGAGCCTGCCAAGTCGTTTCATGTCATTTTAGCGCCCTGGGCAAGCCCTCAATTGTACGCGCCCAAAACTGAATATGCATATTGAAGGTGAATGCAAGGAGGAGCCATGCCCTGCATGGACATTTTAGAAAATTCTCTTTTTTTCAATACGATTTCACAGGTTTCAGGAACTACATAAAATTTCTGGAATAAATGGATTCTTAACTGTGATAACAAGACTGATTTTGCCAAATGACTGTTCCAATTGCAAATAAACCGCTGAATTAATTTATCATTCAATAACAAGGATATTTGAATAAGAACATTTACTCCATCTAGTGATGTAAATAGAATGAAATTCAATTTATACAACACGATTACTGATAGAAAGTCACAACTGGGTGCAGATAGCACCCATTGAATTTGGCCACTGGTCAGCCGCCATATTAGCCCACCCCAAGAAACAACCCTCGTCATTATTATCATCGTTATTTACAGAAATCATGATATATAATTCATAATCTGAAAGAAGCACGGTAGTGTTGTTTGTTGATTCTTGTTAACTAAACTACGCCTACTAGATCTGACATTTCAAGACAATACGTAGAATTTATTTTCACCGGCACAGGTAGCTGAGTGGTCAACGCACTTGCTCCATGTGGCCCGGGAGGCAGTAGGCATGTCGGACCCGGTTCGATCCCCGCTACATCGATCTTTACCTGCGGATCGATCTTTACAGGGGTTTTTCATGGTTTCCCTCTGTAGTCTAGGCTAATGCCGGTATGGTTTCCACAATATAGGCCACGACCGCTTCCGTCCCACTGTCCTTCCCATTACGTATAAAACCTTGATCTCATCATCCCATCATCTCATTAATCATTCATCCGACGCCAATAGATCTTAGTCATCATTACAGTGCGTCGTTAAACCCAATATAATATATATATATATATATATATATATATATATATATATATATATATATATATATATATATATATATTTTTTTTTTTTTTTTTCAATGCAATTATGTAAAATATAAAATTGTGGCATACATAGCCTTCCTTATACAATATTTATTTCCTTCCTTCTATCTTCCTCTTTTCTTTCTTTCTTTCTCCTTTTTTTGTTGCTACTAATTCATGGGGGGGAGGGGGGGGGCGATCGCCCATAACACCCCCCCCCTGTATCTGTCACTGAACCCAATCCATCAATATGTAGAACTAGAGTAGAATAAAGTTTGAAAGTTTTAGTATAGAATTATCAACACTAGTAAAAGGAAAATGAACAAGAACAAAGGATGGAAAGTATTTGGTAGGTACCATAGGCCTACAGTAACTGAACAAAAAATATTTCATTTTTGGCTTGTTTATAATCATCTATTCAAAGGTGATTATTATAATCAAAACGAATAGGCCTATTTACATATTTAAAGAAAGGATAGGGTCAAATTTCGAAATACAGATATAGAAAAATCAACCATTTTTTCTTAAAACTGTCAGGAGAATATTTGTAAAATTTTTAACCAAGCATTTGAGAAAAATTTCAACAAAAATTTCTTGAAGAATTATTTTCAACAAAAAATTTGGTAAGTGTTTAGCATGAATGTTACATTTGTAATATAAAATTATCGACAGTGCTGGTCTACTGGTTTGTAGTGAATTTACTAGAAATGTCAAATTTGTAAACTGATAAATAAGCATCCAGATGTGCAATTAGACTAGGAATCCATTATCTAGGTGCAGGTATACATAATGATTGATCAATAATAGGAAGAGTCAGAAAATATATAGAAGAGATGTAAGATTGAGAATGTATCTAGATAATTGTATCTACCTCAGGGCTGAATAAGTTAGTGGGACTAAATTTGAGTGAATAATAAGCTGTTTTTTCTCAATTTTTAAGGAAAACTAGAAATCACCATCTCAATTTCAGAAGTTATCATTAATTTATTCATCCTGCAGGACCCTCCCTCTTTTCCGAGCCATGACGTAGGCATTATTGATTCTGTTTGTTTTGATACAGAGTCGGGTAGGGTAATACGTACTTCCTGACTCAGAAAGGGAGTGGATCATTTATTACAAACAAATCAATCGTAACGTCTGAAATTCAAATGATCTTTTCTAGTTTTCTCGAAAATTATGTGAAAAAAGAGCATCATTATTCATTCGAAACCAGCCCGTAGATTGTATGTCCTTCAATACTGGCATTATCAATACTCCTGTCAAAGATGAACAAGTATAGCTCACGACATGTCACCAAATGTAGAAACGTCCCCACTTTGACCCCCCCTACTTCATCACCTTTCTTCTAAGCCCTCATCCTGGAGCACCCTATAGTATCTAGATCTACCCAGACTGCTAGAAAGTGCCACGAGCACGCTAGATTGTGATTGGCCATTGGCTAGACCATAGCCCACAGCTTCAGTGGTCTTGGTAGGTACTAATTTCAGATCTTGGCAAGGGGTGTGGAGGTGTGCGCAGAATGTATTTTCATTCAGCTATAAGAGTCTGGTAGTATATCTTTTGTGTATGCGTCTATGTATGCATCCTCCAAGGGGTTTGGTTTGGATATAACTAAAAAAAAAGAAAAGTGTAAATAATATTGTTCTATTTATGAGATATTCTAGGCTTTTGCATGTGGTAACATCATGCAAAATAAATTTTATTACAAGTTTGATAGGACCTTTATAAGCAGTTTTTTCATTCGTTCCAGTTTTCTGACGAAGTACAAATAGAAACTTTTGTAAGAACAGAAACAGTTTCTGCAAATAAAAAATGAACTCGTTATTTTTAGCAAATGAACTGAAAAATCCGATGCAGTGTCCTAGTTGAGTGTCAAGTATGTGGTTCGTGATTTGCGGGTGTGATTTGGGGGGGGTCTTGGTGCACCGTGCGTAACGTCGGTGTAGTGGCGCAAGTGACGTTTGCGGTGGTGATGTCAATATCGTAGCTGATGCGGTCATGTCGAACAAACAATGGACTGCCAGTGTATCATTGTGTACACTATTATCACAATATTACCGGTGCCGCCCTCCCCGGGTGTCTCCAGTTCGACCCCCGACTGGGAGGCCAAGCAGAGGGTGTGCTGTTTCTCCTGGGCCAAGGGATGTATAAAGAGGTAGAAAGCAGGCAATCTTCAAACAAACAAACAAACAAACAAACAAATGGTAGTTCATAAGTAGGCAATGATTAATTGATTAGTAAAAGTACCATGAATTAATGAAATACTGGTCTGTATTTTTCTATTCAAGAACCTAAACTTGATGTTGAAGCCCATTGTTTCACCATTGACCTAAAAGTTCATCATGACTAGGTCATATTCATATTTACAAGCTAATATTACATATTCATAGTATATCATAATGTACTTAGTAATCTTATTACATAATGTATATATTGATATTACATCATATTATTACAAATGAGAATACAGTCAATTTCGATTAGGCCTAAATGAATCATATGTCAAATGAAAGATTATTTTTCAAATGTAGGGGTCAGTGCAAACTAATTTTAAAATGTAGATCCATCATCATGTTTAAAATGTTTAGGTATTGTTTGACAGTTGGTTTCTCATTTGTAGATCACTTAGCATATGAATATGTGACTAACTCCTGCTTATTTATTTAGGCTTATGTCATATCATGCCAAGTAAACTTACTGAACAGTGCTAGCCAATGAAGATAGATGTGAACAAATTAATAATTATGTTAATGTCCAATAAAGATCAATGAAACATATTATCTTTCAAAGTGTATAGGAGTAGATATGTATTATCCTGTAGATTACCATGTACTGAGAGTTTAATGAAGGTAATGCTTTATTACTACTCCATCAACTGCTATTACTTGATAATGTTGAAGTGGCCATTTTGCATATCTGCATGCACTACCATATTATAGCATGATAGCAGTTTAGCTTTATGTAGTTATCATTTATTATCTAACGTAGGCCATATATTATCTGGATCATTGAGTGGACATTTATGCATGTCTACCTCAAAATGTAATGTGAGTAATAATGTTTAAATTGGATTTATAACTCATTTTTTCTACCAATTCATATTCCAAGTTAATTGAGTTTATTGAGAATCATCTGATGGAGAATAATGTGCCACGGAACTCGTTTTTCAAGGACCAGGAAAAAACATCCATCCATGCAGAAATATGTAACATCAATCATTGTTTATGTGGGATTAGAGAGGAACAAGTTGATGATCAAATATCAGAAAAAATGATCTGAAAACAGTGCATCGAGGTTCCTCTGTGTTTCAAAATGCGTCAACGCCCCAAATAAAAATGAATGAAGAAAGACAAACTAAAATTTAATATTTCTTTGGTCACCCTATCTGAGTAATGCTAGTTAAATACCACATATTCAATTTGAAATACTAAATAGTTACTGTTTGTTGTTGGCGTTGGCATGTATGATTAGACTTGGCTGATACGTCATTGAAATGCGAGTTCTAAATCTAGTTCAATAAATTCCTGCAATTCTTTCAAAAACTAATTGATGATAATTGCAAATGGCTGAAATGTACACGTGAAATGTAGTGTGTTCCAGAAAACAAATCAACAATCTGACCAACAACAAATCTGATCAAGCATTACACACATTCCTCGAAAATATTTCACAGATCAAACCTGTATAATGTATACCAATTCCCCTAGATCTAGAACTTCTAAAGAAAGTAGGAACTTGGATATACAGGAACTTATCTTGTATATATTTTCTTATTCAATCGATTATTATCTAATATATCTAGTATCTTTAATTTACATATACGTACATGCACTACTGTAAATGTAGGGCCTATGTCATTTTCTAAAGATTTTTTACCAAAGTTTGCACATATAAATGCAAAGTAAAGGCCCTAATATTTTATTTATTTTATTTATTTTATTTATTTATTTATTTATTTATTTCCTCAATTCAAGTTTCAATACAATGTTATGGATATAGTTCATATTTTGTATAACAGTATACTACATATACAATTCTAATAATATACCAGTTGAAGGAAATACAATATTGAGTGCAAGAAAGAGACCTTGTGTTTGCACTCAGGATAATATAAAAATAGGATATGAATTAGAATTAGAAAGAAGACAAGTATTAAATAATTCATAGTTGATATGTCATGATAATGACATATCATAGTAACATAGTAACATAGTAACAACATAATATAATAAGTGAAAACATATTTATACTTTGATAATATTCATAGTTTGATAATTATTCCCAAGTATTAATTTGTCACTATTAGGTGAAAAGATATTCAAAGATTACACGGAGTTGAAAAATTAACAAGACAAGTTGAATGATAATAATAATAATAGTAGCATTGATATTAAAATGAAGATGAAGATGATGATAATAATAGTAATTAACAATAATCAAGAAATTTTGTATTCAATAAAAACGAAAACGATAATAATAGTTATAGGCCTATAACATTGTGTCATTTTCGGCTCTGTAAGTTGGGAATGCTTATCAAGTTATCAATATATACACGGCCCTTTCGTTTGATCCAATTGGTGATTTCTAGTTTAAATTTGTTAGAAGATGTGATTTTTCGAATTTCAATAGGTAGGTTGTTATAGAGTTTCGATCCAATATATTTTGCACTGTTTTGTCCAAATCTTTTCGTTTTTCTCAGTGTAAGGGTGTGTCCAGCTACTTTCTGTCTAGTGTTTTGTGAATGGCTTATATTTTCTAGTAAATTGTTATTGACCATGTAGAGAATAGCTTCTTTAGCATATATCTGACGAACATCAAGGGTGTCGAACTCATCAAATAGCATGTTTGTTGGATAATCCTTCCATTTCTTCAAACAAACTTTCATAATATATCGTTGGGCCTTAATTATAGGATCTAGACTGGTAGGATAGACTCCACCCCAACCTATGATACCATACTGAATGATAGACTGAACAAGAGCATAATATACTTTTTTTAATGTGCTGAAATCCAATATATTTCTTAGTTGTACAAATTTAAAAATGGTTCTCCTGATTTTATTGGCACTGGTTCTGATTTGTTCATCCCATCGTAAGTTGTGGTCAATTATAACACCTAGATATTTGATTGATTCAACTGATTCGATTGAATTCAAGTGGTGTGAAAAATCTTCTAAGCTAGGGGAATTATTAATAGAGAAGGTTATATATTTAGTTTTTTTAACATTAAGAGTAAGAAGATTTTTATCCAACCAATTGCTTGCTTTTTCAAAACCTATATTTGCTAATTGAAAAACAGTTTCCCACGAGTGGCTTCTGAATATCAAAGCAGTATCATCTGCGAAGGAAATAACTCTACCATTCAGTTTAATATTACATAAATCATTAATATAAAGTAAGAATAATATCGGACCTAACACTGTACCCTGTGGTACTCCAAATTCAATCGTTCTAGAATCGCTGAGGTGGTTTGAAATCTCTGTAAATTGTTTTCTATTAGTGAGGTAACTTTTAATTAGAGCAAGTGGAATCCCTCTTACGCCTACAGCTTCCAGTTTGTCGAATAGTCTATCATGTGAAACGGTATCAAATGCCTTGGCTAGATCTAGGAATATGGTGAGAATTTTTTCATTTTTGTCCAAAGCTTCATAAATATCAGAAGTCAGTTCGAAAATAGCAGTGTGTGTACCCATCCCCTCTCTAAAGCCAAACTGATTTGGGGATATAATAGATTTACTTTCAAAATAGTATGTACACATACATTTCAGAGTAGTAGTTCAGCATTCCATAAATTAATTTTCATTGTACCCATAGGTGTTGTACAAAAAAGACAAGCGTATTACTGTATCTCTTATAAGTTCGAAGCAATTACGTTCGTAGGTTAACCACTGTACACACTTAACCTCAGTCATAATTTGAATTACTCTTTTCTGATGTGCTTGTACGATTGGTTGATTCTAGAGCGGTGGCTGCGTACCTGAGAGCTCTCAATCTCAGCCCTAACAATGCCGTTGTCCACGGCAACCTTGCCTGTGTCTACTACGAGCAAGGGTAAGTGACCTTGACTTGCAAGACAGTATTTGTGGTCGTGTGATCTCTTGATGTAGAATTGAAAATTGATCCAACATTGATCTGTGCTTGGTTGCCAATCAGTTTCAATTATTACTAGTAGTGTAAATTGAGTTAATTATATCCCACGATTTGTTTCCTTTTTATTATCATAGTCTATATTAGATAGCATATTTAGGTATTGACTGGTTACTAACAAACTAGTTGAGCCTACATGTTTGCACATTCTGATTGAATTGCCGTACAAAGTGTGAGAATATTGTCTGTACTTCAAGGCTCATCGACCTGGCGATCGACACGTACCGACGCGCGATTGAGCTGCAACCCAACTTCCCTGACGCGTATTGCAACCTTGCCAATGCGCTCAAGGAGAAGGGACAAGTGGCGGAGGCAGAGGAATGCTACAACACCGCGCTGAGGCTATGTCCCACGCACGCCGACTCGCTTAACAATCTTGCCAACATCAAGAGAGAACAAGTAATAATTTCATTTGCTTCCCTTACCAACTCCAAAGCATTTCCAAGTTGAACCATTGACGTAGCAAAAATGAAAAAGCAGAAATATTTTCAATTTGATGAATAACGATAAACTGGAAAATTTGATAAAGCGTCCAGTTACATGTGAGTATTGTATTGTTGTTAGGGTTATATCGAGGAAGCAACTCGGCTGTATCTCAAGGCATTAGAAGTGTTCCCCGAGTTTGCCGCTGCTCACTCGAACCTTGCGTCAGTGCTGCAACAGCAGGGTAAGCTGAACGAAGCTCTGATGCACTACAAGGAGGCGATACGTATTCAACCCACATTCGCAGACGCATACAGCAACATGGGTGAGTGCACTGACAGGATTCGATGTGTAAATGAGATTAAATCACCTTCCAAATGCTTGAACGAATAAAATGCATTATACTGACTGTATGTACCAGTATTTATAACGTTATCATGTAAATGTTTCATTTTGCAAGACCAGATATACTATGTGCAGGTAATTGAAAAAAATTTAGCAATTGAACCTTGATAAATCACCAAAACAAGGACTCAGACAAATATTCTACACGTGATTGTTTTTTTTGCGTTTTATTTCTCGTAATTACTCACTATGCTGATTGATTGGTAGGCCTACATCTAATTTGCTGGTGGCATAAAAATGATTGACCAGTGTTATTCAGAGCTTGAGTTCAAAGTTGACTTGGAATTTAATGTGAAATAAAAGTTGTTTCTGCCTCTAATGAGAATCAGATCACAATTGCTCGCTTTTATGAGACGTCTCGCTAACTCTTTTCTTTGCTGAATCGTCTTCAGGTAATACACTGAAGGAGATGCAGGACATCCAAGGGGCGCTGCAGTGCTACACGCGAGCGATTCAGATCAATCCAGCATTTGCTGACGCGCACAGCAACCTGGCTTCTATCCACAAGGATTCGGGTAATATCCCGGATGCCATCAGCTCCTACCGGACTGCTCTCAAACTCAAGCCCGACTTCCCTGACGCGTACTGCAATCTGGCTCACTGTCTTCAGGTAAACACGTTGTGCCCAAGCTTTATTCAACACTTCGGATACTTCAAATATCCGTTTGATTTAAAGAATAGATGAAGTAAACGATTGGATAATTTGTAAGAGAAGTTGGTGAGTGAGTGAAATTATAACTGTATGATCAGAGAAGTGAGTGATGATTATGGGACACGTTGTAACAAAAACAAGCTTCATATACCTAGCATCAATATTAGTTGCTTGTGTACACAGAAAATATTATTTCCAAGGAAAGTGATTATATCTCGGTGGACAAGACTGGAAATTTTGAGTTTCACAACGTGACTCACTATCATTAAAATCTAAATTCCATATCATAGAAATTCTTTGTTCTGATATTTATTCAATGTAACCTGTGCATGATTATTGATTCTGAAATTAGGTACTATCCCCCATTAGGCCTACCCAAAGACAACACAAATAAAATTTGGAATATGAAATAAATCGTAAGACTTGGAAATATAAAGTTGCGGCTCAGGAGCGCATGGGAGTCAATTTAGCAATATATCAATTTTTTGGTGACACCTTCTAAACACTATGAGAAATCATAATTCTAATATGAAAAAAACAGATCTCTTTCACACCTCCAAAATGGCAAAAACACTAAACTGTCAATCTTGGATTTTATTTACAGTGAAACGTATGTGCATCATTCCCGAATCCATCGTTTTCCCGCTTCTATCATTCATTTTGTCCCACCTTACTACCATTTGACCAGTTGACATTACATTTTATGGGTTGGATCGTTTTCCTGCATGAACGATTGATTATATCTTGATTTTATACAGGTTGAAAATGTGTTGTTTCATTTGTATACCTGTTATTATTATGCAAATAAGTTGGATATTTTTTACTTATGCCATCTACAAGATAGGCTTACATACCAAGAATAACTGTCCCTCTCGTATTGGAATGGTTTATATTAAACAGTAAACCCTTGTTAATCCAAAATGGAAGGGATCCAGAAAAAATGATTTCGATATATAAAAATTTGGATTAACCATGACTCTTTTTCCACAAAAATCATCACTCTTGCCGCTTGGAATTTTGTCAATTTGGTGCTGCGCGCGAGAAAGCTAGGCGACCGGCCGAAACTACTTAATAGAAACCGTTGCTAAGACTTCACTGATCCTGTATCTATTGGCGCTCGGCCATTCCGAGTCGATGGTGTGACGAACGAACGTTGTGTTTGTCAAGGTCACACCATGTTGGATGACTCGCACAAAGCTCAATGAGCTTTGGCTCATTCTTACACGTCAAATGAAAAAGATTGGAATTGGGAAAGTAACAATCAACTCTACGAATCCACTTGGGACTATTTCGAATTATCCAATCTGAAATCAGTGTTGAAGCAATTGAAGGGTTGAAATATTAGTTTGAGGTGCGGTTTAAAAATAACAAATAGCTGAATAACAAATAGCAAATAATAAATAGCTATTTTTAAAAAATAGCAAATAACAAACAGCTATTTTTTAAAAATAGTTGGAATTTGGATTAACCATATTAATTAGCATTGAAATGCCTATACCTTCAGCTGGGGACAAACTTCCAAGTTTGAAATACCGGTATGTCAAATTTTGAATTAACCAAGATTGGATTAACGTGGGTTTACTGTACCGTTCTAAAGTCATCATTGAAAAACTGATATTTCACGAAATCAACTCCTAAACGCTCTTGAGAAAAGCTTGGGGCCTACCCTAGTGATTTGAACAATTTTGACCAAGCGTAAGCCTTTCAATTTCAAAGAACATGCTCGAGCCTCACTTGAATGTATAAAAAACTGCTCCTCAATAACCCACCTCAATATATTTATAGCTTTCTCATCCATGACCTCAAATCTATCAAATATTGTCACTATTACTACTACAATATCTTCAAGTGTGAATTGTCGGTATCCAGATCGTGTGCGACTGGACCGACTACGAGGCGCGCATGAAGAAGCTGGTCAGCATCGTTGCCGAACAGCTGGAGAAGAACCGGCTGCCGTCAGTCCACCCGCACCACTCGATGCTCTACCCGCTGTCCCACGGGTTCCGCAAGGCCATTGCCGCGCGCCACGCGAACCTCTGCCTCGAGAAGATCCACGTGCTTCACAAGCCGCTCTACAAGTATCCCAAGGAGATCGGTGGCCGACTCAAGTTGGGGTAAGTGTCGGAACCAAGCTCTCAACTAGGAAATGCACGAGGTAGTAGGTACTCAGTTGCGATTTGCATAAAATAAAGTAAGGCTATGCAGTAAAACCGCTTTAGTAAGTTGCTCTTGACCTTTCAACTGCTACACACGCGTTTGCTTGTGTCGTGTCGCCATGCTCACCATGCTACAGCTACACATGCGTTGATCCGTTTTTAATTCTGCGCTGTATTGTTTATTCCCTACTGGACTGCAAACTGCAGTTATCGACCTGATTTTTTTTGTGCTCTTGCGCGATCTATTGACTGAACAATATATGTATGCCTACTTCTTTGGAATAACGTTGACTTTCGATTTATTTCATTAGAGTAGCTTTTATTCAGACGGAAGTTTTGTCAATGAGTAAACTGATTCCGAGTCGAGTGAAAATTATGAAAATGGCAGATGTTGATTGAGCTGATGGGGTATAATGTGCTTTGTTTGACCGATAATAAGAAACTTATCCTAACACATGATTGAATATAAGAAGATGAAACCGGTTCTTAACTCTATTTTGGTATCGATAACCATAATAATGTATCTACTAGTAAAGATGAAGATGATATCCAAGCTCCCGCGGCAATGCCCAGACCTACTCTACCTAGGCCCAGGAATCGAAAATGAGTTTTTGAGCATAAGGCGACTGCAGGATCCACTGCGAAGTGACATAGGCTGCTACATTTATATTTTATTGTAGTCAAATGCCCAATGTTAATGAAAAATTGATAATATTTTACAATGCTGTGTTTGTACAAGCAGTCTCGATTAATTTGTGGCTGCCCTTCCACTCACACCCTCTTCCCAACCTTCCTGATGAGCTATGACACTACTGTTGATAATGTATTAGCCTTCTGTCAAGTGTTTGTCCAGTCAACATCATTGAAGGAAACTAAAAACTCCCTATCATCAGAATTCCTGACCTTAAATGCTATGGGATACAGATGGGAAAAGTACAGCTTCGCAATAATTGTTCGTGTCTGGAGTCTGGACTTATAAGCAGAGCTGGTTGGTTACCCATTCTCCTAATCAGATGCCAGTACTACAGACATGAACAAAACAGTAAGTTTCTAGCCTGGATTCCAATAGATCAAGATTTGTCATTTACATAGTAGGCCTACCTACAGAATACCAGTATGCAAGATTTACAATAAAATGCAGTAAATAATGTATACTGTGTGGGGAATTGAGTATTGCCCTGACATTTATTTCTCACCTCCAATTTTTGGGGGGTAAAATCTGTAAATGTTTAAACATGCCAGTCCTTATCTATTTGTCGCTCATTTTTCATATCTTTCTATTTTCATTTAAAAAATAAAAATACATGTTATTATAGTTTCCCAC
The DNA here is from genome assembly GCA_964007535.1 of Brachyptera risi. Taxonomy (NCBI): domain Eukaryota; kingdom Metazoa; phylum Arthropoda; class Insecta; order Plecoptera; family Taeniopterygidae; genus Brachyptera; species Brachyptera risi. The sequence goes on from OZ023330.1 coordinate 16,753,953, forward strand.
AAAATATATTTGCTTCGCATTTGAACTGGTCAACGTGTTACAGCTACGTCTCGTCTGACTTCGGCAACCACCCAACATCTCACCTAATGCAGTCGATTCCTGGCCTTCATGACAAGATCGCCGTCGACGTATATTGTTATGCCCTCTCGCCAGATGACGGCACCACATTCCGTGCAAAGATCGCACGCGAGACGGAGCACTTTGTCGACCTTTCACAGATACCGTGCAATGGCAAGGCTGCCGACCGGATCAACGCCGATGGCATACACGTTCTTGTCAACATGAATGGATACACAAAGGGGGCACGTAATGAAATATTCGCTCTGAGGCCGGCACCTGTTCAGGTAACTATACCCCATATTGGTAATCTTTTATTTGATTACATTAATCAGAACCGACAGAACCAAGACAGAAAGGCTCGTTCTATGTGTTTCAATGTGTAGCATATAAAAAGTGCAGTTTAAAGTATTAGCTACAGTTGAAAGTTTTGAGGTCAACAGAGGAACCTCTTTTGTCTGCCAGGTGATGTGGTTGGGCTATCCTGGGACATCTGGCGCCCCTTTCATGGACTACTTGATTACTGATGCTGTAACTTCGCCATTGGAGCTGGCAACGCAATACAGCGAGAAGTTGGCATACATGCCATACACATACTTTGTGGGCGACCATAAGCAGATGTTCCCTCATCTAAAGGCCAGGGTGATCCTCACTGACAAGGTAAGCAGTTGCCATTTATCACGGTAACCTTGTAAACAGTCAAGTGAGTTCACCTCATCACGGTCTAGTCAAGTCAATTTGAATATTATTAAAAAGAAGAAGAAGGAGGAAGAAGTCGGAACTGTCGAGAACCGAGTGATATAATAGTCTGCCCTAGAAAAAAAGTGGTGGAAACACCCCCTGGTCCAATTTAATTAGCCATCTTTTTTTTATAACTAGTCAACTTCTGTGTCAACAGCTTGGAATGCTCTTGAGGAATTGATCATTTTCTTTCATTATCCTGTAAATCCCAATTTCACTCTCTTCATATTTTATTCATATCAACTGTAATTTGAATTATTGGATGAGCAAGACGAAGACTCAATTTTACCGTACTTGAAACGTGTTTTTTTTACGTTCCACGGGTCAAATGTAATATTATTTTTTCATTGAACTTGTCAAGCACATATTTCATCATCTACAGTGCATAGGGGTTTGAATGAACATAATTACTGCACTTTTCAATAAAACCTCAAACAAATTGTCAAAAATACTCATCATCCTATCCTTTCATGTATTTATAACAACAAAATTACTGAACCGTATCAGGAGAAGAAAAAGAAATCGAAGTAATTTTGCGAGTCACAATTGCACCAATTAAAAAAGATTGACTTACTCTCAAATCTCATGAGGTAACTCAATACTGGGACCTTGTACTTGGGACCTGGGTGTTTGCCTAATTTCATAGCACCTTCAGCCATCAGTAAACCGTCTTTGTTTTACTTAGCTGCAGGCTTCTTTTTAAAATAATGCCTTGATGAGCACTAAAAGTGATGACAACTAATGGTGTCACAATTCCCCATGCATTGGTGATAAAGCTGGGTAATTGTGACACAGGGAACTCTAACCCTAATTTTGCCGCATGGTCAGCCTTGAAATTACTTCATTTTAATCACATTTTTATGAATACAGTGAAACCTCTATCCATCGTTTCTCAAGGTACCAGGAAAATGAAATCATCCGTGCAGGAAAGCAATCCATTCGGGAAAATTTAACCCTTTAAGTGCCACCAGATTTGATCCAAAATGTGTCTAATAATGCCAGGTAGGTTTTGACCGATTTACAGTGAGTCACAAAAAAAATCATAACTTGCCAATCATTCAATCAAATCTTATGAAATATTTTTTGAAATGTGATGGAAGGATGGACACTTGGATGAGGAATACTGTAATTTCACATTTGATCTGAAAATAAATAAAAAAATGACTTCTTTTTATTTTTTTCAACTGTCAAAATATTTGTTGAGTTTATACCAATGGTACAGATAACAAATCATTTTCAACATTATTTTGAAGAATTGCATGATGAAGAACGAACTGTTCTGAGTAAGAATCACGAGTTTCATTCATTTTTATGTGGAATTTCAATCATTACAAACTATCTTCAAAAAGCTGACGACATGACATGAACTAGGCCTACTCTAGGCCTAGGCAAAGGCCTAGCCACATTTTTATCAGGTACATCACTCTCTTTACCCCTGTCACTCGCATCACTATTTTATCTGAAGATGGGATAATGCATCTTCCGAAAAGTCACTTCCTTCTTTCTCATCTGATTCATCTACTAAATCCCAAATCACTTCTTCAACTTGGAAATAATCACGTCTTCCACAAGACGCCATTTTGAAAACAAACTTGAATAACATTGTCATATTTCAGCCAAATGTAAACAAACATAGACAGCTGTGGAAAAATGGTAGAATATTGACCTTGGTGACACAAAATTCGTGTGAATAGCAGCTTTCTGAATATGTCACCACTATTGCTATCTTACAGAAACTTTGGGAACTACATCAGTTTGAAGTGAGAGCCGATATATCGGCTCTTGGCATTTCTCAAGCAAGATATTTGGAGCTGATATATCGGCTCTTGGCACTAAAAGGGTTAACATTGATTAAATGCGAGTGGAGTGAGAAAAAATGAATGATGCAAGCAGGAAAACGATGGATCTAGGAACGATGCATAGAGGTTTCACTGTAAATACAAATTTGAAGCTTTGATATGGGTCTATTACTTCATGTTTTACACTACTGTAATTAGAATCAATCAACTTTCAATTGCAAAAAAGTAATTTTCACATACCTAAATAAGTTCCAGTTTCAATTGACCATCTGCAACAAGGCAGGCTTGATGGTTTCCACGAAGTTTGACAAAGTAGTTCTTTGGAAACCTACATCACCAGTTTGTTGGAAAGTGCTGTCATCTAATTATTATAATAATGAGTTGCCTGAATCCCTACCCCTTGGAAAGTCGTCACTCGTTCAAGTCGTCACTCAGAAAGTCGGTTCTTATATATAATTGAATGTATTATTTACATCTCTACCCCTCGAAATGTCTGTTCCATGGAAACTCGTCCCCTGCTATTTAAATATACGAAAACAATTACTGCAACTGGGTTCTGTGGAAAGTCTTCCTCACCCAAGGTCATCATCAATAATATTACATCTCTCGTTGCCGCGAGTCTTCCGACTGAAATCTGAATACACGTGCTCATATATATAGTCGCTTCACAAAATTATTGGAACACTCGCGCAACACTCGTAAGACTCGCGGCAACGAGAGATGTAATATTTTTGGTGACGACCTTGGGTGGGGAAGACTTTCCACAGAACCCAGTTTCAGTAATTGTTTTAGTATATTTAAATAGCGGGGGACGAGTTTCCATGGAACAGACATTCCGAGGGGTAGAGATGCAATTAATACATTTAATTATATGTGAGAACCGACTTTCTGAGTGACGACTTGAACGAGTGATGACTTTCCAGGGAGTAGAGATTCAGCCATCCCATAATAATGTGTCACAATTACCCCTATGCACTTTAACTCAATATTGCCTAGTTTTGATGCGCAATCAATTGAACCACTTCGAGAAAAATAATTTCGAAATTTTGAAAACCCTCTTTAAGAAGGGGGGAAATTCGGAAGAAATATTTTCTACAAATAAATTCAAATTTCTACGGACTTCAAGCACACGAATGAAACATTATTACAAAGTTTTACATAAATCTGATTCACCGTTCTGAAGATTATTATTAATATTATCAATTTATCATGTATTTTTTGACATCAGTTCAAGCAATCAATAAACCTAGATTCAAGAGCTCAACAAGTGATACAAATTAGATTGTAAAACGATTGAAATGATCAATTGGTAAATCTGGAGGGCAATGACTTGATAGATTAAAAAGCAAGGTGTGTTCCGGTGTCCGGTACTGTATACATATAGCTTTCCATTACATTTCATATCAAATCTCGCTCATCGTACAACGCATTTGCTTTTTCCCAGTTTTTATAGAATTTTTAAGCAGGTAAACTTGAAAAATGGAGGAAGTTAACTCAAATTTATTGAATAATACCGACTGACTTTTACAAATCAATGAAACGCATTAGAATCTTGAATTCAATAAAGACTGACCTATAAATAATAACCTCGAATAATGAAAATTGAGCTGAATTATGAGGCAATTGTTAGATCTTGAATGAAGTCCACCAAAATACGAATCATAACCGTTGATTTTTATACCGTGATTTGAATTATCTTTGAATATTGTGAATAAACGTCATTCTATATTTGATTCAACATTCAATATTACTGTTTTAACTATTCAGTGAATTTTTTGGATCCTGAATAGTATATCTTTTGTTCTAGACTGGCAATAATAAATCAGTACCTGACAACGTTGCGGTGATCAACGCAACCGACCTGACTCCCATTCTGGAACACACGTCTGTGAAGGAGATCCGGGAAATTGTTCCAGACAGTCGGGTCAGCGGACGATCGGTTGAGATATCGATGAAGGTCGCCGAATTGGCTACAACGACACCAATTGAGGTGAGAAACATACCAAACATTGGCTAATAAAGTAAATCCTTGTTAATTCGAATTTCAGGTAGGCCTATAAACAAGTAAAAAAAAAACATTTTAAATCTTGAGAATTCGAATTGAAGAAAAAAAGAAACGTCAAATGTTATTAAAGTAAATAGTAGCCTACATGCTCAATTGTCAAATAAACGATGTTCATAGCTTTCCGCGTATTGCCTGTGTTCAGTTGGCTGATGCGCTAGTGCCGAACGTAACTGAAGTAATTCATACATGCGGGACGCTAGGTATTATGTCGATAGACCACTCAATATAAGTGCGTGTACCAACAATGCTATCACGTACTTTAAGCGTTGGTAAATCACTGATCAAACAATAACAAAAATGGACTGTAGGCCTAGACATGATATGGGGATGAGGGAAAACCTGAAATTAAAGTTTGGAACAAATGCAGTTTGTAATCTTGGAGAGAAAATATTCTTGACAGGCAAATAACAGCTTTTTTTTTCATTTGTTCAACCATTATTTTCAATATTATAATGGGGGTTTAGTGCAGTGGGGTGCAGTGGGGCAACTTGAGACTGCTTGAAACGTGCAAGCGACAACAGACAAGTTTAGAACATACGAAATATAAATGTTATCGTGCAAGATATGAAAATTACCTACTTCGTAAATATATTGGGCCGTCTATTGACCTAGTACCTGGTCCTCCTACATAATTTCGGTTGCATTCGGCACTAGTAATCAGCCAACGAGGCACGGGCAACACGCGGAAAGCTGTAAACAGCATTGTTTTGACATTTGAGCATGTACGGTATCTTGATACATTGATCTTGATATTTGTCATAATTATTTTTTATATTGTGAATTCGAAATGTCATTTTTATACTTCCCTGAGTTTCGAATTACCGAGGTTTTACTGTATGTGTGAATTTAATAAACCACAATTTTTGGCATTTGCTGTATTTTATTTAGAAAAATGATTCTGCTGCCAAGTAAATGTAAATGTCATGTATAGACTAAAGAGTATCACGAGGACTAAGCCTACTATAGTTTGGTTCAAATTTTTGTTCTGTAATCATGTGATTGTATACTGAGATGATTCCCTTATATTAGGATACAATCTACTCATTCCGACCTTTACCTAGTTTTTCGAACTTCTTCCAATTTCTTACCAACATTCTTCACAAGATCAGTAATGAAAAGATACCTCGGATCCTATAGACACCACAACAACCTAGCCCAAACAACTAACCACTGCCCTGGAGCTACCAAATGTTCAAAGAGATTTGATTGAAGCTAATTGCAACACTATTCTCTTCTGTGTAGACAATGATTGCATCTGGTCAGATCCAGACATCGGTGAATGGTGTGATCCTGCAGAATGGACTCGCCACCAACCAGACTAACACCAAAACAGCTACTGGTGAGGAAGTGCCGCAGAGTATTGTGATCACGACGCGGCAGCAATATGGCCTACCGGACGATGCCGTTGTCTACTGCAACTTCAACCAGTTATACAAGATCGACCCGCTCACCCTCAACATGTGGGTCCACGTAAGTGACCAACAAACATTCTTCGTGGCGGGTTCATACTGTTGTACGCCGTATTGAAATTAATTGATAGTATCGTCAGTTATCTGTTTATTACGAACTTGTAACTAACAACAGAGGTTCGAGATCTTGAAATGACAGCTATCAGCTGCCCCATTGGCTTTCAGATGTTTTATTAGGAAACATCGCCTATCAGGCACGGTCAGCAAAGACACTGCTTCAGGAATTCAGCATTATAGCCTTGAAATCACTTTTAAAAGTCTTGCAAGAGATTCTAGTCGTTATTTCATCAACGTACTCATAGACGTACTTCTACATGTTTTGCTAAGCAGGGTACCATGGTTGCTGTAAGTTGGACATGCAAGTAAGTGTAAGAAGATTGAATATTTTCTTTGCTTTTATAGATCTTGAAAAATGTGCCGCGCTCTGTTCTGTGGCTGCTCCGTTTCCCTGCAGTGGGCGAGCCTAACCTCCAGGCAACAGCTCAGCAACTGGGCCTTCCGCCAGGCCGTATTCTGTTCTCAAATGTAGCCGCTAAGGAGGTAATACCCATACATATTTCAGCTAGCTCCATATTTTATGACAGCCAGAAATTTTGTTTTCGGTTTTATAGACTTACCTTGTTTTTTGAGACCACATAGCATTTTATGTACAGTAGAATCTCTTTGGAACGTCCTTCAATACAGCGATCATCGCGATATATCATCGTTTTGAGATAGTCCCGGCCAATCCCCATAAGACCATGTGTATTTTTTCTTTGTTAATACGTCCCTTAATTCAACGACCATCGCGAGAATACGACGCTTTTTTGGTTCCCTTCCAAGAAAAACCATCAATACTATGACGAAACGACTGAAAAATTGTTATTGTTTGCACCGTTTCGTCCTGAATATAAGCTGAGGGTTTTTCTTGAAATTTCAAGCCCTAAAGTCACCCTCAGCTTACTTGCAAATCTCGGCCTATAATCGGTCCAAAATACGTTTTTTGCTCATTTTAATTGGGCGTACACACCCGCACACTCATAACAACGGAATCGACTTGAAACTGCGAGATATACCACTGAAAACACATTTAATGAATGTTTCATCATGAACAAGCATGATTTTCCCAATTCCCAGCATTTTTATTTGACGCGCAATAATAAACATAACCACTTTGAGCTGTTGGCTGCATGGTGTGCATCATCCTACTGCCTAGTGCTGACTGCCTGTAGTCTGACCTTGTCTGACTGACGCTAGAGTCTGTTTAGCGTTTAGCGGCCGGCAATTGCACCGTCGCCTTGCGTGCTAGTTTGGCGGTCGATGTGGTCACAACTCCCGGTCGACAATTCCCGTCGCGCTCGGTGTATTTTCTGCGATTAACTACCGGTCGTCTAATGATACTTTTAATGTTTCAATATTTCAATGTTCTTACGTATGTACAAATACTTGGAGACACTAAACGGTGGTATTATTTTCATATTATATACCCTTTCAAAATAAAGCAAAGTGTATAGGCCTACTTCTACACATCACGATAGGCACCATGTCTGTTCAACGCCAGGCGTGCTGCTAGACTACAACTGACGGGTGGAGAAATATGATACAGTTGAACACTTCAGACACTTGAAATCACACAGTAAATTGCTGTAGGGAGGTGGAAGGGGGGGATATTTTATTAAAGCATCAATTCAGACTGAAAACATGAACTTAATGTCAAAATATTATTACACAGCATTATTATACAGTGTCTTACTATAAATGTATACGTACCACATGGCAGGCTATCAGTGATCGAACTCCACCCAATGCTATAATATTGACGACTCACAGTGTTTTATGTATGCCTTGTAAAACAAACACACAAAGTTTTATTGTGAATTTTACTAAAAAATTTGGTTGAACGACCATCGTGATATAACGACGATTAACTTATCTCCCTTCAAGGTCGCACTAAAGAGATTGTACTGTATTTAGTTTGTAATATTACTCAAATCATACTGAATTTTTTTCAAGGTCAATACAATACATCTAGGGCTACATTCATTTCATGCAGGTCAATACATTTCGTGTGCCAAATTGTTTTCTACTTGTTGGTGAGAAATTAAATGAAGTACTGGATCTGTAGAGGGTGAAAATGAAAAAGGAGCTCCATAAATACTGGAAGCTATCTTGTAGAAATAGTTCAAAATACATACGCATGTAAATTAGGGCTGTGCAAGCAGAGCTTTTTGAGTTCGAGCAAGTTTTGAGCGAGATTGCCTTTTTTCGAGCGAGTTTCGAGCACTATTTTAGTTTGAGCGAGTTCGAGCACAAATTGTATAGAAAATGTAATTTGAAAAAAACATCCTAAATAAAATCATATCTTTAAATATAGCAGGAATATAAAAAAAAAATGATATGACCAACCCTTGAACAATACTTCAGTAACATTTTCATGAAAAAATTGAATTGAAAAATATTATTGTTTGAGAAAAACGAAAAATAAATTTCACTGTTGAAAATTTCGTCAAAACCAAATAATCATGTACATTGTTGGTTTTTATTTTATTTTCATTTTTTTTGCAGTCTTAGCATGATGGTTATCTAAGTGCAAAATTTGAAGTGGATACAATCAATATTAAAAAAGATGGCCACGAAAATGATCACTTCCCGGTTAGAATTACGACAATTTTGTATTGCGTACGAGAGAAACCGGGCGAAACTACTTGATAAGTTCGCTACTGATGAGCTACTTGATCGACTAACTTCGCCGATGACGACGTGCAAACATTTTGCCATTGGCGCTCGGCCGTCCCGAGTGTCTTGGCAACACGTGTGATGACATTTAATCTGTCCTTGAAGAGTTTGTGAGGGGGAGGAACTGAGGAAGGGAGAAAGACGCGCATGCGTGTCTGGTGGTAACTGCGACTCAACAGAATTCTTACTCAGTCACTCGGAGTTAGTCAGTCCGGTGCAACTGACATTGTGGAATGATGCGCGTTGTTATCATTCAGCAAGTTCTATATGCAAAATCGAAGGGAGAAATGCAGAAACAAAACTTTTTCATAAGTTTCAGACACTATATATTTATTATTTAATATCAATATGTTGAATGATTAAAATATGACGAGTTTATTCTCGCTCGCTCGCTCGCTCGAAAACGTTCGAGACCCGAAAGTATTTCGAGACTCGAAATTTTGATCTGGAAAAAATCTTTTCGTTCGAGTCTCGCACAGCCCTAATGTAAATACAGATAACGTGAATACTTGTGTCGTGAATAATAATATCAACAAGACAAGACAACTAAGTTATGCCTAACATTCAATGTTATTTCAACATCTAATTTAACCCTTTGCAGTCGTTGTCAGGGCTAGCTCCAGACATAGGACATAGGAACAATTTGCCATCAATATTTAATCATCAGTTGGTACAACCATCTCTCGGGCTTTTTTATTCATCTGTATTGGGTTCAACGCGCACTATAGTGATGACTTCGATCCATCGGCGTTGGTGAATGATGTATGAGATGAAGATATGAAATATTATTTTATTAGGTGTTTTTCGATAGTGGTGAGCAGTCAGTCGTGGCCTGATGTTGAGGACCCATCCCAGTATTGACCTGAACGACAGAGAGAAACCACGAAAAACCCTTCAGAAAGGTCGACCATGGAGAGAATCGAACCCAGGTCTCCTGAATGATGGTTCAGTGTTTTGATCACTCGGCCACTTGTCTCAGTAGCTCTCGACCTCAAATTTCTGCTCATTACCATGGGGAAAAAACTTCGTTGAACTATTCTTCTTTATGCTCATAAACATGGGGGGGGGAAATTCGGTGAACTATTCTGGATGACAGGCGCTAAATGACCTCGCTGACGATGCGCCTTAAAACCCTAATATGCATTCATTATTCTGGATGGTTTATGAGTAACAAGGCGATTGTTTGCGATTGTTCAGGAGCACGTGCGTCGTGGTCAGCTGGCAGACGTGTGTCTCGACACGCCGCTGTGCAACGGCCACACAACGAGCATGGACGTGCTGTGGACCGGCACACCTGTCGTCACGCTCCCTGGGGAAACGCTCGCGTCCAGGGTCGCCGCCTCGCAGTTGGCCACTCTGGGCTGCCCCGATCTGGTGGCGCGCACCCGACAGGAGTACCAGGAAATTGCCATCCGCCTCGGCACGGACCGGGAATAGTGAGTGGATGGTTTCATCAGTCTTTGCTTTATGAACTCAATCAAGGCTCCAACGAGCATGATTTTGTTAATGAGTTTGAGTTCAATCTTTTTTCTTTTCTTTTAATAACATCGAAACTTGATACAAAATCACTGTTCTCCTATTGAGGCTGTGGATGGCAGATGGGATCGTTTGAACGGGACACCACAAGGGCGATCTTACCACCCGAAGTTGGAAATATGACTCAGTCATATTTCCAACTTTGGGTGTATAGTGGAAATTTGTTGAATCTGCAACGGGAATCTCTAACTAGAACATGATTTTATTATTTTCTTTCAAATTTTCTCAAAACTCGAGTAAGTAAAAACAAAAAATGACTTATTTACTGTCGGCATCTTTGGGAACTCGCACAGAATTTCAGCAATAGTTATTAGTGATAACATCGATTAGTAGAGAATCGATTCAGAATTGATTCTAATGTAAAACAATTCGCAAATGAAAAAATCGATTTTTTTCTTAGGGGTTGGTGCTGTAGGCCTATTTTTTCACGTCCCAATACATGCTCATTTTGTTGTCCATATTATTTTAATATTTTGTATTGTTGAGATTTTACTATCTGGACACAAGCTATCCCTTCAGTTACGTCTGACAGCCGAACGTTGACGGAAATACTCGAATGGTACAGTACAGTTCAAAAAAGTCTCTGGCGGCTATTTTTCACGTAAAACGCCGCGGAAAGTTTTTTAAAAAGGTTCAAAATTAGGCCTACACTTTTTTTTTGAGGTGAAGAGTTTTTTAATTTTTTTTCTCAAAATCAATTTTTAATCGATTTTGGAGCTTCGAATCGATTCCCAATTTTGAGAATCGATGTCATCACTACTAGCTATCACCCAGAATTGCTTGAGTGAACCCAAGTTTTCATCTCATCTAGGCCTACTAAATTTGTTTTGGTCACATATTAGCTGGCTAGCCCTTATTGCCATTTCACAATAATCGGATAAAACACATATATGCTCAGCGACCGTCACTTCACATTTGTGGAAGGTCAATGTGACTTGACTTTTATATTCTGAACAGTGTGTGAAATCAATAGTCACTAGCACTATAAATTGATATGGTTTTGTTTGTCGTCTAGCTTGAAGGCTGTTCGTGGCAAGGTATGGGCTGCCCGATCAGACAGCCCTCTGTTCGACTGTCTGCAGTATGCCCAAGGCATGGAGAAACTGTATAGGCATATGTGGGATAAACATTCGCGCGGCGAGAAACCCGACCACATCACACACCTTAGCCAGTGCAGCTACGACTAGGTCTAAACAACGTCTGAACACAACTTAGTTATAGCAGTTGTAAGAGTTTCTTCTTAATTATATTATGATTATATATTGCTCATAGGGAAGCAATGTATTTGGCTTTGACCAAATGTGATTTTTTGTTTCTTTTTTAATTTACCTGAAATTGACTTGACTGTGCTTTATAGTAACATATATTGTACCGGTACTATATAATAAAGTGATTATCTGTTTCAACAGAACTGAATCAAAATTATTCATTTGCTTGGTTAATTGATTATACATTGATTGGCCCCTACTTTATTTCTTGTGGCATTACTGTGACAAAAACACCCTCTAGATCTTCCTACAATCTTTTCTCAAGTTTCTTGAAAATGAAGTACCCATTATTGAAGAGAAGTATGACGAGTACTAGGCACAATTCTAATAATTATTGTTAGAGAAAGAAGATGATCCTATCACCTCTTCCTTTCAGAGGAGATGATGCAGAGAAGAATAAGGAACAATGCAGAGAAGCTGCAAGAGGATTTCTATTGCAGCTCTTCGGCCATCCTCTCGACAGTATTAAACTCCGGTGAATTGAAATGTCTGTAAGTCACCATATAGGCTTAAGTAAAATGGCTCATTAAACCGTCCTTGATGCACTTATCTTCCACTAATCGTCAACAATTCATTAACAGTTGATGTAACAAATTAGCGTGGGCCATGCTCTGAACCATGGTTGTGTGGTTCAACATGTATGCTCCGGCACGCAATAATTGTGCATATACAGAGAGAGCGGTATATGTCTTGGTAATTTGCAACAATCTACACACTGCCTGCACCAGTTTTAGCCAACTTCCCAACTTCTTATGTTTGCAGCGTACCTTGAATGTTTTGTAAAATTCGCCAAGAGTCGATTTTAATTAGGGAAGCGGAGAAGTTGAGGAGTGAACAGAATTCAAGTTTGCAGTAATACAACTTTCATTTAATGACAACTTTCATTTAATGTATTGTTCGAATTGACCAATTCATAATGAGCAGGAAAGAAGCAGGGTGAAGGAAGTTGAATTGAACAAATTACAACAGATATTTATTAGGCAGACACTTTTATACGTCTGTAATAATAAAAGGACAATTCACAATCCATTCTTATTCGTGAACAGAAAATTGAATTAAGCTGGATTCACAATGCGAACTAATGATCAGTGATTAATGATCAACTATAGTTGGCAGATACGGAATCAGTGTTGACGTTCACATTGTGTGTAATATCAGTGACTGACCTTGAAAGTTGACTAACTTTCAACTTGAGTATTAATCATCAGTTTTAATCATTAGTCTGACCAATCAGAAGACGTGAATTCGAAACGACAGGAAATTAATGCAAAAGGAAGCTTTCCCGCTCGATGAACCACTCGTTTACAGCCTTCTAATATATAGATTTCAATTCAAATCCGTCATTTTAAGACAGCTACAACTTATGAAAAGTATGTCATTTCCGTCAAAATTAATTATTATTTCAAGTTTCTTAATTTTAGTGTTTAGTATTAGTCACTAATCATCAAGTCGTATTGTGAATCCAGCTTTATAGAATATAGGCCTACTCACAGCATATATTTATGTGAAGAAAAAACCGTCACCAAATGTGAATCCCAAGCTATAAATAACAATACGTATAGCCCTACAAATTTTAAAAAAATGTACATAGGCATACAATAGTGAATAGATTTTTTTCTTCAAGTTTCATTTAGTGCAAAACTAACAAAATTTTTGTTTCAAATTGCTAAGATATTTTCACAATAAAAGAGAGTTCATGTCAAAGTCAGAGATGAAATTAAGTATACCGGTACGTGAAATTAAGTAAATTAATACATTATACAATTCATACACACGTTAAGATCAGATTAATTTACTTGGTTGACAGCTAGATGATCAATAGAAAAGTTTCGACACTTCTCTCTATGATCATCTATAGGCTAGCTGTCGTTTATCTAGGACTCCTCTCTGGAATTCCTCCTGCAGTAGCCTTGGTAGTAGTAGTAGTAGATATTTATTTTAGCACTAGATGCTATTTTTTTTTTAAATCTTGTGGGAGAATCCTGCAGGGTACTCCGGAGTCCCCATTATCTAGTGCCAGTGTATATAGACCAGATAGGCAACCTACAGCCACAGTACAGCTAGACCAGTTCAGCTCTTTGGTCCAGTTGGCAGTCATCATGTCATCATTATACTTCATTGGGACAACCAGATGTCTTCATTCACATTTATGTATTCAGTTCATGTAGTGCCAATAAATATACAATTGTACAGTATTACCTTCAAGTATCAATGACAACACAACCTTGCACACGATCACCAACTCCCACAAGCTCTTTGAGAGTGACCTTAGATCAGTAGTATATTATACTAATATTTTTGATCCCACACTGCTCAAAGACTATGCCTACAAGGTAGAGAAAGTAAACAATACGTGGCTTTTACACGCTAACACGCATAGCTGTGCCCCGACTTGATTGGGCCCCAAAAATAACATCAGTGGTGGTTGCCAGAGCATAAATTAACTACCACTAGTCAAACGCGAAATATGCGTTGTAAGATGAGCGAGATATTTGAATGAGGTGTAATAACAGTCCTACTTTGCTACTTTATCGACTCTGGTATTATACACACTTTGTACTTCATTTAATTGCTACTTTATCTTCTCTGGTATTCTACACACCTTGACGAATATAAATAATAGTTGATTCTTGGGCAAATATCGAATCTAGGAAGCAGTGAATCTTGGTTCACTTCCATATATTTGATGTCTGAAAACAGTTATTTGAATTTTTTTCTTAGAAACGGCTGGTTCGAATTGCCTACAAAATGGTGGTTATGTGTATCATTCATGTTTGAATTAACACTCAGAGAAAATTTTTATTTTTTTCGGGGAGATTTGATTTTTTTAAATTTTCTTACCCAGCCTAATCTTATGGGGTTTTTAAAAACTTTGACATGATATTTCTCAGAATCTATTCGACCGATTCATTCCAAAAACTATACAGTTCTAAGTTGTAAAAGTTGGCCCGTACAAAAAAAAGTTTCATGTTGATCAGTCTACCCATGTGACCTGTGCAGTGCTTACAAACAAACGGAAAAAAAAAACAGACAAAGCTCCATAAGAGTGGGATGGAGACTTTGCTACGCTCATCTAACCAGCAATATTTAATATAGTTACATGGACATTGAATTGGAGAGATGAGAAAAAAATGGAGGCAGCAGAAATGAAGTTTGTGAGGGGCATAGCAGGAGTGTCAAAGTTGGAGAAGAAGAGAAGCAGAATGATAAGGAAAGAAGTGGAAGTGGAAAGGTTAGCATTCAAAATGGAGAGAGAGACTCAGGTGGTATGGACATATGCGGCGAATGGATAAGGGAAGAATTCCGAGAGTTATGTTCGAGTTAGTGGAAAAAGATGGAGCTAAGAGAAGAGTTGAAAGGCCAAGAGAAAGGTGGCAGGAGGGAGTAAAATGCGGTGTAGTCAACCGAGGAGAAAAATGGGAGGTAGTGATAGATGAGAGATGGTGTGAGGATAGGGAACGGTGGAAGGAACTCGTAGGAAGAGAAGAAGAAGCAGAGGAAAGTAGTGGTGAAGAAGAAGAGGAAGAAGTCGGAACTGACAGGAACCGATGGAGAGATGAATCCTGCCCTAGATGAAATGGTGGAAACACCCCCTAACCCAATTTAATTGGTTATCTGGGAAAGATATATATATATTTAAATTTTAGCATTATACTTGGCATTATTTTAGCATTTTGAATAATTTAAAGCTAAAGACCATGGCTTAAGAACTAAAAGTAAAAGACCATTCCATTTCCTGATACCTGTCAAATCCTAGACTAGACATTGATATCCATTCACCCCTCATCAATTCATTCATCATGGAATCACTGATAAATAATATAACAGATTAACAGATAAGATGGATGGAATACTGGCCAGTGCATAAATTATATCAATTAATAATCAAATCTCTGATGATTGATGATCGATAGCATAATATGCACATGCACTGTGCAGTATTTATTACATAATATACAGTGTCATAACAGAAAATTATTACCAGCATACAAAAATTGTTAAATGAGTGAAATATCAGGATCTATTTTAATTTTTAATAAATTTTATATTATTGAATGCCACTCATAAGTTACATATCAAAATTCCATTTTGAAAAACAGATCATTCCCTCATTTATATCAACGTTATAAACGTAATATAAATAAGTAAATTACACTGTATGATAACTGAGATTCATGGGTGTCTTGTGAATAATGATACTGATGACAAATGAGATGGAAGGTTATTCTATGAATTGGACAGTACTTTTTTTTGTCCACTGGTCCCTTTCTCTGGAAAGTGGAAATTTGTAGTAGGCCTATATTCTAATATTTTTGGTGGAAATGTTCCCAGGAACATCAATTATGCTCTGCACTTTTATAAATTTGGAAGAAATACATATAACTGGGTTACGGGTGTCGTTTATACGTTTAAATTCTTCAAATAATTCATTTTCATTTTTGAATTTTTCAGGGAGTTGGTAAAATTGTTTGCTGATTCATGGCACAATGCAGGCTTTTGTTACGTTTCTATCCCATCTAAAGTCCAACCATTGCCGCCTTGCTTTTGACAAACGCAATTTCTCCGCCTCATCATCCACGTAAATGACGTAATTAGTAACCACTTTGTAATTTAACAGTGACTGTATAGTGAAAGCAATTATTCAGGTATAATCATGACGACATGTTTTCAACGATGGTTTACAAAAAAATGCCTTTCTTGAAAAGGAATTATTTGTTAAATCACTTTTTAAATTGTACATCAAATTCAAATATGGTAAACTGTACTTGTCATCATCAACTTGTGTGGGCTCTATCCTATGAAATAAAGTTGTATGCAATCACCATAGATTAGTAAATAATAATTGTAGTTATGATTTTATGACTTGGAAAAAACACCAAAAAAATGACTTGAAGACTAAAAATAAAAAAATCCTGTGGTGGGGTTGTGCCTCCCGATCCCCCCCAGACAACTTGGCATTCAATGACTTTGACTTCAAAAAGCATTGTCCCAGATTTTCCTTCTTTGAATGTGGTCACCCCAAGATGCATCGAGGGTTGCGTTTGTTTGCCGCCGGGAGATGGTGCCTTCACTTATCTTGAAAACACGTATCATATTGTGAGGACTTTTCTGTGTAATATGGATCGTTGCTCTATCTGGTGTGTTTTTTGTATAAATGGCTGATGGGCTGGCAAACTTGATGACAGCAAGCTGGCCTTGAACATATCGTTAGTTCCTTCTATCACCACTTATCTACGCACGGTCAATAGTACTTTAAATGTGGACCGTGAATCGGTACATATTTTCAACATGGGAGGGATAGGAAGTGAAGAAACCATTTTCAACGGGCAAATGCAACCCTCAATGCATCTTGGGTCACCCCAATCTAATGCAGACTTATGAATTCATTTCGAGTTATGTCGGGAGTGCAATGTACTGAAGGTGATTCACGTGATTTTCTTGAAGTTTTAATTCACATGTCAGAAGTGTTGAATCGTTAGTTGCAGCAAGTCAAGATTATCTATTTATTGACGCTTTCTCTATTACTTATAGTCAGTAGACATAAAGACAACCTTCTTCTTTCTTAGATACAAGTGGGCTTACATGCTGAATTTTATAATTAGGTATAGAATTTCTTTCTTTAAAATAACAAAAAAAGTGTTGTCACACTTTCTATCCGAAATATGGAATGCCTGAGCTTTTTATATTTTAATTTTGTACATGTTTTTTATGGAGTGTTTTTTCATGGTGTGGTCCAAAAATAATAATAATATTCATAATATATATTCCCTTCATAATATTATAATGAATGTCTCGTCTTCGGTGGTAAAATTGTTGGCATAAATGAATAAAACGCTCAATAGTTTGGAATTTATTGTATAGCAATTTTCTGAATTATATTCGATTCAAACTAGCCCAGTTTCCAAACAGCACTCTACTAACAGATTGTAGATAAAGTAGTGGAAAGTGTTAGTACCAGATCAATCATAAACTATGTACTATTATATTCATTTGAAGTGTATACATTTACACTTTTCTACTTACACTTACACTTGTTTACTTTTTTCTGATACATGTAGGCATATACAGTGAAACCTCTATCCATCATTTCTCAAGGGACCAGGAAAATAAAACCATCCATCCAGGAAAATTTAGCATTGTTTATATGGGAGTGGGGCTAGAAAAAATGAATGATACATCCAGGAAAACGATAGAACGGGGAACGATGCATCGAGGTTACTAGAAATTATTTATTTAATGACCGATTATAAAACTATGTTAGTGACATGGACTTTTAGACCTAAATTACATGTATAGGCTTATTCTCAGTTAATAAGCTGACGTTTATAATGTACATTCTACAGGAATAAAAATGAATACAAATACAAATGAATATAGGCCTAATAGTTGTTGATTCACTTGGTTAATTTAAAAATTGCAATTTATAATGGATTTTCAGAACAAACTTTTGAAGTACCGGTAACGATAATTGTGCAATTATGTTAAGATCAACTGTAGGTTATATAATAGGCCTAAGATCTTTAGTTTAGATATTCTGATGATATAATTAATTCTGAGTAAGAAAATATTTTGGGGTAATATTTTCAAAACTATAATTAAATTCTAAAAATCTTATTTGTTGAAAGAAAAAAAAAGAAAAATTGCATTTTTGATGTTTAAAAATTTGTGGACGGTGAAAGAACATTTAAAAAACCTAAATCCGTTTGAAAAAAATGAAAAATATTGTCATAATCTAACACCATATAGTATCTAGGTTTGAGGTGCAATCAATTGAACCTCTTTTGAGAAAAAAAAATTCGCGATTTTGAAAACCTTACAAAGAATAACCCAAAGGGAAGGGTATGGAAAAAACATCCTCTCCGAATAAATTCAAATTCCCGTGGAATTTAAGCACACAAATACTAAACTTTATTTCCAAGTTGTACGTAAATCAGATGAGCAGTTGCAAAGATAAAAATTATGATAGTTTTTATATCAGTCAAAAAAGCTACGTATCAAGAGCCAGTTAGGGAATTGACTTGAGAGTTGAGGAATTTGACTTGTCATCACCTTTGCTAACATAAGATATTTTTGTAGGCCTACCTTTAATAATAATTTATTAATCAATATTCAATCATCAATTGGTACAACCGGCTTCGAGAAACCTATTGCGTACGGTATGTACTGTATCATGATCAACAGGTAAAACCAATAGATCGTTAATTATTGAAATTATAAATAGGGGAATCAGTAAGGCAGTGAGTTTGTAGACTCAAAATCAAGGTGTTTTTGTATACAGTAGCTTTCTATAAAATCATATAAAATATAAAATCTCTTCATATAAAATCTCGCTCATCCTAAAAGTATATGCTGCGTTTTCCCAATTAGATTAAGGGAGGTGTGAAATGAATAAAAATATGATTATGCATGGTCTAGGCCTAATAAGCTTCATTTTGAACTTGCAATTTGAATTACTCTCCTGTCTCTATTAATGTAATCAATAGGGTGATGAAAGTACTAGATGCTATCTAGATACCAGGGCCCAGATTCACAAAGAATTCTATCTTAAAACATTTTAGCGCGTAACCCGTTCTAAGTTAAAACAGAGATATCACGTTCTAACTTCATAACGGTTTTATCCTTATACCCTATTCACAAAGAATTTTAAGATCATTTTACCGTGGTGTTAACTTTTGCCCTAACTGTCCGTGCCGTTGCCGTGTGACGTCATTGTTTTCGACTGTCAACCAATGTGAGCAAAGAGCGGGATGTCAATTAGTTTGTAATAACGCGATATAAACATAAATTTTACGCGATATAAACATAAATTGACCTCGCTGTCGATGCGCCTTAAAACCCTAATATCCATTCAAACATAAATTACTTGTTCCCTACAGCTAGATAATATTTAAAATCAGAATGAATGCATAAAATGTTGTATATACTTTCAAGTTTGTTGTTTTCTAATTGTTGTGAATCTTTTTGTTGTTGAACATCAAGAAGGCTTTGCATTTTGTTTCCCGCTAATTCTACCAGCTGTCATCCGAGATTCCCAAATGTGAGGTTAAGATTGAATATTAAATATGATAATCGTAATTCAGATTGTTTCTTTACTCCCAACCTCTCTAGATTTTCATTTTCAATCTTCTGAATATGTACTAATTGAATTTGAGTGAGCCAAATCTCCAAAATCATCCAAATCAATTGCGAGGTGAGTGTTTTATCTTCACTAAAACCAGTCGGGGCCGCTGATAACTTCATCACCAACTATTCTTAAAACTTTTGCTTAAAATTTTTTGTGAATACAAATTATAACCAAGTCTGGTGATAACTCCTAAAACTATTTAACTTAGAACGGGTTAAGAGATAAAATTCTTTGTGAATCTGGGCCCAGTACTAGATGGTGTAAAACTGCAATAAATTTTTAATTGAGAATTCATGGTTAATACTTAATAATAGTTGTTTTGTTTCAATAATTCAACGGAATAATTCCTTGTTCAATTTATTTGATAATATTGATAATATTGATAATATTTATTCTCATACTTGAATTTAGCTTGTAATCATAATTATAGAATAACCTGCCATAAACGCTCATTTTCTTTGTCAAAGAAACATTTTCCAGTCATTCCCATAAAAAAATGAGTACCGTAGTTGCAAATTATCTGTTGCAGTTATTATTGTTTCAATTCCAACAATAAATACTCTTCCAGTGGCTGGCACATCAAAATGAAACATTATACTGTACAGTCGTCGTATTCCATCACATTATGTTTGGTAGACGACTTTCTTCTTTCGTGAATACAAGCTAAAATTTCACGCTCATCTAACAACGCGTATGCTGCATCCTTCTAGTGAGAATCCAACGTAGGCCTTCACATACACATTTACCCTCGTGACGCTGAGCGGCTTTACACGCCGTTTCACTTTCAAGCATCAGGCCTAAATAGGCCTTTCATAGCATTAGGCCTCGATTTTCTTTTTCCGGTTAGTATCTGGGCCTCCAGGCCAACGCTGGTATTACGTATTGTTGCAAAATAATCAACAAGCTGTGGTAACTAACGAAACTCCTAGGCCACCTTGCGATTGTGGGTTTCATATACTGTTTTCACTTTTGGGCCTCAGTTGTTGAAATGTTCACAAGCCGCGCCTGAGCTTACTACTTTTTAATCAAGAAACGGGTATTACCATCCTCCAATTAAAATCAATGGGTTTAGGTCATAAAAATGGTAGCTAGAACAATCGAGCTTAGTAGTACAATCCTCTAATTTTGGCTTTTATTTTTACTAAACACTGCATATACCATACATATATTATTCATAGCTTTTTGATATTGCTATACGTTAGCATACAAAAACAAATAATATCTTTTTTAAATAACTTAGTGGGGCTTTAAAAATGACTTTCACAACGACACACTTAGGAATGCTTTCAAAAAAAGCAATAACAATTACAATATTCCCATAGCTTTCCCCCAATGGAAACTTCAAACCCCATAATTATTTGCTAAAAGAGAAGAAATGCTTTTTATCGGTTACAGCCGTGTCGCTTGGTTTGGGAGGTAGGTAATATCGCCAGAGCAAACTGCTCCCTCGTTTCAGCTGATTGGCCTGCGACAAGTGGTTCCAGCAGTCAAGCCAGTTGACGTAGATCGGCATCTGCGGTGGCTGGCCGGCAACCAGGCCGCAATTGTTCACTGCCATCGTGTTTGCAACCACTTGGAAGGGATACGTCACGGCGCTTGCCACATACTGTATTATGAGCAAACAATGTATACCAGTTTAGTACCAATTCACCAAATTTCATGAATATACCTATTTAGACCTGTATCAGTTGATAAAAACATATTGATATTCTTATTTTTTCATTCAAAATTTAGGTAGCAATTGCTGGTTGCAACACTAGGCCTACTTCTTTGCTAATTTGATTTTAAATGTTCAAAAATGAGGACCAACAGTAAATTCTCACACCTTGCTATCATAGTAGATATGCTAGTATCACAATTTATAATGGTGAAATGGAGACTTACGCTCATGCAAATGGTAGTGTAGGACTGTAGTTCACGGTCTTCCACGAGACAACGGTTGACTGTGTGCGTGAGAATGGCAGCCAGCAATAATGCTGCCACCTCACCGATGACACGTGGAGCTAGGCCACTGAAAAATCCCAGAATTCCGTTCTCTCGATAGACCTCCACCACCGAACCAAATACACCTCTGTAACAATACATACACAATGTCAAATTTTAGAAGTTATGGACAGATTAAAACTATAGACCAGTTGTGTAGGCCTATGTAATTAGTAATTACCATAACTGATTTTATCCAACCCTTCAAAAATCTCAATAGTATTAGCCGTACTCGAAAATTCGAGAATTTGCTAGAATCATTCAGTACCGTACACATTGTGCTCAAGATTATGACTACATTATACTCTAAATAGCTTTACACATATGTACCCTATATACTACCTGTATTGTCCCGAATATAAGCCGAGGGTTTTTCTCGAAATTTCGAGCCCAAAAGTCATCTTCGGCTTATATGCGAATCTCGGCCTATAATAGGTCGTAAATACGCTTTTTCTCATTTTAATTGGGAGTACTACACTCGTACACTCATAACAAAGAGATCGACTTGAAACCGCGAGATATTCCACTAAAAATACGTTTAATAAATGTTTTCTTATAAAGAAGCATGATTTTCCCAATTTCAATCATTTTTATTTGACGCGCAGTAATAGACATAAGCACGTTGAGCTGTTAGCTGCATGGTGTGTCATCGTACTGTGTGTAGTCTAACATAGTCTGACCGTGACGAGCACTCGTAGACTGCTACGTAGCGTGAAAAACATTCATTCGTCCGACTCAAAACAGCCGAGCGCCAATGGACGATCGCGTGAGGCTCCTCTCACCGGTTTCTCACAAGTAGTTTTTGCTCTAGTTTCAGCCAGTGGCATAGCTTTCTCTTGCGCGCAATATGAAATTCTATAAATTCTACCCCGGAAGAGTGATGATTTACGTAGAAAAGGAGAGAATTCCTTTTTTCAACTATTGGTCTAAAAGTTTGAGGGTTCAGCTAGGTACAATAAGGTACCGGTATATACATGTTCAAGTTTTTTTTCTCCTTTTTTCAAGAAACAATAGGGTCATTCTCATTCATTATGTCAAATCAACAAGCCTTTTTCCTTGAAAATCTTCTATTTTGATAGAACATGGTATATTTATGTAGACTTGCATCTAGAACAACTGTGGAAAATCATGTGTTTCCAGCGTTCTTATTTTCCGAGTCAAAGCTCGCCCCCCAAAACAAATATTGTACCAAATTTTTCAACTTTTGGACCGATCGACATACAAGCCTGATTTTTTTCTAAACGCAGAAATTTCAATACCGTAAGCATTTTGAAAATGTTGCTAAGAGTCCATTTCTACGAGAGTATCATGCAAAAAAAATGGAAAAATTTCAAACCCACCCCACTTCCAAAACGGGGTGAGTTTCAAATATTGTTTTTATTTTTTCTGCATGATACTCTTGTAGGAATGGACTCTTAGCAACATTTTCAAAATGCTCATTGAAATCTCTGCATTTATAAAAAATGCAATATGACACGATATGTGTCGTGATGCAAGAACAAATTGGAAAATAAAAAGGAAAAATTGGTGGCGAGATCCGACCACAATGGTAAAAGAGACAAAGTTGACCATGTGCCAAAATTTACCCAGTAAACCGAATTAAAGACGAATCACAAAAACAGGATGTATACACACAGCATTCAACACTTGATTTTGTAAGGTAATAAGAAGGGGGTTGAAGGTAAGCTCATTGTCCCATGAGGAAAAGAGAGCCCCCTGACGCACCACTTCTCTTCGAAAGAGTCAAAAGCATCTCGTCCTAGATGCCACGCATACTCCTTCATTGTGCGTGACTTGATTCATGCCTTGTGTATTGTAGGGCAAGAGGATGCGGGTAGGACGAGAGGACGCGGTCGTCCTTGAAGAAGACGAGCCCAGCAAAAGATGAACTGTGCTTTTGGCATAAACAAGGAGGAAATTTGCCAAATCGACATGGGATAATGTATGATTGTAGCTGGGCTTGATGCCAACAAACACTTCCCAAAGCACTAATTTATCCTGCTAATGAAGCAGTTTCCTTATCAGGGAGTCGACAAGCTGCCACATTGACGTGGTGAGACGACAGGCAACGATAATGTCCCAAGACATTCCCTCCGCGAGACACCAAGGACACACCCGAGAGGCGGACAGGTAGATGGAATGGATGGAATGGTGGAGAAAGATCGGGTCGGCTGGACAGTTTTTTTGCAAGGCGCCACGTCACTTCCGCATCTAAGTCGAGTGAGGGGGTGTGAAATGGTGCTGACCAGTAAACTGGGGCATCAGACAAGTACCAGTAACCTTTTAGCGAACCATCTAGACCGAGCACCAATGCCATTATTGTTCTGAGGATTGCACGCCTGTCCGACTTGGGTTCAAGACGAACAACCTTATTCTCGATATTCGATAGTACGCACAAGGAGGAGAGCACGGCTCAGGACCATGCCCCTCCTTCAAGCCGCAAAAACCAAGTGGCAGTTTGCTTGGATGTGAGAAGAAGTGATCACAAGTACACATACAAGAACTGGTAGAGAAAAGGCTCGTTTTTTTCACCAGTTGTGAATGAAAGATTATAACAAATGCCTCATTGGAGGCCTAGGCCTAATCATTTAATTCAAATGGGTTACGGTATTCAAAGTTCATTAAAAATTGTTGTTAAATTAGAATACGTATTGTAACTGGAAATTATTGAATGGGGTAAAGCTGAGAGAAAAACAGCAGTATCAATAGCTTGCCTGAGGAGACCCATTCATATTTTAAAGCAGTTAATTTACAAAATACAAACAAACCATGTTTTAGTCACCACCATAGCTTTTCTCTCCTTTCTCCTCATAATCATAACTAGAACTTTATAATCTTAAGCATAATATTTATCTAATATTTCACTTTGCCTATTGCATGTTGCTCACACGTATTTAGTCTCCCCTCCGACAAACTGAGCCATCATTCTTAGCGCAATTACATTGAATGGTTGACTAACAATAACGGCAGCTGATCTGGCTCCTACATCCTTCATTAGCTTTCGAGCAAATACAGTAGTTCTGCAAAAAAGCACCAAGAAATTTTGTTACAATACATAATTTGTTCAATTATTTACACATGCTTCACAATATTTGTCTACATCCTTTAAAATACAACAAAGGAATCAACAACACCATAAAGGTTACCGGTAATAGGAAAAATTGTAACAATCAAATTAATCAGAGTTCAGATCATTTTAACAACACAGAATATGTGTTGCAAGATGGGTGGAAGAATAATATGGAACAAAGATAATGCAAACAAGTAAAGTCTGCAATCTTAGTTAAAGTTATCTATTCACGGCTGTTTCAATGCTGGAAAGATAGGTTGCTTTAGGTCTTGGCTTAAGATCGTACAACAGGTTGTACAATATTTTGTACTATGTACTATGTACCAATTTTCAACTTGACAATTATTTTATACCTGATCATGTTAATTTTAACAATTCCTCAGCACAAGAATTTTTCTCTTACATTTTCATAACTTCTATTGACTGTATCACATACAAAGAACATTCAAATGAGAAGAAAAAATTTTATTAACCCTACAAGTCAAGTGAAAATCCATTCAGTTCAGCATACTCTGCCTGTCACTTGGCTTTTACAGCAGCGTAATTTGGAATAATATTTTGGGCCATAGGAAAAAAATTCTGTTGGGCACGCACCTATATCAAGCTATTAACATGTGACAGCACATATGGTATGCTACTTCATTCAGATTTACATTATGCTTTATATTTTACCTTTCTGTATCCGACATTTCTTCATAAGACTTTTCGTCTCCCTGAGAAGGTAATATTGCTTCTGACACCCGTTGAAATGTGATGCTGCTCACAACATTTGAGCACAGTTTTGGTCCTAAGCCTCTGTAGCATCCAAGAAAGCCATCCACACTCTTGATGTAGCTAACTAGATGGCACAACAATTACAATTAGCTTGACTCACTTTATGTTTCTACATTCCTGGGAAGGATGCATACATTCAGTAGTTCTATAGGCCTAGGTACTACGTATCATGCAGGGTTTTTATATTTTGTATTTTATTACAATTCTAGCATATATGTAAGTGAGGAAAGAGGCAAAATACACTAAAACTTTCAAGCTCTTCCACTTTCTCTGCACTTCTCTTTTACCCAAGTTCATTCCAGTTCCTAGTAGTCCTCTAATTGAAACCATTTTACCCCTCCCCTGTTTACTCTCACACACCTACTTCATTTCCAATACATCTTTTTGGTCTCTGGATCTACCTCTTTGCATTCTTATTCTATTCTACTCTTGAGTTCCTCACATTCAGAACAGCTGCCCTTTTCTTACAAGATATTACACACATTAGGTAGTGAATAATTTCTTTTGCTTCCACCACAGTTTTTCGATTTCATACATTCAACATTGGATCAGGCAACCTCTCCAAATTTATTAACCACGCTGATTGGATATGATGAATTCACCACAGTTTAAACAACTCACTTGATTGGATGTTATGTTATGTGACGTCAAAGGAGCGGGGAAAAATATGGCTTTAATTGATTGGTTTTGACCCATTGATTAATTTTGTTTAGGCGTAAATCACAACACCTACATAAATACTCCCTTGTTGAATTTAATTATAAAAATAATATATCAGCCAATATAATAATTATTATAATATCAATATATAATAATTAATTATTAATTATAATTATTAATTATGAAGTTATTCCCAACCACTATCGTTTTCTGCTGTAAGAAGAATATAATTCATATACTGTCCCAAAGTGTTTACTTCAAGCAATCAGTAACTCAATGGTACGACATGTGCTTCAGGATGCCAGGGTTCGAAACCTCCCCACGCTCCTTTTTGCTTTTAAAAATACCACGGAATTATAACGGAGGTTTAGGCCATGGTTTTCTTTTTCTCGAAATGTCTTTCATTCAATTTTCTGCCATTAAATCGTCTCGTTTTTGGTTCGACCGGTTTGGTATCACTCAGGTTGTCTGTGACCCTGCCCCTTAGCAGATAGTTGTTGGAACTCTACTATCCCCTCTAGTAAAATCTGTTTTCTGATATTCACCAGCACAATACACATTCTAAGGAAAATATCCTACAACATAATGAGCAGAACAATTTATTCAGTTAAAATTGTACTTTTAAAGCAATATTTCATTATAATAATTTACCAAAATGCATTACTACAATAAAATATACTGGTACTTTTGAAGACGCATTAAAAAAACTTAATTAGAAAATGTAACAGATTTTGAAAATGTTTTCTTTGAAGCATATGCCCAGAAGTATTGTCTGTGCAGTAATTCATAAATATTTGTGTTAGACTTGATATTTCAATTCATTTACACGCCTATCTATTTTATTGTCACTACATGTTTGTACCTATATATGTCTTCGAGTTGTATGTAAATTAATTGACATGCCCATACTTAATATTGATGTCTATATTTGTGTAATAGTTTGTCCAAACTACAGAAATATTTAATCACATTAAGGTATGCCCAATGTTCCATTTTAAAAGCTATACCTATGTACCTATAAGGCTATAACCTATAACTAAGTCTTCAATGTATTATGTACACGCAGTAAAAAATTTCACTCAATGTTTTTAATTTAAAAACTCCCATATTTTGAATACGGGCAATATAATGTCAGAAATTTTCAAGTAGAAAACCATTCGAATGTGCAATAAAATTCAGTGTAAATACATATCAGGATGTGTGTACTAAAACTTGAAAGCAACTCAAAATCCATGTAATCAAATATTGAAAACGCCCCCTCGTTAACATCACAATTACAGTTCTTTATGAACAATTTAAAAATGTTTACCGGTAATTTAGTTAAACTACATAGGCCCTACATAAAAAGTAAAATATGATTGAGTGCAAGATATTTAGCAAAGGCAGCTCAAGAATGATACTTCCAGAGTGCCGGTATCATTATAATCAATGCACAATTATTGATTATTTGTGTAACAAGTACTGTTATGTGCCCAACAGAATTATGCCGATTGTTAGAGGGTTTATTAGGGACATTTTCGGTTAGTCAATATCAAATTCAATTTGGGAAAAAAGTAACAGTAAAATTATGGATAGATGTAGGTTAAAATGAAGTACGGTATATATCATGTACCAGTATCAAATAATTTTAAATAAGTCATGAGAGTAGTGTTTGAGAAGTCGTAATGATGACTGTTTCCTTTTTTTATCGAACTCGACAACAGTCAAGTTATTTGGGGGTACGAATGAGCAGATGATAGATAATGATGATGATGAACCCATGCCTTATGCAGAACTCGATCCTACGTCCAATTTGACTTTAGTTTCTGAAGCAGAGCCTTACTTGACTGAGTTGCAGGGGGGGGGGGGGTATAAGTCCTCACTAAGTGGTAAACTAGCCAAGCATACTTATACAAAATAGGAATAATAATAATAATAATAATGATAAAGATAACCAACGGCATGCCTACCATATTGGAAAACATTTGGCAGAGCATACGCAGGTCTTCCGAAAAGAGTCGTTGTTGGATAAGGAGCTACTGGTTCATGTCCAATCTAGAGACAAACAATACCCATTATGTAGGCCTAGACCTGGTCATACAAATCAGACATTGGATGGTATGCCTATGGGAAATATTGGTGAAATCAGTTCCATAATTATCTGTTCTTCTCATGAAACCAGCAAATCCACAATCAATACGGTATCAGTATCACAAGGAATCATTTCTTGATTCCTCCAATTCGGGTATAGATCTAGAGTTGTACCCAGCACCAGTTACCAAACCGACAAGTACTAGTTTACGCTTTGCATATCAGGTATGCTCTTCATAATGTAATAAAACTAAAAAACCTTCACAATAGTGATATTTAATTAGACCTAGGGCCTACCTGTATTGTTCTTAATTTACATATAGGCCCTAGAGGAATACAGCTCAGATTGTTTTTCACCGCATGTAGAATATAATATTATATAGCAGAAGTAATGGGTACCATACTATACTAGGGGTAACCACACTAACATCAAGCCACAGATCATTAGGGCTCAATGTTAGCTCAATGGCTATCGTTCTCGGGGTCCTCGGTTTGATTCCTTATGTGGAACCTTTTTTTTAATAGGTAATGTACGATACGCATAATTATAATAATAATATAATAATAATATTATAATAATAATGTTCATTCATTTATTTAGCGGCACTGCGCTATTCAATAGTAGGCCTACATTACATAATAAAATGGTACATACACTATCAATTGAATATATAATAAAGAGTTATAACTTGATACAAGATTGAATTATAAAATAATAAATAATTTATGAAATTAGGATTCTAATAACATAACAAGAAACTAATTAATTTCCCAAAGTAATATATTTTATAACTGCATTTTTGAACTCTATCTGTGATACTAAATTGTTTCATGAGGTCCGGTAGACTATTATACTCACAAATACTTTGATATAACAACGACTTTGCGGTTGACTTTGTGTCTCAAACATAGCATTATCCAGGAAACATTCCATTCAATTTTCAAAATTGGACCACAGAAACGAAACAATCTCTGTAGACTTATATAAAAGTTAAAATGAGTAAGCCCCAACTATTTACTTGGGTTGGTAACTGGTGTTGAGTATGACTAGCAGTAATAATTATAAAGATACGTTTACTCTCGAGCTTTGTGCTACGAGCAACATACTATGAGCAACCGGCAACATGCGCTCATGCGCACGAACATATTTACTGTTGAGCGCCGTGATGTGTTACCATAAAAAAATATTTAAACTCACACCATCCAATCAATCTATATGAGCTTCCTAATACTGTTGGACCATTAACTACCCAAATAAGAGTGTCAAAAACTGATATAATATCTCGTGTATGAATATCAGTCGAAAAGTTGGTTCTGACGGTTCAAAAAACAAACCTGACCGTGATGAATATCGTGACATATTGTTGGTCACAGCGCAGTTGCAAGAAGAAAACAGAAGCAAAGATAAACCGAGCAATCTCTTGGCGCATGTTGCACAAGTACATGCAAACGGAAGAAACTGTTTCTCTGATTGGTCAGCGCATGTTGTCGGTTGCACAAAGCATGTTGCTCGTAGCACAAAGCTCGGAGTAAACATACCGGTGCCTTAACTATTTCGATCTCAACAATTTCTTCCGTGTGTATGAATCCAATTTCAGTCTTAATTGGAGCTTTGTTCAGAATTTAGATGAAATTAAATAATTTAATTCACTACATAGAGATAAATAATGTAATGTGTTCAATTTTTTTTTAGATTTATTTTGGATATAACGACGCACTGTACTAATGACTACGACTATTGGCGTCTGTGAATGATATATGAGATGACAAGATGAAAGGTTATTCTAATAGGCCTAGGTGCTTTATGGAGGAGTCGTTCGTAGCCTATTTTCAAGGAACCATCGACCTGAACGACAGAGGAAAACCTTGAATAACCCCTGTAAACCCTGTAAGATGGTCAACCATGGCGGTAATCGAACCCCTGTCTCCTGAATGATAGTCCAGTGGGCTAGCCACTTGTCTCAGTTTCAAAGCTTTCATAGGTACCTACTGTACTGGTAAGCTTTTATGCCCATCGCAAAATTACTAGTCAGAACAAGAGCCAAGTTTTTTGGGGACGAAAACCACATATAAACTACAGCTAGGCATAACAACATCAATTCTTGTCAATAACTTATTATTTTTCTATATAAATATTGAATATACAGGTGCAACTTACTATTTGTACAATATATATGAAATTGGAAAAGATTTCAGTCTGAATTGAGTCAGCTAAACGTTTTCTCGACAGTGTGATGAACGTAGTAATTGATTTGCTCGGAGACTAGTAGACGAGTACCGGTAGATTAGTTTGAGTTTAGCATAACCTCAAAATGCTTCACAGGTTAATCATTGAAAATATAATGTGGCTTTCAACTTGAAATCGTACAAGTTAAACACAACACATGTAGGCCTACTACCGGATATACAAGTTTCAAGTTTGACAGACTTTGTACCAGCATCAGAACTTTTAGTTGGATGCACCTGCATAAGCATTATTAAGAACTTGAGATAGATCTCTTTCCAAGTTTAACATTTTAGTAGTATTTACATAATCAATGATATCCTGGAAGATCATACAACTTCAGGACAGGATGAACATTTTCCACAGGTAGAGAAGATTGACAGAAAAAGTAGTGCTTAAATTGGATGAACAATTAATTAGGCTATTTCCCTCGTAAAAATTTTACAAGTCCCGATGTGATCGAGTGCCAGATGGCATTTCGGCGATGGCGGCGACGTCTCATTTTCTACCCTTTCAAATGCACTTACCAAAACTAAAAGGGGAACATTGGCTAGATCATCTGGGCCTAGCCGCAATGGTTAGATGCAAACGTAGACTAGTTTAAAGTATGGCTTTCGGCCTAGGCTCTATGAGGCCTACAATAAAAGTAGGCCCCAGGCCATGGATAAAGTAGTCTCTAGCATTGACTTTATAATAACTACGTTAGTCTAGGCTAGCATAGCAGGCTTGACAGATGGCGATTGCGATTTGACAGATTGCTAACAGATAGCGTTGAGCACTTAAAGTATCGTTTACTGACTCGCGTTGGGCGCGACAAGCGGCACCAATCACAGCGCTCGTAGCTTGCGACAGGCAACACGGCGCCATGTGGCCTTCGCATGTCGCTTCCAAGTTGAACTTGGTCCAACGTTTTCGCTCGGTCGCGTCTGATCGCGCACGTTACTGTCCCACAATGCACTCTGTTCAACCATCAGCGCTGCAAATTTTACAGGACTTTCGTGAAGATTGGACTATTCTAACCTCATCGTTGTCTTTGGATTTTGTTGTCGTGGTGGACAGGACACGTCATTTAATTCAATGCATTTCATTTGCATAATCATATAATAGGCCTAATAATAATAATATTGCTCCACTTGGTAATTATACAAATCAATAGCATCCATCTTGCATTAACTGACATTCAGTAATCAGTCAGTGGGCGCGACTGCGCGAGTCAGTAAACGATACTTGCGGGAGCAACACGCGGTTCACTCGTTGCTCGACGCGTCCAACGCGAGTTAGTAAACGAAGCTCAACAGTTAGCCTTGGTCTAGGCCATGACTTGGCCTACCGGCCTAGCCTAGGCCTAGGCATTGAATTTGTAGGGCCAACTGAGGATACATCCCCTAGGCCTGCATGGGTGCATTTGTTTCTTTCTTACCTGTATGAGTACTTTTGCATATTCTAAAGGGTGGGATGCAGTATTAACTATGAGCCTGAATCCAAAATTAGCCCACGATACCTCTTCACTGGGATTTGGCATTTTCCTGAATGAGATTACTCTGAAATAGAGTCAATCGTGTAAAATTCAGGCTAATCTTGTCTTATGTCAACAATGTCGGCCATCAAAACAGCGAACACTGCCCTTGCGAGTAATGTGGATTTGTCTCTTCAAACTTTCACAGGCTACGACTTTGTCTACCAACCTTGTATAATCAAGAAACCAAAAAATGAAGGATTATATTTATATTTTTAAGTGTATAATAACATAAAACACGAAACAAGAAACTCTTCATGAATACATTTTCAAAGTGATATAATGCAAATATTCTACTCATCAGATGGTTTTATCCAATCTTTTTACCAAGCTGTCCAGTTTGACTCTTGACAGCTTGAGGTCCTAGCATACGCTTCGTACAGACCATTTTTGATACAAACCGACTGTACCAAACGACGATCGAACGTAAATAATACCGGGGTACCGCAATTTAGCGGCTTTATTTATTTCATCAATAATCTGTATTCATCATGAAGCTCGTTAGGTATTTGAAATTTCCAGTATTTAATGTCGATTTTAATTAATATAATGAACGTTATTTCGTTATAACATAAGTGATATGTAGGTTGACGCTCATTTATTTGGGGTTAGAAAATAGAGTAGGCTCAGAATTTTGAAAATATTCAACCTCCAATTTCTATGCGTAGGCCTACTGCCTATTATTTCGAATTACATGAGAAATATATGTTTTCAACCACTATTGGCCTATTGTGGGTGGGCTTCCCTGACAGCTGCACGTTTGTACAATTAGCTTGAACAGTGCAGACCTAGGCCCTATTCGTATTGTAGCATTATTGTTAGGCCTATATTTACAGACTGCACTTGTGAAAGATAGGCCTAGGCTCCCTTTGTGCTAGTTGTAAGCCCTAGGCGTTGTCATTTATGTATCATCTAGGCCTCATTTTTTAATCAGGATGTTGTATGTTATATAGTGCCCACCAATTAATTTGCACCAGGAACTTGAGCTTGATTGTGTATTGTAGTACCATATCAGCTAGGACTAAGCCATAGCTTCCCATGACAGAAAATTTGTACAAGCTCATTCACAATTGCCATAGACCCAGTATGAGGCTTGATATATGAATGTATTTCTATGTAACTGTTCAGAATAAGCAACTGTTGCTTGGAGCTAACTGTACCGTATATGGTTTACCAAATGAAATATTTTCATTTTATAAGACTAAACCTTACTATGAGCATTGAGTTTGTAGTTATAAGAGAGTACCTCCAATGTTAAAGTTCTATAAGAGCAACCGTGATCGGCCGGCCCGAGCTTCACCCCAAAAGCAAGGTGTTTTGTCCAGGTGGTGCTAGTGTCGGCGTTACTAGTCAACTGGCGACACTAGCACCACCTGGACAAAACACCCTGTTTTTTGGGTGAAGCTCAAACTGTCAGAATTATAGAGCCTCCCATAAGAATGTACAGTCTTTTTAACGTACTTATTATAAAATCAATGCTATGAGCCAATCAGAAAGCTTGGCAAAAGATGGTCCAACCTACCATTCAAATAAAGAGATGTGGGGTCCACCGCAGTCATTATGACAAGATGCTCCAAATTCCAAGCACTACCGTACGACAATTGTGAATTGGCCTTGACATAACAATTTGTTAAAAAGTAGTTCCATATAAACACTGTTTACACAATCAATTTTCATTGCATAGGCCTACAATTGCAGGAAGTGCATGTAATATTTTTTAATGGTGTGGAAACATTTGCAATTTCTGCTGCAAAATTTTAATGCTAGTAGCAAAACCTGTGGATAACATTTGAGAACTTTTTAGATTTGATAATCTAGATTGATCGACTTTCGAGTTGAGACTTTCCTGCACGCTTTGTACTGGAAATAAACATAACCCAACTTTACCAACACGTTTAACTTGACTAGATCTAGGCTCAGTTCAAAGAAAACTACCCAAACAATGCCGTGCCCATTCCCGGTTTGGTCTTACAAAGAGAAGGGCACAGTCATATAAAAATGGGAAGGAAAGCTCATCCGTTCCTTTATTCGTTCAACAAATTCCCAAAAGCACCTCGTTTACAGGTCTCCTACTAATCCAGGCTCTCACCCATGAAACCCGATTTCGTCGTCATCTTTTCTTCCCAAAAATAATGTTGACAGTTATAGCCGCAGCACAAGCTGCTGGTCTTGCATCCATAAGTTTATGTTTACTTGACTTCGATCTTTGTCTAGGCACTCGATTAATAACCAATGAATGACAACCTAAAAAGCTAAAATGTAAAATTAACATAGACCAAACGTATACAGTCTACCCTCTTTTTTTGTCAATTCAATGGTGAATTACGATGTACGGTTTGTATATCCTATGGAGTCAACGAAAATGCACATGACCGTATGCTCCTTGTTATAATGCATCGTTGAAACCGAATGTATTTTTTAAAAATCGAATGTGTTGAAACACCTAATTAATGTTGGCTATAGGCCACAAGTGGGAAGAGAAAATTGGCACACTCGGAAGGATCTACCAATTTTAGACGTCTGATTGTGGCCCTATAATACCTGTAATTTATCCTTGAAATATCTGTTTACGCTTCCTCTGCTATCTCACCAATGAATGAACAAGCAGTCAGCTGTAATTATCCCAAAACTAGTGGGACCCATCATGTAAAACATTACCTCGAAAGACCTGAAAAATAGTATCGTATAGACATTGACATAATAGGGACAGAATGAAGAAGCACATTGACGTACTATTAGTGCAACTACTTTAACAAATAATCACTTGACGTTGTCGAATGATATACGCAGTCCTCCGCTGTGTGACGGTGAACAATGAATAAACACATAACGCACACTTCTAACCTCTAATAATAACGCCTCTGGTATAACAGCTAAGCAGTGGGTGAGGTGGGGGGGAGAGGAGCGGGTAGGTGGCAGAGGGATTTCATTAACCCGCGGCAGTGTCCACGCGCAAAAACGTTACCAAACGACAGACAAATGCAGATACATAGGCGCACAGATCTAGAAGACTATGTATACAATAATTGCACAACTAGGCTGGAAAACATGGTTTTGACCTGAGAAATGTAGATAGTTTCCAAGAGAAAAAACCTTTATTGGTCCCTGACTATATTATAAAACAGGATAGCAATCAGTATAAAAAATACATAGAATAATATAGAGAAATAGATTGAAAATATGACATATTGGTACATGAAAAGGGAACTGATCGAATAGAAAAAATGTAAAAACAAAATAGGATTGAATAAAATAATAAGGAGATTTAGTGATTACATGATATAGTGAAACATTAATTATACAAATGATTTCTTGATATTCTTACGGAGTGTTCAAGAGCTGCCATTCCGATTCGATATTTTAAAAAGTTACTTATAAAAAAACGTTTACAAAAGTCACTTAAAAAAATTAGAAACTGTTCCCCTTGGCTCCCACAAAAAGTCCAATAACTTCTATTTCCTATATTATACATTATACATTGTATACATTATATTATACATTATATATTATACATGTTATATTCAGCATCATCATTTGATATCGAGCAGAACTCCCAATTTTTTCTGAAATTTGTTATTGATTATTAATATGACAATATTGGTTCGGTGATGTTTTCAATTTCTTGATCTACAGCAAGTGCATAAGTACAGTGTATGGATTGCACAAAAAGTTTGAGAGAGTTGATGACCATGCACATTGTTGCTGTTTCTTTAAAAATACTATTGGGCAATCAGTTATTTAAAAAATGCATCTATTTATCGGTCATCTAAAAGTAACAATCTTTTGCAGATTTTTAATGAAGTTGAGTCACGAAACAGTAACTATTGAACTGAAGAATGGTACACAAGTTCATGGGACAATCACAGGAGTGGATGTGGCAATGAACACTCATTTGAAGGCAGTTAAGATGACAATCAAGAACAGAGATCCTGTTCAACTGGAAACATTGAGCATACGAGGCAACAACATAAGATATTACATTCTTCCAGACTCGCTGCCTCTGGAAACACTACTCATTGATGACACACCTAAAGCAAAAGCAAAGAAAAAGGAAGCAGCACGAGGTAAGGATCAGGCATCTTACATGGAAATGTGTGGAACTTGATGTTCCACTCTATTACAAATTTACAGATCCTCAAAATTCCAATCCAATTGTTTTATTTCAGGTGCTAGTAGAGGTCGCGGACGTGGCCGAGCTCGAGGAGGTCGAGGACGCGGTCGAGGCAGGGGTAGACGCTAAATAAATAGTCTACTCTCTAATGTTCTGGCAAAATTCATCTCGACTTTCATCATCTTTTAACAAGACATTAATGTGCATTATTCAGTCTTGAATCTT
Organism: Brachyptera risi; assembly: GCA_964007535.1. NCBI lineage: Eukaryota > Metazoa > Arthropoda > Insecta > Plecoptera > Taeniopterygidae > Brachyptera > Brachyptera risi. The sequence continues at coordinate 16,790,361 of OZ023330.1, forward strand.
TGTGGACTATCAGTGTTTATCTCATCCTATAATTTGGCACATGAATCATTCAAATTCATCAAAGGATTAGTGTTATTATAATGATGGTTGCATCTACATATTTACATGTAAGTCTTTGTGTTAGGTCTGTCTGATCATCAAGTTGATAATGCCTAAAAGTGAAGTAGGATGTTGATAATCTTGAAATGAGGAAATTTACTCATAACTAAACAGTTAACCACACTTTTTACAGAGATAATTTAATTAATAATGTGGAATGTGGTATAGTACAACACAATATTAGTTACAATGGTGATCCTGTCATAAATAAATATAATCCATACAATAAAAAAATGAAAAACAAAAGTGTTGCTGCAATTGCAAAAGATTTGCTGTTCTCCTTCCGCAATGACCGTAGTTCAACTTCATTTTCGTGAAGGGCTTTTTTCATTTCCTTCAATTCCTTCTCCCATTTTTCTCTGAAATTAATTATGTTCATATGTTATATTTTATAAATGCATGTAAATCTCATGATTTCACACTTCTGTTAAAGGGCATGACAATGCTGAGAATGGCTTTTGCAGGTAGAAAGATATAATTATTTTACGTTAATTTTTTGTGAAAACGGCATGTTTTGAATCAATTTTCCATATTCATTATAAATGATTTTTTGAAGATTATAAATTCCTCGGGAAAGTCGACACATTCTCGAGTGATGACGTCAACTATTACTATCTCCACTAAGGGGACGTCCATAAATTATGTCACAGCTTGGGGGGAGGAGGGGGGTTGTCAAGATTTGTGACAACTTGTTACAAGGGGGGAGGTAACTGTGTGACGTACCATTTTTTTCTTGGCGCCATTCTTATAGATTGTTATATTTATACCAACCCTAGAAACAGCAGATGAATATCAAATAATTATCAAGTTTGACTACTCAAAAAGCAAACAAAGAAATGAATATTTTGATTCTATTGTACCTTTGCCGTCTGTTAATTTCAATTTTTTGTTAGAGGGGGGAATGAGAATTTGTGACATATTTAAAGGGGGGAGGGTAATAGGTTTGTGGCCTGAGTGACAGTATGACATTAGTGTGACATAATTTATGGACGTCCCCTCAGTGCTTGCATCAGCCAAACAATATTACACAAAACAACGCGCGAGTCTCATTTTAATCCACTTCTACATGCTTAGTTATTGCGCTTGCTCAAAATTGAACAGCATCATCATTGTCCATGATCCTTCCTCTTGCAGTACTAATATTTTCAATATAGGCCTACATTCGATCAATATTTCGCTTGCTTATGTAACAATTGAATTAGATGTGATTTTTTCAAACATACATTATATTGCGTTGTTAAGATCGTTCACTGTAATGTCACAGTACGAGCTAGACATGTTTTTATTTGTTCATCTTTTAGAATAGAGTTTGAGGATAATGAAAAAAAATGTGACCATCACACTTGCGTTATTCACATATTTTATTATGCAATAGGGCCTACATTGTACACGGGACTTACAGCTGTTTGTCTATGCGCCAGCCTACCCCATATACGGCTTGAGCAAGAACTAGCTTCACGTACCCCTCCCCTTACCATATATGCATCTACCTACCCCGTACGGCATGAGCTAGAATAAACTTGCTAACCAGCGGCGAGTCCTACGTTCCTTACTTACAATCAAATGCGTGATATATATGTGATTAATGCAAATGTAATATTTGTATATTTTTCAATCATCCTCACACTCCTATCAACTACAAGGCGGGCTGAAATGAAATCAACTATAATGTACTGTGGCATCACAGTAAACGTTCTATCAACGGCAATGAAATGCTCATTAAAAAATACATACCTATAGGCCTATTGCTCCATGTGTTGAATTGATATGAAAAATAATGCGCAATTGCTCATAAAAAATATTCGTAATAATAAGGAAGAGTTGCAGATAATGATTATGCTGTTTAACGTAGAGTTTGATTATTATGACGCTCAGATCAAGTGCATTGAAACATTGGTCTGCCGGGGCAAGGGATGATTGAGACTGGTAGAAGTGGACGTCATCACTCAAGAATGTATCCACTTCCTGAGGCCATCCCAATCTTGAAAAAAACATGAATAATTCCGAAAATTCATCTAAAATATATGCCGTTTTCATCAAAAAGTTGAAAAATTGGATCTTTCGCAGGGTTGTCATGCCCTTTAACAACCCCAGCAGCAGCTAGGTTATGCGGAAGTACGAATGAGCAGATGATGAAACTATGAAGTTATGATAAGTGAAAGGACTTCAACTATAACCCATGCCTTATGCGTGACTTGAATCCACGCCCTACGAGGACTTTAGTTTCTAACAGGGTGCCTTGGCTGACTGAGCAACAGAGGGAAGCTAATACGTTATAATGAATCTGATGGGCTGTCTGGTACGTCACACGTGACAAACTTGGATGCATCATACTATATTGCTGAATAAGTCATTACTATCAATTCATACCTGATTTCAACTGAAACATATTTCAAGAGCAGTTTTTTTTCAATTTCTTCTACGCGTTGAAAACTTGATTTGATTACATCTTCGGCCAGTTTAATCTGAAACAACAAGGACGTGCCAATAGATTTAGTCAAATACATCAGTAGGGGATATGAACCGAGTTACCATTACAGTGCGTTGTTAAACCCAACAATGATGATGACCATGCTGATTTGGTTACAAATGAATTCATTAACCTAGGGTGACCATAATTTGGAGGAAAATCTGGGACAATTGCAATTCTTTTTGGAAATCGGTCGGCGTATACCTGAATACTCGCTGACACTACAAAAACAGAGTTACTGATTACAACAATTAATTATAATAATAATAAAAATGTCTTTAGTTTCTTTCAAACACAGTTACACAATTGGATATGGTACATAATTGCTATTCAAAAGAAAAATGGCGAGGTTCGGTGGAATACCGCTCTTCCAACTAACCAAGTTTAGTTTAGCCTAATAGTGTTAGTGTGTAGGCCTACTCATTGTTACAATGCAGAGAAATGAGAAATGGAGTGTGTAAAATGCAAGGTGCACAATTAATGTAATGGTTGGACTTGAGAGGCCAAAAAGCCTGGGCTTTGGCCTGGAGATCAAAAATTAATTCATTTAATAGACTTGTTTAGGCCTACTTTCAATAAGTTCTTGAAATTCAGAACGAGGAGGATGTCAACTTTAGACAATGCCCAGTTATAGTGTATATATTCCCTCCGATTTATAAAACCGGATCATTTGTTGGTCCAGAGAGGATTTCTCCTCGCACGCCACGATAGGCAGTTCAAAAAAGGGTAATGCCGGGAAAACAGGGAGGGACGTCTGATAACACCCTACATCTACCTGTTGGTAGCCAAGTTGAACTGTATCATTACCACTGTATCAAGGACTTCTCAACATTTAATTGGGCCTATACTCACCTTTGAAATTACTGATCCTGGGTTACCACTCTCCATTTGAAAAATGGAATATAGTATTAAAAACGATAATAGGCCTAATAGATTCAGTAAGGTTAGGCCATTACATTTCATTCAATGAATTAGAGCTTACGCATTGTACCAGCAGACGTCACTGAGATCTGTTGGTGAAACAAGAGGTAATTTTGAAATGTTCAACATTTTTGTAGAACTGAAATTGTAGCGATGCATCACTACCTATATTGGGTAAATATTATGAAAATGTCAAGCTAATATTAGATTGATAGTCATAGATATAAGTAACAAAAAGGGTCAACCTTTTTCTCTACCTGGCAAACAACCTCATAATTTGCCAACAATAGGTGCAGAATTGGGAAAAATATGACCATAATATGAGCAAGATACAAGCAAAACATTGGGTTATTCTGTACTTTCATACTCACCCTGATATTTGGTTAATATGGGTTCAAAAAAGGCAATGCAATTTTTACTGGGGAATGCTGTGGTTAAATCACTTGAAAGTATAGGCGTCTAAACTGCTGACGTCGCACCTTCCTCATAGCAAAGTTGTCGATAGTCTCATCGTAATCTACTGTACGACTTTGTGACTTTGTGACGACTTGCATGTAGGCCCATGATACCAGTACACAGAGAATTTTTGAAAATAGGGAAATTTTTCAAATGATTTTTGCGATTCACAAGTGGTTTTGGATTCTCATAATTGCATCATGGACATTTTCGAAGTTAAACTTTTTCGATAATTTTGTTTCTAATTTGTTTAAATAGACCCATGTCATTTTTTAAGTGATTTTTGATATTTACTAGGCAAACGCGTTATGTGTTTCCGCGTTGATGGATGAGCTGGAACATATCAACTTATCTTTGGATTGGTTATTATATATATATATATACACCTTGAGATCCAAACCATTACATCACTGCCATCTTATTTTTCATTAATAATTTATATGATAATAAAGAAGGCTTTGTTTTAATCGTTTACAATCAAGTGGTGACACTTGTTGCTTTGATTTAATAGGTATCTTAATAGCTTTGAATAATTAACACAAATAACATTATATATTTTTTTACATCGAAACGGCTGATCCCATTTGAGTGAGAGTTCGGAATAATGTGTATGTATCATTATCAGATTGAAATTCCCTGGAAATTTGAATCCTCTCAGATGAAATATTTTTCACGAATGTTTTCCTCTGGGTTATTCTAATGGGATTTTCGAAAAGTTTGGAATGAGTTTTCTCAGAAGTGGTTCAACCGATCGCGCCTCAAAACTATACAGCATCAAGTCAGATAGGGGTTCATGTGTGTGCCAAGTTTCAACTGATTTTGAATTTTCGTCTGACCTGTGGAGCGCGAACAAAAAAAAAAAAAAAAAAAAAAAAACAGGCACTTTTTTTTCGGTATAGAGAAATTGAGTCTTCGCTTCGCTCATCCAACAAGCAATTTTGTAGTCCAATTATTGAATCACTATGGACATTATCAAAGTTATTTTCAATAGTATAATTAGGGTGACCAGATTGTGGGAAATAAAATCCGGGACAAAGAAATATTTGAAAGAAACATCTGCGAAGCCAGTGACCTGTGGGGGGTTTGGGGGCCAAGGCCCCCCAACACTAGCCCCGCAGGGACTTTTTTGGGGAACGATGTTTTAATGAATTGTATCTGCTTTGGAGCACGGTGTGAATCATAAATAAATACATTATCATCTTCTCATGTTGACCTAGAGATCTTTATGTGTTTCATTATACTGTTACTAATAAATATAATTATTTATTACCGTATTATAAACTTATGTCATTTGTACATTTATGTAATGATTACTGTTGGCGCAGTTTCTCAATCTTGAATTCATGCCTTGTATTTGTCGGATGACCTTAAAAAATTGTTTGTTTTTTCATTTTCAAGTACATAATTGTAAATCTCAGTGCAGGAAAATTAGTTGGATTGTTGATCCTCATATCTTCCTAGTTTTAAAAAAATTCCACTCAGCAGAATATTTCTCCTGATAGAAGTATTTTCGTTTCGGCATTGTAACACAACACACAAGTAAACTGTTGCCCTCTCAGAGCCAGACTGACTAATAATACCACGTGTAAACAGTAAGCAGTAGAAGGTCTTCGTATGTCAGAAGGGAGGGGGTGGGGAATTATTGTATAGCCCGCCAAGCCATTTGCCCTGAAAGAAACAAATTCTTCACGGCATCGTAAATACTGAAAATACATTTATTGTAGCCAAAAATAGAACAACTTCACTCTTGCAACGAAACCGGGACTTTTGGGTGTCCCGAAAGTTATTTTTGGGACACCGGGACAAGAGGTAGAAAACCGGGACAATCCCGGTTTTCCGGGACAGATGGTCACCCTAAGTATAATCATCAAGGACATTATCGAAGTTATTTTTGCGATTTCTCCCAGCAAAATGATAATGGAGTGAGAGGGTTGGATGGGGGGAGCTGCTGATTGAAAGAAATGAGTCAGGGTATGGAGGTAGGCGGGTCACAATAGAGCGGTAGTCATTAAGGGGGCTAGATTAGATGTCGGTAAATTCTCTTTCTTGAATAGGACAGGTAGGGACTGGAATGGGCTTGGTAGAAATGTTTTTGAAGGGGACGGAATTACGTTGAAGTTATTACCGTTATTTCGTTGAAGTTATATCTCAATCTAGATGAGCTCATCTACATATTTCATCTCCCGTACACACATATACAACAGTAGCGGCTGGTGGGCTTTGAATTAGGTAGGGCGCAATCGAAGAGATAAGGCTAAGAGAAGGAGTTTGTAAGCCCAATTTCATACGTTTCGAAATGAACTATTTCATGGATTAACAGGCATTGTATGGAGTATATTATATCCAATTTGAATCGCGGTTGGTCACTTATTATTCAACATATGCGCTCGTGTATTCAATCAAATAGAGCTATAAAGATGAAGCTGAAAGATGTAATAATACAAATGGAAACATTGTTCTCAGTAGTCTGGGTTTATCTATGAGAATGGTCTTCTACCCAAACCTCCGAATAAAAGAATAATAATAGTAAAAATTAACACGAATAAACGAGTAATAGCGGGTAATGAGAATATATTGATGGCAAGACATATTAGTCTGCATTACTCCATATAGGCCTATAACCTCTCAGAAATTCTACAGAGAATCATATTAGTGTGGATTGATATTGAACTAGTCGAACGCGAAATATGCGTTGTAAGATGAGCGAGATATCTGAATAAGGTATAAAAGTCCTTGAAGTAGTTCTACCCTTGCTACTTTATCGACTCTGGTATTCTACACACCTTGATAAGCTATAAAAGTCGTAAAGTAGTTCTACTCTTGCCACTTCATTGACTCTGGTATTCTACACACCTTGACACATATAAAAAATACTTCATTGTTGGGCTACTCTTGAATCTACAAAGCAGTGAATCTTGACAATTTAATTCTGTCACAATTTTTATGATATATTTTATGAATATTATCAGTTATTTTTTTTTCTTCTTCGGAACGGCTGATCAGAATTGTTCACAAAATCGTGAAAATGTGTAGAATCTATGTATACACATTTAGAGAAAATTTCATCCCATTTGGAGAGATTTTATTTCTCAACATTTTCCACCCAGCTAAATCTTATGGGGTTTTTAGAAACTTTGAGATGATTTTTCTCAAAATCGGTCCGACCGATTCTTTCCAAAAACTATCAAGTTCTAAGTTGGATGAGTTCGCGTGTACAAAAAAAGTTTCATGTTCATCAGTCAACCCTTGCGACCTGTGGAGTGCTTACAAAAAAAAAAAAAAAACACAGACAAAGCCCTATAAGAGTGGGATGGAGACTTCGCTACGCTCATCAATCATGGTCTTACTGAGTACACATATTCTTATAGGTATACTGCCATTTCCGTAAAAAGTGCAGATATTGGTCATTTTGAAGAAAAGTGGAGATTATTTCATTCTTTCAGTTCTCGATGTGGTTCTCAATAAGAATTTGATCAAATATAAGGTCTACATTCTATACCACAGAGGAAATCAATATATGTCATCAGTAAATAAAATAATAATGAAATCAAAATTGATAGATTGGCTAAACAAATGAATTTCATTAATTCAGTACTTGAACATTGAAGTGTGGCCGGGTGGGTGGGGAGGGGGACGATGTGTCTTGTGAGATATTGGTGAGCGAACGTTTCCGATACACAGTCAGTGCGATGAGCGGAGTTGGGGCTCAAACGAATAGAGCCCATCGACTCTTATTTTGCTGCCACAATATACACTGCATATCACGCTTCGCGCATGCGTCAGGTGCTTACAATGACGTGCGGTTGGGCTCACTCACATCCGAGCCCCACGAGATCTACATCATACAGTAGAAACTTGACTGTCGAATACTGAACGATTTTTTCATGTTTGTATCCAATATGAATACTATATGGGTATTTTTACATCATATATGAAAATTAAAATGTTTGTATTGAATTACTATTCATTCTATTAATCAAAATTCAATTCATTACTGCCTTTTCTGGAGTGCTGGTGGGGCTCGAGCCCTAGTGCCCATATGGACCAGCCGCTCCTGATATTGAATCGTCTTATTTCCAATTCTAAAATTCCACACATATATTGAAAGAAGCAGGAAGTAGGCCTAGTTGATATCCAGCTGTCTGAATGTTTACAAATTTGATAAAAACTCAAATGCTTCAAAATAGGAGAAATGCGAGTCAAGATGCCAAAAACTTTTCAAATTCGGCGATATCAGCCAACGGTGGCTGGGGCCGTGCCCCAGACCCCCTCATTGTCTTCTTTGAATACGGTCATCTCGGGCTCCACCCTCAACATATAAGCCCTATATCTCTCACTGTGGGAGTACCCATGCGCCACGCCCATCAGACGGTGTCTACCCCTATGTTATTCTCACCTCTGCACGCCACTGTATGTAGGGCATACACTACAAAAATCACATTAAACATTCCATTGCCAGTATGCATCGGTGAATTCACAAATTATCAACTGTTTCCGATCGGTGGTGATATGAATTTTACTCAATTACCGGTAAGTACGTTTCAATTACCCACTTCTTAGGTTGAAAATTTCAATAAAGAACACAAGACGTTTACAAATGAAACCACATATATTATATTCACTCTTTCAATAATTCATTACTCATGTTTGCCTGGTCTTAAAACCCAATTTTGGAACAATCTCAATATCTAATTTCAATCATGCTAAAATCAATTTACTCAAAACTGTAGTCAGCGCTAGAATAGCCCAGTGCACACATAAAAGTTGATCTCAGTAAGTCCCACATGTGGCTCAAATACAAATAAAAGCACATTACTTACAAAAAAATTCAATTTATATATCTACAGTAGCATTATAATTTGTCACAGATTAGTCAGAATTGAAATAGTAAAATCTAAACAATACAAAAATAATTCGTTCAGTTGCAACAACCACAACTAGTCTATACAAAAGGTAGTGTTTCATTTTAACCACAATATGAATAACGTAATTCATACGTAATATGAATGGGGCGAAGTATGCATGTGCAATTAGTGTATTCTATAGTACCGTATTTACTTCTTAGTTCTTAGATCTTATACCTACGTCACACAAATGTAGCACATATTTCTAGAATGATTCATTTCATCTAGAATACTACATTTAGTCTCACAGTAGGAAAATTATCTGTACAGTACAGATATAGACCTGAGCCAAAATTTAAACAAAACAATAAACACCAATTGTACACAAAATCACAAAATTATTTCAGAGGAAAATTGAAAATGCATAACAATGTACACTTTTAAAAAAAATGCTTCAAAGCAAATAATGATACGACAATAAATGTACAGTCTAGAGCAATAGTGTCTTGATATAGATAAGCTACAACACACTGCTGGCACAATTACGCACAATAAGTTGGTAGGTACGAGGAAATGTGCCTGTCTTCAGATTTCACAGAAATAATCGTACATATGTAGCACAATGTTTAAACGTTGAAGAATTGTGGACAATGGACATTTTATTACAGAGACAGTCTGATTAATACAATCAACTGGTATGGACTATATTACACAAGCTACTTTATAAAACAATGTTTATTTCCGACAAATGAAATGGTACTATTGAAACCGTCACTGATGAAATTGATGCTTGCGTCCTTATATCCCTCACGATTGATATTAAACTTCCTCCAGCCATCTCTACATGTAAATGAAGTTGAACCTGGAATGAATTAAATCAAACTCATAATGACATTTGTTATACATAGAGTTAATGTTATCAGGCAGGCAGTGTTATCTATCTATCTATCTATCTATCTATCTATATTTCATTTAATCTCTGAAACATAAGCCCTGGGTCCAGATTCACAAAAGGTCATCATAACAGCTTAGAGGTACGATATACTCTCGCGGTTCAAATGTTCTTGAGGGCTACTCATTTTTTTGATGAATTGACTTGATACAAATTTTAATCGAACAATAAAATGTTCCAATACCATTTTTTGAACATAATACCTTGCAGGGGCAGTTTTTCAGGGCGGGTCCTGACCCCCCTAATTTTCCTCACTTCGTTGTTTACAAAAACATAGACCTTTAAACAGCTGGAGTTTTCTGACAGCAGCTGTAACCCCGTGCCAAGTTATTTTCCCCAGAATACATTAGTTTGTACGAATAGTTCCAGATGCTACATTTATGATTATTTCACTACAATTTTTTCGACACACAACAGGAAACAGATCCCAGAAGAATAAAAAAATCAAAGGGTGATGAAAAATCAGATTGGAAATTTATAAATACTCATTATCGATTCCTAGGCCTAGGTGGAGTAAGGGGCATTGCTGCTAGATTTTATCTCCATCTTCACTAGTAAATACATGTTAATGATATTACTAGGCAAACGCGAAATATGCGTTGTAAGATGAGCGAGATATCTGAATAAGGTATAACAGTCCTACGTTTGCTACTTTATCGACTCTGGTATTCTACACACATTGTCCTTCATTTAATTGCTACTTTATCTTCTCTGGTATTCTACACACCCTGACGAATATAAAGAATAGGTAATTCTTGGGCAAATATCGCATCTAGGAAGCAGTGAAACTTGGCTCATTTCCTTATATTTGATGTATAAAAACAGTTATTTGAATTTTTTTCTTCGAAACGGCTGGTTCGAATTGCTTACAAAATGGTGGTTATGTGTATCATTCATGTTTGAACACTCAGAGAAAATTTTATTTTTTTCAGAGAGGTTTCATTTTTTCGCATTTTCTTATGGGGTTTTTAAAAACTTTGACATGATATTTCTCAAAATCTATCCAACCAATCAATTCCAAAAACTATACAGTTCTAAGTTGTAAAAGTTGGCCCGTACAAAAAGTTTCATGTTGATCAGTCTACCCATGTGACCTGTGCAGTGCTTACAAAGAAACAAAAAAACAAACAAAAAAACACACAGACAAAGATCCATAAGAGTGGGATGGAATCTTCGCTACGCTCATCCAATTATTGTTATCAATTCCAAAATCGAGATAGGAACCAGCTACGTCTTTCTAGATTCATGTGTTGGAATAAATGTCTCATTATCGGTCGAACAAAGCATATTATATCACCGAATCGGTCAATCAACATCAGCCATTTTCACCAATGACAGAATACTATTGGGTTGTTGACAGAAATTTCGTCTGAATAAACGCTACTACAGTCGGGCCCGCATATAACGAATTTCAAGGGGAATGAAAATCTGTTAGTAAAAACAGAATTTCGTTATAGAGATTTATTGCTTTTTTTCATAACAGCACTTGAATTTTATAGATTTATAAAGATAGGCCTACATTTACGACTTAGGCCCTAGTATAGTACTGTATTAGGTGACATATTATCATGGCATCGTATCATCACTCAGTATGTTTGTAGAAAGTAATAGAAAACAATAATGTCCTTTCATAAAGAACTTATCATCTGCTATCACATGACACCACCACTCCCCACTTCTTGTGTTTTATTTCCTAGGTTACAGGACACTATCACGAATGGAAATGAAGGAATGTAAACAAAAAATAGATAAACAAAGTCATTGAAGATGTCACCATCACATTATTATTTAGCGCGTCTTGAGCGAATGTTTGGATTTGGGCCGTTCTACTGTGCGTGGGACGGGGAGGGGGGTGCAGCAAGAGTTATGACCACGTGCTGTACGCATCACCAGCTGCTACGATGTACAGTCCGTTCAAAATAAATGTAACCTGAAAATAAATTCACGCAAAATGCTCCGATTTTCGAATATTTTGTTGGAAATAGCTGAAAATAATGAGCAAAATATGCTGAAGTGACAAAAAATTCGTAATAACCGAATTTTGAAATATAAATCACTTTGTTATAGGTCTTTATTTAACATTGTCAGGATAGGAGATTTGAAGGGAAATGATAATTAATTCGTAAAAACCGAAATTAATTCGTAAAAGCCAAAATTTCGTTAAAACCAAGTTCGTTATATGTGGGCCCGACTGTATAATGATATGAATCGAGAGTCGACGTTGTTTTGAAGAAGTACATATACTCAGTCAATAGATCGCACAGAAGCACAAGAAAGGCAATAGCTACAGTGTGCCGTCCAGTAGAAAATGAACAATATGGCGCGGTAATCAAATCGCGTGTACACACAGTATAGTGGGCACAACAGGCTCGGATGCGTGTAGGCATGTGATGCAGTTAAAGAGTTAAGAACTAGATATTATTGTATCTTGTGATAATTTTATAATTTGTGTTTGAACAATATTTTGAGATATATCAGGAGCTAGCTCAAACAACAATGATAATAATTGTAGATGTTATTATTTCATTTGCTATTCTGCCAAAGAACGTGTGAAAAAGCCAACTGATCCAAGGAATGGCTGCAGACTAGTCTGAGAACAATGCTGGTAATAATAAATCACTAATTTGTCTGTCCTTGTCGCATTGCCGCTTTTAAGCAAATACAGTAGATTGTTTCGTATACCGGTAATAATTTAGCCATTCAGGACCATTTCTCAATATTAAAATTTGTATAAATAACCTTACTGGATGAAGAATAATGTTCTCATTTGAATATCTTAAGCCTGTTTTACACGGTCCAAGTTTTCATCCAAGCCCTTGGATTTAAGGGTTGATTACAAGTTCTTGGATCCTCTGAATAGAAAATGACTTGGATGAAAGGTTGAATTCCAGGGTTGGATAGAAGCTTTTTGCTCCAAGTTTTTCATTTAGACGATCCAAGAACTTGTAATCAACCCTTGAATCCAAGGACTTGGATGAAAACTTAGACCGTGTAAAACAGGCTTTAGCCTATGTTAGTAAAAGTCAGATGATTCAAGATTTTGATTCAATTATTTTATTCACTTGGAAGAGCCAAATAGCCTCCATATTATACTAAAGAATCCATATTGCAGAATCAATCAAGAGGATTGTAATGAGGCGATGTAATTCAACTAATTCAGCACCATAAAGATGTAGTTTACCTGCAGAGCGCTTGTGGCAGAGACGATATGATTGGGCCATAACCCTGGGCATTGTCGTATAACTCGAAGAGAGGTGCTGCTACTAGCTTGTAGTTCTTTGGTACGGCAAATAACGCTGCAAATCAAGGCACTTCAATTAGTTAAACAAATGACTTTACATTCTTGCAGCTCGCTTGATAAAACCAATAAACATTAACCAATATTCAGATTAAAAAGAACTAATTTACATCCCAATTCACTGAATTCAGTTTATTTAGAGTTATAAAATATCAAGAATGATATTTTCAGAAATAAATATTATTCATAACCTAATCATGTGAATAAAAATTAGAACCTAATAATTATGGAATGATGTGTACAAAACATGAAACCAACTTTGTTTAGACAACATGGTACCGTAGCTAAATAATTATCATTCTCCTGTAGACTTTAGAGAAGTAATCAAGTTGCTGGTAAGACAATAGATAGGCCTATGTATATTAAAATAATTAAATTATTTAGTTACATTCAGGGACTCAAAGTGAAATGTTGATCGATACCACTTTCACTTCTGACTTTGATATAGAAGAAATTTCTATCGAGATTTTGCTTTTCTAGCAATTTTACATATCGATTTCAATTTCTAAAACCAATAATTTCGATTTTGATTGTACTTCCAGAAGCAATAATTTCAATATGGATTCTAATTTTTATCGCAATAATTTCGATTGATGTTCAATTACTCTTGAAATTTGAGCTATTTTTCAATTACCACTTGAAATAACAAGCATTTGTTCACGTTTTGAAAAATGAGCCACAATGTTTCGTTCAGAAGTGATAGAAATAATATGTCTACATAGATTTAATCTGTAGTTGCAATCGCAATCAATAATTTCTTCAACAATGCGACAATTTCTGCTATGGACAAAATTCTTCCCACGTCATTTAGAATAATAATAATTATAAATAAAAAAAACGTTTCATGTAGCCCATTGAATTGGCTTCAGACCCGACATAGAAGTTATGAATAATGTCAAAAGCTGAAACAATATTTTTGTAAAAAAAGATAATCTCTCCGTTACAAAACTTGTGGATTTACAACATTCAAAAAGCCAACAGAGATATTACCAACAGAGGTCTAGTGTTAGCACTCGGTAGTTCCGAGCTTTCACAATGATCACAATATGTCAAGTTTTATCAATGGAACACTATCGCTTTCGATTTTACTCGAGACAATCTAAATATGATAGTTTCGATTTCAATTTTCTTGAATTTGGAATACGAAATTCGATTCTAATTTCACGTCCACAAAAATAACATTGATTTCGATTTTGATATCACTTTCAGTCCCCGGCTACATTTAGCTGTTTTATTGGAAATGAGAACATATACCATGAATATAACAGAAATATATTTTAAATTCACTCCATACTTATTAAAATGCGCAGTCACCTGGCATACTTGCTCGAGTAACAATCTTCGATAAAAAGAACGAAACAGCTCGAATTGTTGTCAATATCTAAATATAATATGTATATAGATATGTATATATATATATATATATATATATATATATATATATATATATATATATATATATATATATATGGATATTTCACAGTGACAAAACAAACAAAAAACTAGAATCTAGACAAAGGTGGAATTCGAGATTACATACAGAATACCATGAATGATCCAAATGAATCATTTAATATCCAAGATATCATAATGTTTATAACATATTCAAGAGAATTGGATGTTTATGTGATTTGAAAATTTGAAAAATAATTACTGATCTAAATTAGTATACACATGATGAATTAATTAGGTCTACCTTCATTTTGCAAACCATTCCTAAAACTCATTGTGTATTATTCATATTCATGGCTATAGCCATTATGTTGTGCTTAGATTATTGTATGAAAAAAAAAAAATTGAAAAATGAAAATAAAAATAAGAGAACGAAAACGAAGTGAATCAAAAGATTCTCAAACTCGCAAACTCAAAAGAGGTGATATTTTGAGATATTCTTTCAAGACGGCGTAATATTTGGAAAAAATCAACAATATCATTTTGGAGAAATGAATCATTAATAACTGTTCTTGAATATTCAGTAAAGAACATAAAACTCGTGCAGTCCTTTCTCCCGGACTGAATGTCAACATGCTTTGGAATAGGCTTTACTAAATTAGTGTGCCAATTATACAATAATAACATGTTCAGAATCCTTTTCAGAAATATTCATATTCTCTTTCCAAACATACAAGAGCTTGGAAAAAATTGGGTTTAACATTGCACTGCCAAAGCTCAATTTCCTCTATCAACAGATAGGCCTATTACATTTCCCAACATTGAGTCAATGTGGTGTTGATATGTTGCAAGTTCATTAGGAATTGAACTAAACACTAACTGCACAAGTAAATAAGAAATATCATTTAGATTTGAAATTAGATACTCAAATAAGTTATTACGTATAGTTATATTACGTTTATACTGGCAAAGTAAATTGACATACCGGTAATTACTTTTGTGGTTCTCAAATCGCTTTAGTTACTTCACTGACTGAATAAGAGAAAACTTCAAGTCTTCATTACACCCTGGTTTAATCTTGTTATTGCTAGTGGACCCCACTATATATATATATATCCCTATACACATATATATTTTTTTTTCATTTTTCCATTTTTTTTTCAAATAAATATCAAGTTTCTAAAATTTCCCATTTAAATAATTAATGTACTCAACAGAAACGGTATTATAGCAAAGTAGCAATTGAGCAGAATTAAAAATATAAGATCACATTACGCAAAATACAGAGTGAAAGACAGGCTCAAAGTAGAACATTCATGTTAAAAATTGCAATTTACAAATTCTACAATCTTCCAGCAGGTAAAGGTTATCCTCTAGTGTTGCCTCAAGATATAGAAAGATTCATTACATACCAACAGATATAATTTGACCATCAACATTATCAAGATAGTACTTAAATTCAGTGCTGAAAGTTACGGAATGCTACGCTAGCAAACGTTGACTGGGGAAATCTTTTATCCATACCATTAACTTCATTCGTGAACTGAATTTTACAATAATGTTGATGAACATCAAATTACATTCGTACAATAAGTCGAGCTGTTTTTTTCTGTAACAATATAATAGGAAATAAACAATCTTTGGTAAACAGCAGCTGGCATTTTAGCTCCTAGAGCAGCTGCAAAAAAAAAAAAAAAAGTTTTGCTTCAACTTGATACTCTTTCCAGTCTTTACTACAAAGTTACAAACCTCATTATTACTAGCTAAAATATGTAGTTCATTTCAATTTTACATTATTGACGTGACAATTTTGTGGCAAATGTGAGAGATGAATCTCTAATCCAAACGCCGAGCGAAATAGTATGCCTATACAAATTGTCATCTCAACAAAGAAAGTTCTGGGTTGTATACTGTACTTCTTATGTTTTTAAAAATGAGCTTTACACTTCATTCTAGAGACTTTGCTCATCAAGTTATTATTATTGTTCATCACTTCACCATACTGCAATGAATTACGTAAAAAAAATATGTGTAGGGACATGGTTTGCTAGGTTTGCATTACAGAATTTCCATTACTGTTGCCATCTTCTAATATACCTATACGCATACATCTTGACATAGTAATGTATGGTCTATCAAAGTTGACATAAGTTTACGACAATGATTAACACTTACAATGCAAGCATACATTTATGTTAACGTTGTACTTACACAGCTCTGACTTCAGTCGACCGTCATCATAACTTTTACGAAAATAGTAGAATAACAATTACAGAAAAATGAAGCGCAGTTAAAGGGTTGAAAAAGAATTATAAAACATTATAATATGATGTGCAATTTGAAAACCGAGTGCTTCAAATTGGAACTGCTACCAAATAGGTAAATATATATCCATCATAGGAACTATTTCAAGGCTAAAAAACATTCTTCGAGTTCATATTCCATTTATAATGAGGCACGCCTCATGAGCCTAATGAGGCTGACCTGATTCAAATTAGATCAAGAAATAGTAAAGGAATAATTACATCAAGATAAGGAAGATATACAAAACCTTCCTCCTTGGGATACAAAAAAGCAATTAGTTTTAAAAATACCGTAATGCATTTGAATGATTACAATATGTACTGATTCAACAAATCCCACCAACATGGAACACAAACAGTAAGAAACCAGGATGACTCGACAAATTTGGTCCTATGTCGAGTCAATAATACCAGTTATGCAGAATATAAATGTATACAGTATATATATATTTCTCAAATTTGCTTCGATTCATACAATTTACTTGTACATATATGGTGGCTTAGCAAGAACACATGTATAGTATTGAACTACAATAGTAGAACAGATAAAATGATGATTATAGTAATACTAATATTACTAATTAAAATGTAGTTGTCATGGTGATCAAGATCACATGATAATATCCCTACCCTTCTCTCCCAATTGAACGAGGAATAGTCGTTTATGTTCCTTGGGTTTTGTGATGTGTGGGGGTACGTATGGGTACTGAGGCGGTTCGAAGTTGGGTCTCCACCAGTTGCCTATCGTGTCCTCAATCACCCAGTCTTGCTTGACACCATCTTGCCTTCCCAATGTCTGAAACACGACAACCACAAACCCTAACCGTGCTAAAACTATTTACCAAAAATACATGAGCTTAGTTGTGCTGGCAGCTCTACTTGGCTAAAACTCTGTGGTTCATCAGTAAAACTGTCCTTCGTACGGGCTAAGGGTCGTTAAGTGTGTAATCTGGTTTGTGAGACCAAACAAAGTTGTAATAATCGAGTTCCGGTAGGCAAAAAACAAAACAATTAGGACCTACCAATTGAGAAGTGATTTAATTATGTTCTCATTTTGAACTCATCAATTGCAAAATATAAAAAAATTCAATTGAAAATATATGCAGACTGCTTTTCCTGAAAGCCATTTTGTTTCAAGGAAATGCAAATTGCAGAATATATTTTGATGAAATACACCAAGACATGATCAAAACAAGACTTGTTTACTTCCTAATGCACATCAAATTTTTTATCAATTTGATTCTCAAATTCCTCAGAGCTAGCAACAGTTATTTTATGTATTGTGGCTATGGAAGCTGCTGTACAATGCAGTATAATAATCAAAATTTGGTTATTACAACTATGGTGAGAAAGTGATTTGTATGCCTATTGCAAAGTAGACACATATGCATTTAAAGATATGGACAATAAATTCAAAAGAAATGGATAATTTTCAAAACATTTGTATTGAATGAAAAAAAATTATTAGAAAGGCAGAAAGCATCCAAACAAATTCATGAAACGTACATAAAAGAAACATCCGTACAAATGGAAAAATATTCACAAAATGCTCGTCTGACCTTGGGTCTAAGTAGGCTATGTATTACTGATGATGAAGATTTACTTTGCTCAAAAAACCCCACCAACAGCTAGGTTATTTGGGGGTATGAATGAGCAGGTTATAATGAAATAATCAAGTGATGATAATTGAAAGGACGTTAACAAAAATCCATGCCTTAAGCGGGACTTGAACCTACGCCCAACGGTGACGTTAGTTTCTAAAGCGGTGTCTTAGTGTACTGAGCAACAGAAGGCAGCTATGTAATACTGAATATACATGAAAAACATTAGTTCAATAAATGGTTAACCAAATAACTAGGCAAATATGAAACAACAATCAAAACAGAATCAAAAGTAAATTGAACAAGTTACCCTGTTGGTGGAATGGTGGCAAATCCAATTATTACAGTACAGTAATGGAAATAAGACCACAAAATTCAATGCCTGGATGGTACCTAAGCACAGAGTTGAAACCAAATGTACACACATTAGTTTTTCAGGTGATTACCTGTTTGAACTATCATGCAATTTTTGTAGAGCTACCAGCTTGAACTTATTAATTAACACTGTTTCTCATAACCAATGAAGTCTAGCTTCTTTATAAATGTTACAAAATTTGGATATATAAAAATAATATAATTTATATACCTATGGTAAGTTACATTCATTTGTTAATTACGGCTTATTATACGTTTTAGAGTACTTAGTCGATGATGCAATTTTGTTTAATTCTTAAGTGATTATTACATACTGGTCTAGTTGCATTACTTTAAAAAGACATCAATTTCAAATCTTCATGAGGAACATAAAATTCAGCATAAAAATACAACAGTCGTTAATAATGTAATACATTTTCCAGAGACGTTTTGATATATGTATAACAAAGTTCTTTGCAAGGTTGTCTTTATGAGTAGCGTACAGTAGGTTACACATTATCGAAAAAATTGAAGGGTTGGTGTTAGCAACTTCAACAAGCAATGAGCAATAGAAAGTTTTGTTGGACAGTCAATCATTTCATCAACTCTACTCTTAAAATACAATCAAACCGGCTCTATGACAAGTGGACAATAAGATACAACCAGCATGATGTACAACGACAAGCACGTAAGTTCGACTTAAATTGTAGCAATCACATTGAAATATAACATTTCTGGTTTAGATTCCTAACTGTCTGTTACATCATATTTCAGATACAATGCTGAGAATGATATAATTAATCAATAATTAATATGCTATTCATTATGAGCACTAGTAATCTAGCTATACCATCTAGATCTAACACAAAATATGGGTGCTGGTAGTTTCCTGCAAAACCAACTTGCTCAATCTTAGTCAGATACTGCGGTCATATCATCGAAAATTAACTCAATTCGAACCTTTTATGTTTAGAATTCTTTTGTTTTTCCATAACGTATTCACGAACAACACAGAAAAGTTGACAAAATATGCAAGACTTCCAGTGAATAGAACTGGATTATATTGTATTATGGTTTTGTTTGCTTGCTAAATATCAGGAGAACTTTAGTACTACAATGGAGTTAAATACAATTCCTACGCATGATTAGTGATAGCCTACAGTTACAGTACAAAACCATTTGCCCACAGTAAATAATTTAGAAAAATTAGTGTACCACTGTACTGTAAGTCGAAGTACTATACTTAGCAAATCAACCATCAACTCAAGTTCTCTATGTATGCTATACAAACTGAATATTTTATACTTATACAGTATAAATAGCTCACTTTTTTTGGTCAGTTGAAAAAATAACAAAGTATGGTTCAAAACATTAAAAATGATGAAGCATTCTGATATGAAGCACTTCTCGAACCAGTGACATAACTTTCCATTAAGGCTTTACATAAAACCATTCAATTCTATTTAATGCACTAAATGTTACATGCCAACTCTGTCATTTCTAAATAGTATATAATAATAATATGATATTAAATAAATATTATCATTCTGCTATATATTTCATAGCGCACAGAATTTTCACGCCGAGTATGTAAAAACTTCCAAACGGATCAACATTAAAGTCCCTTATTTCAAGAACAGAAGATTAAATTATTACCGGAGTTCAGATGGTTTATACGTCACACCGATAGCTACTAATTCTGTGTAGACCAACGTATTTACATTACAAGATAGCTAGAAATATGTGAGCAGTCTCTCTTAGATTTATAAGCAAAATAGCCATAGGTCAACATGCAATAATTGACATGGTTGTTACTGTATTCACACCAATTTGTAGATACTAGTTAAATCCATGGTTCTTGTGAAATAGAGCATGATAAATCTTGTTTACTGGTATATTATGAAGAAAAGTTTATATTTCACCTCTTGACTACAGTGAGCCAATAAAATAAAAACGGAGTGAAAACAAATTGGAAAGATATCAAAATGGCATCAGTCTTACGATATATGCATACGCACACACAGCAGAAACAAAACCTGGCTGAGGACACCGACAACAATAGTATATTATAATATTTACTTTGAGAAAGAAAATTATATAATATTACAGTGGAACCTCTTTTATACGTTTTTCAGGGGACCACACTAAAAAAATGTAATAACGTGAAAAACTTATTAATGAAACTATTTAACATGTGGAGCACATGGGTTGGGTCAAAAAATGAAACTTATAAATGTAATAAATGTATAAACGAGAAACTTATAACAGAGGTTATACTGATAGATTTTAAACAGTGGTTATTGACATTCCAAGTTTCAACTGAATCCAATTAAATATAAACATAATTGATAACCATAGATCTAACTAAACAGTAGGCTATTTATATATGTCGCAGTTAAATAGGGTTATAGAATCAGCAAATCTGTACGTTAGGTTATACAGTAGTTACAGTCATAACTACACGACAAAAAGATATGATCTTCTTGGATTCTAATACTGTACCGACATTAACATATCATACTGTAAAAGCAAGTCAAATAAGCTAATTATAAGCCCTTTACGCCTAGATTGTAAAAAAGTGACGCATAAACTAAATGAACTATCAATTATACGCATTACAAATCACCAAAATAGATTTTCTTTGGGAATTTCAGTCACACTGTAGGCTATATTGTAGATTACTGAAACATGAATAGAAACCATCAGGGCTACTAGTGAGCATAAGTCTCTTTTTGCTATTCAAGCCATTCTATTTTTGATGATACAAATTGTACTTTGAGTAATGCTTATTCATTCTTTATAGACTAATTAATAATTAAATTAGTGATGATTTCAGTACATATTCGATCAAATGTACACTATACATGAAATTAACATCTTTTTTCCACCAACATTGATCAGTCCGAAGTTGTTGAATCTTATTTAAACGTACACAACCGTTGTTTAAGCATCTTCAAAAACTAGTATGAAATGCAATAAAATGAAAATATAATTTGTATTCAACAATTGAACATAGTTCAATTATCATTCATTAGGCAATTTCATCAACGAGAAAATTGGAATATCAACCTTGATGAAGAAACATAACTATAGACCTATAAAAATGTTAATGGGTAAGAAACTTAATATCAGAAGTGGGACTAGGTGTTCTTATAATTTTTTAATTCCAAGACGAGTTTGTCATTATTTTTGTTACTATTCACTGTAGGCCTGGCTATAGGCTATGAAAAGCTTGAAAAATAATTATCTTACACCAAGTATGTTGGGCCCCAATTACCGTCTCATTTATAAATTACAACCATCTGCTTTGAAAGAGGGCAAAGAAATACATCACCTCGAGAAGGTAAAAAATGGGCATTTACTCAAGTAAAGAAAACAGAACATAGGCAAGATACATACAATATTCAACATACTGTATATGTTATGTATAGTGGAATAGAGATATAGACCAAACGTAAAGAGAGTAGACATTGTTTTGCGATCATGAAGAAATACACGTATGTAGCTAAACATTGGTTCTAGTTCTACAAATTTATTTATACATTAGTCGAGATCAATGTAAATATATATATATATATATATATATATATATATATATATATATATATATATATATATATATATATATATATATATATATATATATATAATATATATACGTAGTATGTATACTATGTAGTTATATTCGTATAGGGATAATATTGATTAATTGAAGAAGAATTAACCCTCGAACCAATTCTGAATTTATAAGATCGATTATTTTGTTATCTTCATTTCTTTCTTGCTCCAGTTTTGTTAGAACTCATTTCATAATACTTGTAAAGAACTGAATTTTCTTAAACTTGAGCTGAAATATTGTATATAGGAGCAAAATATTTATTCAATTTATCTTGAAGTGGAAGACGAGAGATGGTGGGAGAATAGAGAACGATGGAGGGAACTCGTAGGAAGAGAAGAAGAAATAGAGGAGAGGCCTAGCAGTAGTGAAGAAGAGGAGGAAGAAGTCTGAACTGGCAGGAACCGATTGATATGAGAAGTCTGCCCTAGAAAAACTGGTGGAAACACCCCCTGGCCAAATATAATTGGTTATCTGGGTTTGAGATATATATATATTTTAGTACAGTATCTACTATTCAAGCTGGATTTCCATGAGAGCGATATTCGCTAAGCGAATTCGCCTAGAGGTTTTTCAAGCCGCCATGATGATAAAACGACCAATCAAAGACGAGAGCGACGTAATTTCTGATTGTTGAGCTCGGCTCAACTCCAATGCCTTGTGAAAGCAAAAAGCAAATCGCTTTCATGAAAGACCAGCTTTACACAATAGGTACGGTAATTTTCAATTCCAACAGGTTGTATCGGTACGTTATACTTATTAGAAGCGGGAGTCAACCAAAATCGTATAATTATTCACCATTATCTGAATTAATAAAAAGTTTGATGATATCAGACATATACTTTGCCAAATTCGATACAAGTGCACTAGAATCAGGAGATGTCAAAATAATACCAGGATTGGTGGAGAGTACATCATAAAGTAGGCCAATATTACTTCTGTAATCTACCAAAATAGGTTTATCATTAATGCACAAATAACTAACCTCTGTCAGAAGTCTTTTGAGACCGTCCACTTCATCCTCATCTGGATTCAGTTCACCACCCGGCCTAAAGAATTAGCATATTGATTAGGTTTATTGAATCTGTCACTTCGATAGCTCAGTTGATGAGTTATACTGTTGCTGCTGCACTATACTTCTTAATGATAGCTCTCCTAGAGAATAGGCCTTCTGAATTTAAAATATAATTTCAATTTCTGAATTGTAATCATTTTACTTGGGCCTACGAAACTTTGAAATCTGTAAATTTGCAGAAATCAGTGGCATGTCATGAAGTTTTAGGAAGGGAGGTCACATATGTCGAGTGTGGAACACGAGGCGCCAGAGGCAATTCATTTCAACATTTTATCAAACTAAATTATCTACTCTACCAGTACACCTACATGCATTTTAATTTTGATTATGATTTAATAATTTTAATATTTGCTCAATTAGCACTTTCTTCATCAAATGCAAACAAACATTGCAGAGCAGAGAAGAAAAATTACAGAGTATTCAACAAGAATTTAATATAATATTAATCTCTACTCTACTCGACTCTCTACTCTACTGTGACCAAGGCAATAGCCTAAACGTCGAAACCTCATGTAACTTTCATCTCTATGTGTTCTATCAACGGGCTCTCCACTATGAGTAGGCCTTTCTCTACTCATAAATCTCGGTAAGCTGCTGTTCTTTCTTTCCCTTTCAACCAATTCATATATTAATATAATATTACTTATACGTAGGCATATAGGAAAATGTAGGATTTAAAAACATTAAAATACCAAATGCACAATCACATTTGCATTGTAATAATTACATGATTTAGTGTTACTATAACTCTATGAATTATATTGTCTTTATCCCAAAAGTAGGCCTACGTGTGTAATGAGTAATGACTCCAACAGCAAAAATTCACATTCCCCTCCACCTTTTTCCACTACTTGTACACTCGTAACTGTTGTACGTTCTCCTTATATGATTCATGAAAGCAACCGACAGGGTTGATTATTCCATAGGGCTGTAATATGGGTTTATAAGTAGGGGTGATGGAAAATGGTGTTGTGATTTCGTGTTTTTCGCATCTGTATGCCTATTTTCAAATCTTGGTGTTTGGCGATATCGAGTTTCTTTTGGCCCAATGTCATGCGGAAATCACGTTATACAGTCGAGCCCACACATAACGAACTCGGTTTTATCGAAATTTCGGTTTTTACGAATTAATTACCATTCCCCTTCAAATCTCCTATCCTTACAATGTTAAATAAAGACCTATAACGAAGTGATTTATATTTCAAAATTTGGTTATTACGAATTTTTTGTCACTTTACAGCATATTTTGCTCATTATTTTCAGCTATTTCCAACAAAATATTCGAAAATCAGAGCATTTTGCGTGAATTTATTTTCAGGTTACATTTATTTTGAACGGACTGTAGGCTACATCGTAGCAGCTGGTGACGCGTACAGCACGTGGTCATAACTCTTGCTGCACCCCCCTCCCTCCCCGTCCCACGCACAGTGGAACGGCCCAAACCCAAACATTCGCTCAACGCGCGCTAAATAATAACGTGATGGTGACATCTTCAATGACTTTGTTTATCTATTTTTTGTTTACATTCCTTCATTTCCATTCATGAGTGTCCTGTAACCTAGGAAATAAAACACGAGAAGTGGGGAGTGGTGGTGTCATGTGATGGCAGATGATGAGTTCTTTATGAAAGGACATTGTTGTTTTCTATTACTTTCTACAAACATACTAAGTGATGATACGATGCGATGATAATATATCACCTAATACAGTACTATACTAGGGCCTAAGTCGTAAATGCAGGCCTATCTTTATAAATCTCTAAAATTCAAGTGCTGTTGTGAAAAAGAGCAATAAATCTCTATAACGAAATTCTGTTTTTACGAACAGATTTTTATTCCCCTTGAAATTCGTTATATGCGGGCTCGACTGTATGAAGTTTTAAAAGGAAAAACACTAAACAAGTTTTCAAGTACACAGTTTACAAGTAAACCATTGTTAATCTGAAATGGAAGGGACCCCCAGAAAATGATTTGAATTGATGAAAATTCAGATTAACTCAAAAAACTCGACATGAATCATCACTCTTCTCGGTTGGAATTTGATCAATTTTGTTTTGTGCGCGAGAGAGAAAGCTAGGCAACCGGGAGTACAAGTGAGAAACCGTTGACTGTACTCGGCTGCTCCGACAATGCCCGATTGTCAAATGGCTTGCTTCCATTGGCGCTCGGCCGAACGAGTATTTCGAGCTCATCGTAGTCTCGTGGTCATCGACTTGTTACTCAAGGTCAGATGGCATGCACGTCCATCAAACAGCGAGCAGTTCACGTGTCATATAAAAAAGATGGAATATGTAAAAATCATGCTTTTTCGTGATAAAACATTGGATAACGTGTTTTTCGTGGAATATTCTGTGGTTTCACTTTGATTGCGGTATTCTGAGCAAATTTAGGCATAGCCCATTTGGCATATTTTCATGACTTGAAAATCGTATTGATCAATTAAGAATTTATTGAAACGTGCTTAAACTGTTGTTTTGTTTCATCATCATGCAGAACATTTCGCGGCTTGCGAAAAACAAACACCTCTATTTATTAGAAACGTGAAATGAAAACAATTTTCTGTACTGGTATAAATACCTAATTCAATTTGGGAATGGAATATACAGCTAAATGGAAACAGAATTGATGGTACACGTGCCAGTTTTGAAGCAATTTAAATATGATCTGCAGAGTGTTGGGCGTAGTTTGAGTCCCACATAAACATAAGGCATGAGTTCTTGTCAACGTCCTTTCACTCATTTGATGAGCAAAACGGAGACTCCCTTTGGGTTAGAGTTGTATCTTCCTTCGTTTTTTGTTTGTAATGGACGCGCTCCACAGGTCGGAGTGTTTGACTGATCAATATGATTTTTATTGTGGATGCACATACCTAATCAATTTAGAACTGGATAGTTTTGGAAAGTGATCGGTTTCACCACAATCTAAAGAATTGAATTTTTCAATGTTTTTGGACAAAAAATGCGACAAAATGCAAATTCTCAGGCCAAATACGCGTACCCGGTAGTGTTTTCCGAATCACTTCATAGTTTCATAATCACCTGCTCAATAGTACGCCCGTCCCAACTGTTGGTGGGGTTGTTGAGCAAGCAATATTCATTCATTCATATTCAGAGATGCTAGTTCTTACAATTTGAAAAATGTTGTTCCAAGTTGTAGGAGCAACACATGAGGCAGACCATGTTCGTGAACCAGCAAAACCCCCTCTACGCTGCGTCGCATTCCAATTTTTTCAAACTCATCACGCATTCGTTGAAATCTCGCCGGAACAGATGGATCCTTCTCAAACAATGGTTCTTTTGTGCCAAATGTATAATTCGTTAATGGATAACTGAAAAATAAAAATACCAATTAAAAGTTGAATATCAAGTTTAGGCCTGGGCCTTTGCCAGTGAAAATATACTCACCATATTAGGCCTACCATATAGGCACAATTCGACCATTAATCAACTCGACCAGTACACATGATAAACCCGATATTAGGTCATCAGCCTACATCTTACAATGAACTTAATTACTCAGAAGTGTTGTGATGGAATCTAGTAGTGCTAGTGATAGGATAATGCAAAGGTTGCATAGCTCCCAATATAATTTGTCTGCCATTAGTTTGACAGCTGGGCTAGTTGCTGATGGTCGTGACAGAGTTGCTAGCTAGTATCAACGATCCAGTTTCCGGCTGCTCCAGCACTTTTGTCATTGAAAATTCATTGAACAGCTGTAGGCCTACAGCTCGTGAGATTGATGAGTGGTTACAACAAAAGGAGATGTTTAAAATCACACATTCATTATCTGTCATATTAAATGTAGGAGCTTTCAGAAATTTGCTTCAATTTTCAGACTGCAAAATTTTTGCTGCAGTTTTTGGCCAGGCTTGTGTCAGATTCCAACCAGCCGAAAAACATGGCGGTTGTGCCTACCTAATACCACTGACGCTCTGGTGTTTGGACAATTATCCTAGTGCTGAAGGTGGAGGCCTAGTTTATGTGTAGGCCTAGTTACAGGCTGGCAAACATCATGTCATTATGGGATGCATAAAGTTTCATTTTGGGGGTTACATACTAATATCTCTCAAACTGACAATTTCCAACAGCTGTCAGTGACAGTTCAGCAATAATGATAGAGTGGCGAGAAATTGAAATCCGAGTGTGAATTCCTAGCAGAATTTAGCTGTGACGTCATTTGGGCTAAGCACCTTTTGGCTAGATTCTGGCATGCCACCAGGCCTATGCTCTCTATGACCAAATTACTATTCACAATTAGGTTAGCGTAGATGCAATACTGGTTACTATCATTTTTAATTAGGTCTAGGACCCTACAGCATTCTACAGTAGAGGCATAGGCCTAGGCCTCGGCCACGATGTAGTGATACCAACCTATCTTACCATAATATAAAGAAGGTGCTTCAACTCCCATACTGATATAACATAGAAGGCATTTGTGGTTTCTTGCAGTCATCTCAGAGCCAATCCTCCAGATTGCCTGTCGCGATTTAGCGGATGCCCTTGTGAACTAGATGTAAATAACTGTGGCTACGGTACCGGTGGCATCGTTGAACTAACAAAATCTAAAATTCTCCTAATCTACTGGGCCGTGTATAGCATTGTTGAGCATTGTTGTTCTAAATACTTCGATATAAAAGCGAGGGTTGCGCTACAAGCAATCGGGACGATGGACTCAGATTCTGACCCCGGAAATATTTCACTTTCAAGACCCGAGTAGGGTCACCTTTATATTATGATAAAATAGGTTGGTATCACTAGGCCTACATCGTGCCTCGGCATTGAGTATAGTTCAATGGCCCAAGCTAATAAGGATTCCAAAACTGCTGTCCTTTTCACTGTTGTGCCTAGGCCTATCCGTTAATATCGATAATTAAGAGTTTCGCTTTGAAATTATTGAAAAGGTTCAAGCTATAACAGCTTTACTATCATTGGTAGGCCTAGGGCCTATGCCTAGGCTGTGTGGAAGATCTCTCTTAATGAAGTTATCTCCATAATTAGACCCAACATTTTCATTGGGCCAGAGGCATTATGATAGGCCTACATATTTACTCAATGGCCTAGGCCATTGAATTTGTAGTGGACAAAATCAATGCCTAGGCTAGGGCCTAGGCCTACAATGTTGGTGCTCGGCACGTAAAATTATTTTAGCAATTTGTTTTAAATTGTACTTACAGATTGACTGTCCGGTTGATAGTTATGGATGGGTTTGCAATATATTTGTTGTCAAATGGTGTTTGGCTGGCCCTACGAGGCCATCCGCTTCCCTCACGCTTAACTGATGCATTTGTAGTGGTGGCCATTTTCTGTTGAGAATTATCCCCAAGGTTTGATCGGCAGTATTTTTATAGAATTAGCACTTGAAGACCATCGAAAATTAAGATCGGTGTGGCTCGATGAATACTCGAAACATGTGTGGTATAATTGTATTCCAAGTATAATTGTTTGGGTGTGATTTACACTGTGAATTTAAAATAAAACCAGAAAGTTGATTACCGGCCCGTCACGCACGAATTTTGTTACCTGCAAAGCAAAGAACTTATTAAGTTGGATCCTAAGTTCTTTGTTATTATAACTAGAAAAACGCGGGAATGCGGGATGCGCGTTGTGAGATAACAATACAACTCCATGGTGAGATGAGCAAGTATGGAAATCTAGAATGAAAAATATTCAGCTCAATCCAAATTTACGGACCTTGGATTACTTCGAACGTTCAGAAACCTTACCTGCAACGTGTTGATATTTATAGTACCGCAACCTGTCGCATATACACTTTGCAAAACCAATTGATCCAAATATTCAATAAAATGTACACTTTTATTGTGTTTTCTTTGTTATTTCTGATCTGACTGTTGCAAAAATTTCTGAAAAGATGTATAATAGTATTGTTCATATTCGGTGAAAATTTGAGAGCTTCGAAGAATTCTTGTTTTTCATGTATATTTCCTCCGGGTTATTCTTATGAGGATTTTTTAAACTCTACGATTATTTTCCGGAAAAACTTTCCGACCAATTTTTCTGAAAAACAATCCCAGCTTATTCTGGTATGACAGAAATATATAGAAAAAGTTTCAAGATGATAGGTATTCTTTCCTGACCTATATGCCACGTACAAAATTACAAACAAAAAAAACATTGAAACCAAGCCCATTTTTTCGGTATGTGAAATGGAATCTTCGCTACGTTCATATAACTAGGAAAACGCGTTGTGAGATGAGCTTAGAAATATGGAAATCTAAAATGAAAAAGACTTGTCTGCTCAATTTACATCTACGGACCTTGGATTATTTCAAACGTTCAAAAACCTTACCTGCAACTTGTTGATATTCATAGTGCAGAGTGCTGCAACCTGTCGCATATACACTTTGCAAATCCAATTGATCCAAATATTCAATAAAATGTACACTTTTATTGCGTTTTCTTTGTTATTTCTCATCCGATTGTTGCAAAAATCTCTGAAAAGGTGTATAAGAGAGAATGACAATTTAATTGACGGCTGTCCGCATAGCGGGATACCAAGATGGTACAGCGTAATATAGTCAATAAATAGTACAATGGTTATTTACAAAAGTGATAAAAAATTGATTACAGAAAAATCCTGAAATATTATAAAACTAATTTAATTGAGGGTAGATAAGAAAAGTATGAAAAAATATGAAAATGGTAGAAGGTAATAGAAAAAGAAGGTATTATTAATATTATTAAAAAGATTGAAATTATTTGAATGAATATAAATGGTGCTGTAAAAGACCTACCGAATCTATCAAAACTGAGTTTACAATATTTCTTAATAATACCTTCTTTGGGATTTTGTAATTATCGAGAAGAGTGCATAAAAATTTAGGAATGGTGCCGCGAGCTCCCACCATCAATCCCACTACATCCCAGTACTTCGCATCAATTTGGTATTTCGTTGACAGATCTTTGATGCATGGAATGTAGTGTTTTCTCTTTTCAGTGTTTATATGAGATGGTTGTTCAGTATTCACGGGATTTCAGGAAGATTTCACGGGATTTCAAGAAGATTTTAAGGGATTCCAGGGAGATTTCATGGGATTTCATAACAAGTGTACACCAGGTTTCATGAGTTGTTAACCCCTCGACCAGAAATCAGAATACAGTCTCATATCTGATAGTGGGGTCTATAATGATAACTTTCTTCTCATCAGGTCGTATAGTAATGATATCAACTCGTTTGTTGGAACCATCCTCTGCTACACATAGGATTTCCTCGTGAACATTCCACATTTTTGTTGTCTAAAGGCGTCAGCGATCAAAGTCCTAATAGTGTGATGTCGAGCATTTCTCAGAAGTTCACCCTTCGCGCATTTTCCAAGGACGTGGGGGAGGGTTTCTGTCTCGTCGCAGCCAGGGTGGCGACAACGGGTTCCGTCCTTGGATCTGCCGGGGATGGCTCTAACAGCAGCCACATTGCAGTTCATTTTGATTGCATTTGTCCATTGAGATGAAGATAAGCCCGAGTGATCGAATACCCATGAATTACCGCGAGGATACTCTTTATAAAGGCAAATACCTTTTCCTTTTGAAGGTAGATTGGCCCATGATTCAAATGCCTTATCTCGAAGCTTAATTTTTATGGTGCGTGCAGTTAGGTTTCCTTCTTCGTTTACTTGAAACATTTCTAACTTCTCTAAACAGTTTTTCATTTCCTTCACAAAATCATAGTGGTGAAGGTGGTCATCTTGAACTTTCAAAAGTTTTATACATATATTATAATGTTGCAGGTATGCTTCCCAACCAGCACGCATTATACCAAGACCTTTGTATTTTCTTGGCGCATATAGCATTCCTGTAGGAGTATCGCCAGGTAAACCGATAATCTCTTTGATTCCGCTGAGTACAACCCGGTCTATGTTCTCAAGAAACTCTTTTGATAGTTGACTTAATGGCGCACACTGTAGGGGGTAAATCAGTGAAGGCCATAGATATTGTTTATATTCGGTGAAAATTTGAGAGCTTTAGAAGAATTCTTGTTTTTCAAGTATTTTTCCTCCGGGTTATTCTTATGAGGATTTTTCAAACTTTCCGATTATTTTTCGAAAAATCTTCTGAACGAATTTTCTGAATAACAATCCCAGTCTATTCTGGTATGACAGAAATATGTAGAAAAAGTTTCAAGTCGATAGGTATTTTTCCTGACCTGTATGCTGCGTACAAAATTACAAAAAAAAAAAACATAAAAACCAAGCCCTTTTTTTTCGGCATGTGAAATGGAATCTTCGCTACGCTCATCTAACAAGCTGTAAAGATATTTAGCATAGATTATTGTCCGCTAGGCAGCGACTCTGATTTTGTCAAAAGTTTAGGCATATTATTTGGCGGGTAAATTGGTACATGAGCCGGTAAACCTACGTCCATCACTATTAGCTATGCTATTAAAAACTGATGTACTGGTATTTTAATCTCCTTACATATAAATTATTTAATAGTGAATAAATAAAGACTCTGCCTCACAAAAAGTTGCCCATTAGACACAGAATAATATATATGACAATGACAGATTAATAAAGAGACTAAAAAGACAATACTTGTTTGATACAAAAATGTATAATAATATTGGGCTATGAACTAGAAAATTCAGTATTGTGATCATTATAGTCAACATATTATAGTTAACATAAAAATAAATCACAGATTACATGGAGCAAAATGAGAAAAATTCAGGAGACAGATAATAGGAACTGTATATGGCAAAATATTCATAACTGAGACATATGCCCATGATTCATGAACCCATGATTATGGACTTCTATACTAATGCTGTGAGTGTAATACAGTGTAATTGAAGCGAGAGGCACAATTACGCATTTCTTTATTGAATTTTGTAAACAACTTAACTTCAGTAATAGTCTTATTTTTTGTATGGTTCTCTTAGTTCTCCAACTACCTTGTTTTGAAAAAATCAATTTCAATTTTTAGAAACTATTTATGCAGTTATTTACGTTTTGAACTTTGAACAAGACAAGAGTCGATGAAGCAGTTCTACCTTCAAGCTATCATACTGTATGCATTTTTGCAATCATTAAAAACAATACTTTTTCCTTTTTTAAAAATATCTACCTAATTATTTCACCTTATTTTACCTACTATACTTTTTCATAATCAATTACAACATTATCTTTTCTAGACTATAGCTCAAGTCAATATTATTACCGTATTAATTTGAGACTTGAATTTTCTTTTTGCATTCTTTATTAATTTTTTATATTCATTGTAATATATATATATATATATATATATATATGTATGATATATGTACCGGTATATATATATATATATATATATATATATATATATATATATATAAATATAAATATGAATATATATATATATATATATATATATATATATATATATATATATATATATATATATATATACATATATATATATATATATATATATATATATATATATATATATATATATATATATATATATATATATTTTTTTTTTTTTTTTTTCTCCTATGGGCAACTTTTTAAAACGCCGAGTCTTTATTTTTCACTAATAAAGAATTTCCATGCTAGTCGAAACCAAATACTATTTGCCGAACCCATGTGTCAGCAAAACGTTGTAGGGACTGGGCTACTCATCAATGGCACGGCACAACTTCATCGGCACGGCAAATGTCTGCAAAACTACCGTATGATCTTGACAGAATCTCGTAACCTGTTGTCTGCAGTCATTTTATATCTTCAAACGCGTGAAAGTTCGTGATGAAAGTTCCTAGTGGGTAATTCAAAGAGATATTGTGGTGAACTTGTTCATTTATCATGTTTTAGTATTTTTCTCACACTTTTAGAATTACCCTTGTTTCACTTACAATGTCTGATGAAGAAAAACCTGTATTGAAGCGATCACGAATGGAGAATAGCCAAAGCAGCTCATTTATTAAATTTTCTGTGGTAGATCGCTTGCTATCCACTCAGTTTCAAGCATTTGCAGAGAGAATTGATGCTTTAACAAACACTGTAATGCAACTAGTTGATGACACCCATAGACATTCATGTTGCGAAGAAGTTCTGCATAAACTGAATATTATTGAGGAAATGCTTCGTCCTGAGCAAGTTTCTCCATCTATGATGCATGATGAAATAAACGAATATGATAATGAAGATTCCTCAAACCTTGCCCTTACACAAATGTAAGAAATTTGGGATTTTATTGGTTATTTTAAATTACTCACTTTTCACTCAACTCTAGACAGGTTTGTATATATTCAAATTGGGTAAATATGCCCTATCGCCATTGAATTTGCTATCGCCAACCTATCTTTGAGGGTTATGTTTGGTGCAGTGGTTATATTAGTGAAAATAAAAAATTGCTCATATGAAAAAATCAATATACCGGTAATTAAAAGGTAGGTTCCGCGCGGATACTGGAAGGGTGTGGGGGAGGGCCACCCAACCACAGCCCCGCAGGGAATTTTCCAAAAAACTTTGTTTTTTAATGTATCTTGTTACTATTTGGGAATATAGAATGGAATAGAATAGAATAGAAAGTCTTTATTTTTCATGTACATAACAATTCCGTCATAACAATCGAAAAGGGCGAGGTTCGATCACATGATCGTTCTTCCACCTAACCTTTACATTTAATATGCAGGCCTAAGGCTGTTGCTTCATAGAGCATTATTGTTAATGCATTATTAGGCATTATTAGTATTATTAGTGCATTATTAAAAAAAAAATCAAAATGCAAACCATGTACACAACGGTGTTGTAAGAATATTATTATTTTATTAGTCGTCAAATACGTATTTGAATACATATACACACCATTTTACGTATTACGGGTAGGGCCCTACCCGGCAAAATGCATTACCTGTACCCGACCTGTGGAATTGAGTTTGTAGTTATAAGAGAGTACATCCAATGTTAAAGTTCTATAGGAGCAACCGTGATCGGTCGGTCTTAGCTTCACCCAAAAAACAGGGCATTTTGTCCAGGTGGTGCTAGTGTCGCCACCAGGCTAGTGCCGGTGACACTAGCACCACCTGGACTAAACACCATGTTTTTTGGGTGAAGCTCGAACTGTCAGATTTATAGAGCCTCCCATAAGAATGTACCGTCTTTCTAACGTAGTTATTATAAAGTCAATGCCTGTGGATACCCAAAGGAATCACTATGAAAGTAGTATTTTTTTTATACATAGATTAAATTTTCGGAGTGTATTTTCGTATGGTCAACCGTCTGATTAAGTGAAAATAGACCATACGGTCAGTGACGTCATGACCGTGATGTTTTGGTCGATGTTCATAAATGGCCTAAATAACATCTTCCAACAATGTGACAACTGTAACACATGGGTTAGCACAGCTGACTCCCAATGCCAGGGAACTCTGATCGAATCCCGCCTGTGACTTATTTTTTTATTTTTTCAAATTGGTTCATCTAGAGTTTATATATAAAGGAACATGGTCAATTATAAGTACAAAGGCAGGTTGCGGACAGTGGTTTAGATTAGGTAGGTCAGATTGGTGTATAAACCTCGCGTATACCGCCGGCAGGCAGAACGGGTACATATCATGTTCATTTGGTTCCTCTAGAGTTTATACATAAAGGAACATGGTCAATTATGTGGACAAAGCCAGGTTGGGGACAGTAGGTTATGTTATTGGGTTAGGTTAGTATATAAACCTCGCAAATATATCACGGAGCTTATATATCATGTTCATTTAATGGTAACTGGTGTCTGGTGCACTCTAGCAGTGAAAATTACAACTAAACTATCCTGCCGAACGAAGCCGAACAAATCCTACTTCACCAACATAAACAACCAATGACAACGCTGACCGTACGATCTATTTACACGTATTCATTCAGCTGACCGTACGATTATCCACAGCCTTAAATCTTATAACTGCGCAAATTGAAATTAAGAGCTGCATTTTTGAAGTCTAGAACTGCGCATATTAGGGTCAACTTTGACTAATTTAACCCCTAGTTGGGTGGTGGTGGTGTATCCAAAAATTACAATCTCCATTTGACACAAACCTTACTGTTTGTGCCGATATATTCTCAATATTTTGTGTTTATTCAATTTGTGTTTGCACAACTCTTTCCACTCCCCTTTTGACCAGGCAAGTGTGATAACCAAGTGATAACCAATTAAGCTTAGTGATTCATGATAGAATTATTAATTTCTGTTCATTCTTAGTCAGACCACTCGGTCTTGTCAGTGTCTTCTCTCTACTGCTCGTAACTAGTTGGTTGCGAAGCGGTATTTTGTTCATTAGTTAGTTCATTCCATCTCGTTTGACGAGGCAGATGGCGTGTCTGCTCGTCTCGTTCATTTATTCTAGCCCGTTCAGTTGACTAGTAGCCAAGTTAGGGCTTTCTTATCATTATCAGTGAAACGCAACACCATTTATTCACCTCATTACCCAAGTGTTTATTCCTTCATTCCTTTACTGCAGTAAGTTTACATTTCCTTCACCTTCATGTTCGACATTACCTTCGCATCGATTTACACTGAACCGTAAACCAACAGTTTACCATACCTCTCCCTAACCGTTCAACCTAAAAAACCCTTCAAACCTATTATTATTATAACTCTTACAGTTGCGCATAAATGCACGGAGGCAAGTCCCTATCCTTGGTCACAACTGTTTGACCGCCTCTCTAACTTTCTTACGGAATTGTTTCACCTTTTTTTCACCCCCCTCAAATACACTTCTACTTAGCCCATTCCAGTCCCTACCTTTCCTATTTATATATATATATATATATCTCAGACCCAGATAATCAATTAAATTGGGCCAGGGGGTGTTTCCACCAGTTTTTCCAGGGCAGACTTCTCATATCAATCGGTTCCTGCCAGTTCCGACTTCTTCCTCCTCTTCTTCACTACTGCTAGGCCTATCCTCTATTTCTTCTTCTCTTCCCACGAGCTCCCTCCATCGTTCTCTATTCTCCCACTATCTCTCGTCTTCCACTTCTTCCCATTTTTCTCCTCGGTTGACTACCCCAAACTTGACTCCCTCTTGCCACCTTTCTCTTGGTCTTCCAACTCTTCTCTTGGCTCCATTGTTTTCTGCTATCTCAAACATTGCTCTCGGTATTCTCTCCATTTCCATCTTTCCAATTTAAGTGATAAGCTTTCCACTCCCACTTCCTTCCTTACATTACTGATTCTCTTCTTCTCCAACTTTGACACTCCTGCTACGCTCCTTACAAAACAAACTTCATTTCTGCTGCCTCTATTTTCTTTTCTTCTCTCCAGTTGATTGACCATGTAACTGCTCCATTTGTCAAGATAGGCAAGTAGTACCCATTATAAATGAATATCTTATTATTAGGGAAGTTAAAAATGTCCGTTGGGAATGCTGGGTTGGTTAATTGGATTGGAAACTTTCTTCAGGATAGAGTGCAAAGAGTTCGGGTGCGTTCAGAGGTTTCAAGTGAGACTAAGGTTACGTCAGGAGTTCCACAGGGTAGTGTGTTGGGTCCCTTATTGTTTGATTTATATATAGATGATCTGACTAGTGTTGTTGATTCGAAAATAAGGTTATTTGCAGATGATTGTGTGTTATATAGGGAAATCATTACAGAGGAGGATGTAGTAGCTCTTCAGGTAGATTTAGCGGCAATTAATCGTTGGGTTCAGTCAAACAAGATGGGGTTGAATACAGGAAAGTGCAAGTTAGTCACATTCGGTAAGAGAAACATAAGGACAGATGTAGTGTATGAGGTAGGAGGGAAGACGCTGGAGTTGGTGGAAAACTACAAGTATTTGGGGGTGGTATTTGATAGGCGTCTAGGGTGGGGGAGTCAGATTGAGAGAATAGTAAAAAAGAGTATAAATGCACTAAACTTTGTAATGAGGCAACTTAGGGGGGCAGGTATGGAGATTAAGGAAAAAGCATATTTCTCGTTAGTGCTTCCCATGGTAGAATATGCTAGTTCAGTTTGGGATCCTTATAGATTAGGTGAGATAAGGGATGTGGAAAGGGTTCAAAGGATTGCTGTGAGAAGGGTTACAGGTAGGGTTAGGAGGTGGAAATGGGATGAGAATGAAAGGGGGGAGAGGGTAAGAATGTTGGAGAGTCCAACTGAGATGATGAGAGACCTGGGGTGGCAGAAATTGGAAATACGGAGGAAGGAGGATCGTTTATGTAATTTCTTCAGGGTAATGGAGGGAGAGGGGGGTGGGGGGAGCTGCATGAGTTGATAAAAAGAAATAAGTCAGGGTATGGAGGTAGGCGGGGTCATGATAGAGCGGTAGTCATAAAGGGGGCTAGATTAGATGTCGGTAAATTCTCTTTCTTAAATAGGACAGGTAGGGACTGGAATGGGCTTAGTAGAAATGTTTTTGAAGGGGATGAAATCAGGTTAAAGTTATTCCGTCAGAGGGTTAAGGAGATGGTGGGATAGGGGTACTTAGGGAACTTGCCACCGCGCATTTATGTGCATTTGCAAGAGTTAAATAATAATAATAATAATAATAATAATCTTCCCACTCCTTGGAAAATCTTGGTTCCAAATCAGCTTCCTTACTTTTTGAAATAGCCCGTCCGCCTTAGCTATTCTCTTATTCACTTAAGTGAATAAGAGAATAGCTCTTAGAATTCTAGCTCTACTTTTGCCGTATTACTGACAATACTTCCCAAGTATGAGAATTCTTCTACTTCTTCCAGTTCTTGACCTTGCAGCTGTACTTTTTCTTCAATCTTTCTCTTCTCTCTGCTCATCACCATTGTTTTGCTCTTTTCCACGCTAATTCTGATCTCAAACTCCTCTGTCATTTCTTCCCATCTTTCTACTTTCTCTTGCACCTCGTCTACTGTCTTCCCATAACAAGATATCATCAGCATATATCATTGTCTTTGACCCTGGGCCTTCCTTCTCTGGTTCCACTTTTCTGATCATCTCATCTATCACCATTACAAACAACATAGGTGATAGGACACTGCCCTGCCTAACTCCACTCCTTACCTCAAACCACTCCGTCCTGCCTCCATTTGTTTGCACTGAAGCCTTGCATTCTCGATATAAACTTTTCACACGGTCTATCATCCCCACATGTATGCCCTTTGCCCTGAGACTCTCCCACACCCTTTCTCTAGGAAGATGGTCGTATGCTTTCTCCAAATCTAGAATAGCCATGTACACTCTTCTTCCCTCCTCCCACCTTGTTTCTAACAGTTGCCTGACAGCAAATATCAAATCTACTGTTGATCGGCCTGTTCTGAACCCATAGTGCTCTTCCCTTAACCTGGGTTCAACTAGCACTCGCATCCTTCTTTCAATAATTCGTTCATACAGCCTGGCTGCCAGGCTCATCAGCGTCACTCCTCTGTAATTCTTACTTCTTTTTCTGTCTCCTTTCTTAAATATTACTGTTATTACCCCTTTCACCCAATCTTCCGGCACTCTTTTCTGTTGCCATGCTGCCGCCATCACACGAAACACCCACTCTGCTCCCCAGTGCCCTGCTGCCTTCATCATCTCTACCACGATCTCATCTGCTCCTGCTGCTTTACCATTCTTCATCTTTTTTATTGCCTGTGCTACCTCCTCTCTTGACACCATCTCCACACAGTCCTCTCCTTCCATCTCTGCTTCCTCCACTTCTCCTACCCATGTATGTTTTGCATTTAATAGCTCTTCGAAATGTTCTTTCCACATTCTCTTCATTTCTCTGGGTTCTCGAATCAGTTTATTATTCTTATCATACATGATCTTCTGCTCCTCTTTGTCTCTCCTCTTTTCTTTCATGATTCCATACAACATTTTCTCATTTCCCTGCCCATCTTTCTCCAGCTTTTTGGCAAGCTCTACCATTGTCCTGTTTTTCTCCTTCTCAATTATGCTCCTAACCTCTCTCTTCCTCTCTAAGTACTTCAATATATTTCTTGCCGATCTATCTTTCTCCTTCCTAGTCCAAGCTTCCTGTTTTTGTTGTACTGCACACCTCACCTCCTCGCTCCACCATGCCGTCTCCTTTGCCTTTCTCTTCCCACTTGACCTTCCACACACTTCGTTTGTTACTTTGTACCTTTGTTTATTACTTCTTTGAATTCTCTCCATTCTTCTTCTACGTCCCTTATTTCACCTTCTGGTACTCTCACCTTGATCAATTTTTGAAATTCCCTTTTCACACTCACTTCTTGCAGTCTCCATATTTTCAATTTGGCTTGCTTTCTCCCTGCTTTTCTTCTGATCTGCTCTTTTTTCCACTCCTGTCCGCCTCTTATTGTAGCCACTATGAGTCGGTGATCTCCATCCAATGCCACTGTTAGGTTCACAGCTGTGCCACTCACCCATCTTCTTAATTCCCTGCTTGCAATGATGTAGTCGATCATCGTTTTCTTTTCTCTATCCCAGCTGACTCGTGTTATCTTCTTCTCCGCTCCTTTTCCGAATAGTGTGTTACATATGGTCAATTCATTTCTTACACACATTTCTATCAAATTAATTCCGTCTCGATCTCTACTCCCGTATCCAAACTTACCCAATACCCCGTCGTAGCCTTTCCGCTCCTTTCCCACTTTCGCATTCAAGTCCCCTATAATTAGCACTCTTTCTGCCGTGATGGTATTTTCCACTTCTTTCAGGAAATTTTCCTTCTCTGCCATCGGTCTTCCCGTTTGAGGGACATACACTTGGATAATCTCAGTTGTCTTCTTTTCCATCTGCACCGTCATCTTCATTATCCTATCGTTTGTGTTTTCCATGCTGATTACTTCTTCTTTCATCTTCTCGCTCACAATAATTCCTACTCCGTTTCTTCCTTCTGTTCCTCCTGACCACCAAAGTTTATATCCTTCTCTGAGCTCCTTCGTCCCTTTTCCCTTCCACTTAGTCTCACTTGGACCTAAAACCTCCAGTTTCTGATCTTTCATCATGTCGATTAATTCCTCTATTTTTCCATTTAGCGTCATAATGTTGAATGTACCCACTCTGGTCTCTTTCTCTCTTGGTGTTTTTAGCTTCTGCCTTCTACATTTTTCTCCTCTAGGCCTACTCTTCCTCTTTGCTTTATTCTCTGCTTTATTGCTCTTTTCTTTCTTCTCCCCCTCTTCATCTTCCTTCCGCTCTCTCTGATCGCTTTCCTTGACTGTAGCTACTGGAAGGTCCTGCTCTCGGCTTAGTCATTTGTATATTGGATTTGGTCTTTTTTCCCTTTTACTTTTCCTCGTAGACATTCTCGTTGAACTTGGCACCTCTACAGTCATATTTGTGTTTTTTGTTAATTTGAAAACACTGTTATCAGAATCTAGTACTGCTGTTACCATTATTTCCTGTTCACGAATATCACCAATAATCGTCTTTTTTACCGTGGTAATATCACTCTGAACAGCAAGATCTTCGTTTAGCGCCAAATTGCCTTTCCTATTTTAGAAAGAAAATTTGTCCACATCTAATCTAGCACCCTTTATACCTACCACTCTACCATGACTTCGCCTACCCCCATACCCTGACTCATTCCTTTCAATCAACCTATTCAACTCTGCCCAACCTCCTTCTCCTTTCATTGCCTGAACAAATTACATATTCGATCCAATTTTCACCGTTTTTCTAAATCCTGCCAGCCCAAGTCGTGCATCATCTCAGACGGGCTATAATATTCTGACCCTTTCTCACTTTTCATTCACTACCCACCTCCACCTCCTAACCCTATCTGTAACCTTTCTGACAGCTATCCTCTGCACCCTTTCTACATCCCTTATCTCACCCACCTTATATTAAACATTCTAAAAAAATTCGGTTAAGGATACGGCATATTCAACTCAACTCAATATGGAAGTATAAATAGACGAATTAAACATGTCACAAGGCACGTGTTTGTATATTATACTATTGACTTTATACGTAGTACACTACGTTCAATGGTTAATATGAACTCAATTATTATACATAGCGATAGTTTTGATATTATTCATGATGAATTTGTCGAAGCGGTTACCATACCTAATTTTGCAAATTATTTTCCTGAGAATAACGTTTTCTAATAGATCAACATTAAATATACTGATTGAAGCACCAAATGCATAAAATTATAATGAGTAGAATGAACACTCATTGACACAAATTTCAAAAATTACAAGAGCACTGATCACAACAGTCCACCATGTCTTGTCAAAAGTGAACCAACTTTTAACGTTGAAATGGTTCACAATAAATCCAGCACACCCATCCCATAAGCCACGAACAAACTCTGACTGCAAGTTATATAAAAAGAGAAATGAACAAAAATAAAATAATATGTATAGTATAGAACGAAAATGTTGTTATTGTTGGGGTAATTTTCAGGTTGCATTCTTCTATACCAGTTGTTCTGGTGAATAATCAAAAACCTAACCAAGTCAGTGCTTCACTTGGCCTTGATTCAACGGTCCACGTAGTGACACTCAACTCGGAAAAGGATTTTGAAGATGGTTCCTGGCTCGGAGACGAGACAAATGGTGACACAAGAGTGCGGTGTCCGATATCACCGGCGTAAGAGAAATTGTTACAAATCAATAGCAAATACAGTAGGCCCTACAATCATTGTTTTAATTTTTCCGTGGAGAGTGAAAGTTTTTGTTTTATTCCAACTCGGCAGTTTATAAGCATTCTAAATATTTCTCGGGCATTTCATTAGCTTGTCTATACATTCAAATGAAATGACTGTTCATGACTTACCAAATAGGCCTACCTTGAACGCATTCAGCTGATTTGTCAATTGTACAGTTTTCTTAAAAATTTTAACAGTAGGCTACATGTATTTGTGCATTGCATGTGCTTTTTCATGTAATACATTGACAGGGTTTGGTCGCCATGCAAGGATGGCAATATTTGATGAGTCTCAGATTATTGGTTTGATCACTTCTCTCAAGAGTTCTTCATACGTATGAACGTGTTTTATGTTCAGGAATCTTACTCACATCAATACAACCTGTACAACTCCAGAAAAGATGGCAATAAAACTGTTGGATTATTTATTCTCAAGAGAAATATTGGCTGTTTCAAATCTGTCGGGTAAAGGCAAGCACGGGAAACAACAACTAAACCCTCTCATGATCTATGGGATACGATGTCATTTGATGCACAAGTTCGATATTACGGAAGGACATTGGTTTCGAATAAAACAAAATATTGACTCAAAATGTCGAACAGCGTGGAGGAAAAAGACACAAGGATTACCGTTTGGTAGAAATAAGGTCAGTATGTTGTAATGAGTGTGGTTATGTATGGTCTGGTTGACAATTTATATATTCATTGATCAGGTGATTATGGTGTGTCTAGTGTCTGGCATAGTGATTATGGTAGGCCTATATCAGAAGAAAAAAATATTTTTCTTATGACTTCCTTATAAATCACCCTTATGACAAGCCAAATTCTGTCCAATCATAGAATGTGTAGGGCCTACTACTGTAGTAAAATGAATGCTGGTTATGTGCGTTGAATATTTTCAAATATAGCTCCTCAATAAATTAGTAAAATTAGGCCTACATACATAATTTTGATGCTATTGGATCTAGGCCTATGTTTATCAGTTCATCAGCCAGCGTAGAATGAACATACATTTGAATTGGACTGCATTTCTTATTTCATAAATATAATTCTTAAAATCATTACAGTGCATCATTCAACCCAATATAAATAAATTCTTGGAATTTGTGACAATGACAGTAATAATCACATGAATTTATTCAACCCCAATGGTTATTCATAATTATCTTACCTAATAATGCTTTCGGGCCCAACAAATATACTAGTATTGTTTTTATTTTATTCATTTTATATTTGTTAGACGAGCTTTAGCGAGGATTCAATTTGACATACTGAAAAAAATTGGTGTTCGTTTTTATGTTTTTTTTTGTTGTTGTTGTTTTTTTTATGTTTTTTTGTCGGTTCTCCACAGGTCAAACGGCTACAGCTATCAACTTCAAACTTTTTTTCGTCATGGTTCCTCATCTAACTCAGATCTGTATAGTTTTGTGGCATTATCGGGTGGTAACTTTTTTTTTTATGAATTTTAGAAATTTCAAAAATCCCCATTAGAATAACCCGGAGGAAAATACTTGAAAAATCAAAATTTTTCAAGACCTCTCAAATTTTTGCCGAATATAAAGGAAACTATTAAGCACATTTTGAGAGATTTTTCGCATCAATCGGATGAGAAATAACGAAGAAAACGCATTTATAAAGCAT
The DNA here is from genome assembly GCA_964007535.1 of Brachyptera risi. Taxonomy (NCBI): domain Eukaryota; kingdom Metazoa; phylum Arthropoda; class Insecta; order Plecoptera; family Taeniopterygidae; genus Brachyptera; species Brachyptera risi. The sequence continues at coordinate 16,833,902 of OZ023330.1, forward strand.
TTTCCCATCAATTTAGGCTATTACGGGGAACCAATTAAATCTATAGCAACAAGTGTCACCAATTAATTCAAAACGATTGAAATGAATGAAGAGGGAGGCCGTGACATAACTGATTCTCGTAAGGTTTTTGAACGTTTGGAGTGATCCAAGGTCTGTAGATGTAGATTGGGTTGACAAATTATTTTTCATTCTAGATTTCTATACCCCTAAGCTCGTCTAACAACGCGCATCCCGCGTTTTCCTAGTCTATTCTAATTCTATAATTAATTAATTGTTCATATTTCATTATTTATTGCCCACTTGGCAGCTGTTATTGCCAGCAAAATTTTCATTCATAATAATGATAAGTTTGTCCTCTCTGATTATAATAGCATAATAAATATAAGTTGGTTTTTATAAAAAATAAGAACAAAGTGTGATAAACGTCATATTATCGATCTAGTATATATTCCAACCTATTTATTTTGTGGATAAATTTAATCAGTGTAATGGTTTCACCAGTTTTAAAGATGATCCACTCAAGTGAGAGAGTCTTTGTGGTTCAAACCATCCAAACGCTAATAGTAATCAATAGCGGAGACGCTCGATTGAAACCGCTAGTGCCAAATGAACAGCTTTCAACACTACGCCACTGAAATAAAAAATAACTGGGAACAGTTGACTCATGACCCTGACCAAATATCCGTAGCCTGAATGTCTGTTATCCAAGTATCCAATCATAAAGTATAGCACCCAAGTGTTCGTCAGTGGGCTAATCAATGTGAACTAATCACACCACTAATCAATATTAAAAAATAATTGTTGTTTAATGTTTATCCGTATTATCTTCTAGAAGAATGCACTTGTGGACAATATTGATACAATTTTAGAAGATAATCAGCTCCATCAGATCATTGCCGAAGATGGAGAGTCTATCTTTGTCACATCGGAACCATTCTTAGACCAACAATCTGATGAGGATCTCGAAATAAAGGTCAGTAACTAAGTGTTTGTCATGTGATGTGTAAAATTTTGTTCAAGACCAAACAGCCTGAGTGTGATAGTACAAAGTATAAAATATTGAATACAAGTAACCACTATATTTCCGTTTATTGACTACTTGAACTACTTGAACTACTGAGCATATAAGTACAGGCTTTATTTCTACCTCCATTTTGTGTACCATTCTCATGTTCAATTGACGACTCGCAGACTCCGCCCCCTTGACATCACAAATCATACTGTCCAATCAACAGGGCTGTTCGAACTGTGGTGAAATTTAAATATCCAATCGGGGTATCTCCAAATGACCACTAATGATATAGATCCAACTCGGCTTTGTTTATTGTTTGTTAGATGAGCGTAGCAAAGCTTTCCATTTCACATCCTGAAAAAAAATGGGCTTCGTTTTTATGTTTTTTTTTTTTTTTGTAATTATGTACGCGGCATACAGGTCAGAGAAATGAATCAATCAACTTGAAACTTTTTCTGAACGTTGGTGTCATACCAGAATAGGTTGGGATTGTTATTCAGAGGAATCGGTAGGAAGGTTTTTCCGGAAAATAATCGGAAAGTTTGGAAAATCCCCATAAGAATAACCCGGAGGATGAATACTTGAAAAACAAGAATTTTCAAAAGCTCTCAAATTCTCACAGAATATGAAATACTATTATACACCTTTTCAGAGATTTTTACAACAATCGAATGAGAAATAATGAAGAAAACGCAATAAACGTGTACATTTTATTGAATATTTGGATCAATTGGTTTTGCAAAGTGTTTATGCGACAGGTTGCAGGTTACTTCAAATATCAACAAGTTACAGGTGAGGTTTTTGAACGTTTGAAGTAATTCGAGGTTTGTAGATGTAAATTGAGCTGATAAGTTATTTTTCATTCTAGATTGCCACACTTCTAAGCTCATCTCACAACCCGCATTCCGCGTTTTCCTAGTTTATTTATTTGTAAGTAAGCACTGCATAGGTCGCACGGTTTGACTGATCGACATGAAACTTTTTCTGAACTTTGTCTGTACACGTAGACTTATCCAACTTGGAACTGTATAGTTTTTGAGTCATATCGGTTGGACCATTTGTGAGATATATCGTCTCAAAGTTTCTAAAAACTCCATAAGATTTGGCTGGACAGGAAAATTTCAAAAATGAAATTTGTACAAAATTTTTCATTTCTTCTCTGAATGTGAACACAATAATGATACACATCAATACAATTTTGTATGTAATTCAAATCGGACATTTTGGAGAAAATAATTTGATAAATGTTTTTTTATTCAACAAATAAATAGAAATAATAGGCTTCTGTCACATTACAAATGACAAACAATCGTTACCATAGCAATACAGCGAACTGGTGGACTACCAAACATTCTGATTGGTTAATTCCAACTGATGGACATTGTTGTCTGTTTCTTTCAATAATGGGTGACGTCACTTGACAGAAATCGAGATTCACGGCTTTCTAGATTTGATAGATTTGAATAGAAATTTTCTACTATTATTATTATTATAGCATATTTTAGGGTGCCTAGATACTTGAAGAAGAGAGCGGACACTTTGAAGACTTTTTTCTATTGGCTACTGAAATATCTCTCGCATGGACGTCAACATTCTTTGTCCAGAATGTGTACTAGACTGCATCACATCGGTTAGGAACAACTTCAGTTGGAAAACTTCAGTTGGAAGTTCTGGGCCCAGATTCACAAAGAATTTGATATACGAAGTCGTTATTCGCGCGCTTAGCGCGTCCCCAAACGTCTATTTCTTATTCGCGCGGCGACAGAGCGCGCTCCCAAGCGTATATTCCTTATTCGCGCGGTAACAGAGTGCGCTCTCAAGCGTATATTCCTTATTTGCCCGGCAACAGAGCGCGCGCCCAAGCGTCTATTCCTTATTCGCGCGGCAGAGACAGAGCGCGCCCGCAAGTGGCTGTTTCTTTTTCATAACCAGCCAAGTTATTCATTAGTGGTACCATTAAATGTTCATACTAAAACTAGATTTGAAGTTGAACAATGAACGTTTTAAATATAAAGCTCTTTGAATGGCGTTTTTTTTTCCTTTAGTGACAACTATTTTTAGGACTCTTTGGTTGATGTTTTCCTAAGATTATTCTTAGCACCTGTTTGTGAAGTTTGAACACCCTATACCAAGAGAACAATCACAACTCCTGGCCTAGTAGGCCTACGCATATATCAAGCGTAATGTTTAGTAACTTAGTTTCTTACAGTGTTTAATCAGTTAAATCGTGTAGAAGAAAGTGAGGTTATGTCATTAGCGCGCAAATAACATTCACGCTACTGGGGGCGCGGTCTGTTGGCGCGCGATTAAGCACTAGGCCACTGGGGATGCGCCAGTAGCGCACGAATAACTTCTGTCTCCTTAGGGGCGCGCAGGGTCAGTTTGCGAATAACATTCAAGTCACTGGGGACGCGCTCTGTTGGCGCGCGATTAAGAATTAACTCACTGGGGGCGCGCCAGGCGCACGAATAGCTTCACAGAAGCGCGAATAACGGTAGCCTTTAATCTAATAGCACGTTCTGAGTTAATATTTACGAAAAAGTTCAGGCAGAAGTTCTAAGACTATAGTCGTGATAACTTCACCACCAACTATAGTTGGTGGTGAAGTTATCACCGGTCCCAACTGTTTTTAGTGCATATAAAACACTCACCTCGCAACTGATTCCGATGATTTTGAACATTTCGCTCACTCAGATTTAATTATAGTAATTCTCAATTTTTATTATTAGTTCAATTTTTCAAGCATATAATGTTATTATTAGGGCCTACTTATTACAATTTTCAATTTCTCACTTTTTTCAATTATTCAACTATATTTCATTTCTATATATATTGATATCAAAATTGTATTTTATAGGCCCTACTAATTGTTATCCTGTAAACTTTTATAAGCCAGGTACCAATAAAGGTTGTTTATATATTTACAAGATTAAAAATGAAAATCTGGAGGTTGGAAGTAGAGACACTATCCTGTTCTCGAATATAATGTTCAATATTAGATCCTAACCTCACAGCTACGAATTTCAACTGACAGCTGATAGAATTGACGATGAACAAAATGTTTTTGAAGGGGATGAAATCAGGTTAAAGTTATTCCGTCAGAGGGTTAAGGAGATGGTGGGATAGGGGTACTTAGGGAACTTGCCACCGCGCATTCATGTGCATTTGCAAGAATTAAATAATTAAATAATTAAATGCAAAGCCTTCTTGATGACCGAGATCACCAACAAGAAGTTAAACATGAAAACATAAAAGTATATGAAACATTTCATCAATTCATTTTGATTTTGAATATTATCTAGTTAGGAAACAAGTAATTGATGTTCATATCGCGTTACTGTAAACTAATTGACATGCCGCTCTTTGCTCACGTCGGTTGACAGTCACTATGGCATCTTATTTTAGCCTGGTTGACGATTGAAATAGTGATTATGGAATATGGTATAGTGTTTAAGCGAAATGGATGATGGTGTTTCCATGTAACCGTTCACAATAAGAAACTGGTTATAGTGATTAGGTCATTAGTCATAAGAAATGAAAAAAATCAATTTCTTATGACTTATTCCTTATAACCGTTATGACAAGTCAAATTCTGACCAATCAGATGATATTACTATTGTAGTCAAGTGACTTAGGGTACCGCTATGTATTTCGGGTATTTTATTTTTCTCTGAGACTCAAATCAGACATTCTCGAGGAATAAATGTCAAAATGACTTTTGACAGTTGCTGCAAGACCTAATATATCATTTTAAAAGAAAAATATAATAATAATGGAATAATTTGGAGGGCCTTGGTCGTTGCCACTGCCACTAAAATTTGAACCGTTCAAGGCATAACACTAAATTGCTATTTCATAATCACTATTCCTTATTTCAATTGTGAACCAGGCCTTACTAACTGGCAAGTTGCCGGCACTTTTTGACAAGGAATGGCGCCCTCCATACACGGGAGTTGTCCGCTCTCTTCTTTAAGTATCTAGGATCTCTAGTATATTTTATAGCAGTCAAGATGTATAGAGTTTTTGATTAAACTTCATATAGATCATCTTACAACGCATATTAACCCTGCGTTTGCCTACTTTAAATTTACTTGGTATTACACTCTCTCCTCGCCTTCCCCTAGGCCACGTTTCGATTGGACAAAGAAAATCTACTCGATGGTCTATGGAGTTCAGAAATATATCTGGTTCTTCCACCTTGAGCTCAAGGCTACTAATGTTGAGGTGAAATAATTAGATGAGCTCCATCCTACCCTCATGGAGCTTGGTCTTTTTTTTCTGTTTGTTTATAAGCACTGCATAGGTCGGACGGTTTGACTGATCAACGTGAAACTTATTCTTCACATGCAGACTTATCTAACTTAGAACTGTATAGTTTTAGGGTTGAATCTGTTGGACCATTTTTCAGATACACTATCTCAAAGTTTCTAAAAACTCCATAAGATTAGGCTGGGCCAGAAAATTCGAAACATAAAATCGCTCCAAAAGAATTCAATTTTTCCCTGATGTGAACACACAAGTAATACACACTATAACGAATTTGTATGCAACTCGAACCAGCCGTTTTGAAGAAATGTAATAATTCGAAAATTTTTATATTCGGAGAATTGTTTTTGAATAGTTTAATAAATTATTTTAATTCATCAAATAGTAGAATAGTAGCATTGACCACAATTATATTTTCAGACACATTTGGACAAGAAATGTCCGAAAACGGTCTTGATCATAATACCGTATGTCATTAATGTTTACATTTTAATTTCAAAATTCAATGTGGCTCTGGTACATGACGTCACCTAGTTGCTAATAATGCTATGGCAGAATAGCATTAACCACAATTCTATTTTTAGACACATTCGAACAAGAATTGTCCAAATATGATCTTCTTGATTATAATGACATTCAAATTTACATGGAATTTTAAAATTCAATGTGGCATCTGGTATATTACGTCACCAAGTGGCTAATCATTGTTAAATTTATTCTATTGCCAAAATTCGCTGCTTCATAGATTCAATATTTTACCAATGAAGTATATTTTTCACATGCGTCAAACCTCGTTTAGGCCTATAAGTTTCTCGTTTATACATTTTCTCTATCTATAAGTTTTATTTTTGGATCCCACCCATGCTGAATAGTTCCTTTAATATGTTTTTCACATTAATACATTTTTTCAGTTTGGTCTCCTGAAAAACATACTAAAGAGGTCCCACTGTATTACTAATGGGCATGATATATCAATTTATAAAAACTCATCTTCTTCCAACTTCTTCCTCGGTGATTTTACAGATTTGGGAAGCAGTCTGTGGTTCAGCTTCTTGCTTCCATTTCCTTCTCTAATGCTCCTGTTCAGGAATGCATTTTTTTTGCAGTTTCTTTAGGCTTAATCTTGAATTTATGGTTGGCTCTGCCTAGATAATCTGGTTTATCCAGTCTCTCCCCTATTTCTTCCCATCTTTTTTTCCCAGTGATTCGGGCTACCGAATCTACCCGTCTTCCTTCTCTGTTTCAGACTCGCCCATTCCACCTTGCTTATAATCTCAGTTACGAGAACTATAGACTCTTTTTGGATCTTTATACATACTTCTTATAGACAGCTCACTCATCTTACAACCCATGTATGCATTGTAAGATGAGTAAGCATATGCTGCATTTGTCTAGTGTACTTACATTGCTTATTATAGCTCATCAACTAATTTTTATCATTATCAACTATTACTTAACAAACAACTAATATTATTAGTTACTCAAGATTTGTACTGCTACAAACTCGACAAAGAACGAAAAGACGACCACATATAACATAGACATGTTTTAATATATTGTTTGAATTCAAGATGCTACATATGCCTGATGGTGACGTCAAGGTGCTACATGCGACTCCCGAACAACTCCTCAGGTTACAGCAGAGACATCATTACAGAGTACTAAGCAACGATCAACTGCTACCTGTGAGTCACATTAGTGTGTTAATGCACATTAATGCATTAATGTACATTAATTAATCCTTATTATAAACTCAAAAAAAAATTATGACATTTATAATTTGCTCAGTTGTAAATAACGAATATTGATCCAAGTCATTTTGAGCATTAAAATATGAAAGCCTATCAACCGTTTGTCACAGCCCGTTATAAAAAAATGTTTCCAACATTTTTATGCTATAACAGCATTCATTTCTACTCCTTCACAAGATATTATTTTTCATTGCATTTGATCCATTAACAACTTGGAATGGGATTGGCTTATCTCTGAACCAGAAACAAAATTCCATGACTTGTGATATTTGAGTGTAACAATTGGTAGACTGTATTTATTAATTGATTGTATATACAGCACTGATAAAAATGTTCCTTGTTAGTAATACTTCAACTGTATAATATTTTACCAACTTTCAGATAATAATTTTATCAAACACAATTAGAAAAATAAGTACGTATTTTGAACATGAGTGAATTGATATTCTTCAAACCACATTATTTCATGTTTATGCTCAATCATTTGAATGATTCTTTCATATATATTCTTCTCCCAATAATAAATACGTGTATACTTGGCGCAAATAATGCACTATGACGCCTACATATTCCCAAATAGTAACAAGATACTTGAAGAAATTAAGTTTTTCAAAAAATTCCCTGCAGGGCTGTGATGGTCCTCCCCCAGTATCTGCACGGAACCTACCTCTTTATATAATTCATTTTTTCATATGAGCAGTTCTGAATTTTCACTAATATAACCACTGGTCACGAGGCCACCATGATGATGTACACCTATCACACCAAGTGCTGTTTACTTTTCTTGAGTCCCTTCGTTGCACTTGACTCTTAGGACTCTTAAGAGTTTCAGAAGTGAAGAGTTGGATGATCATTATAATAATATAATATAAGCCTGATAATAAAAGTAATGATTTCCAGTAGTGTAGAGTTTCAGTGGATATGAGTCTTATTTTTCGATTTATTATAAAGAGTTATATATGGGGGAAAAGTTACCGATGTTGAGTGTTTCATTGTCGAAGAATTCCCAAGGCATAGAGTTTAAATAATTGTTTAAATCAGTGGCGTAACTGCCACAGGGGCAGCCGCCCCAAGACCCACGGCCCCGGGGGGCCCATGCTGTATCATCAGAAATATGTTTTAACGATTACCGAAATACAATGAACGTATACTGAAAAAAATACTTTTTAATATTATCTGAAATCCCTTGAAAAATAACTGACTTCATAATATTCATGACTCGAGTCATGAAAGCAACAGATGAATAATGGCCTGGGAGGGGGGAAGGGGCCTGTCTAAAGTAGCAGCTCATAGTACTAAAAATATAGTTGCATTCAACAATGTTAGTTGTACAGCGTATAATCAGTAATCGTTGGAAACATGATCCCGACTTGAATATTTTTACGCAACGTGCCGCAAAAGGGTTATTGAACAGTTGCAGAATGTAGCTGTTTACAGAAATATTCGGAAATATTAATGCAGCGTCGTTCATTATGAATACGACACATGATCGAAGGAACAATGTCTGTTACTGACTAACTAGCATTTATATTGCTATTTTCTTTCTTATTTCTAATATTTGCTGAGGAACTGAGAACAAGAATTAGTTAATAGTGTATCGAGAGGGACAAGTGTATAGACTTGTTGGTTACTGGTTTGTGATGATGGGCTGTAGATATTATGTCTCTTCATAAACCGTGTTTGAGTGGTGCACAAAAAAGAAAGTTTCAGCAGCAAAATGAAGCTGAAATAAAAAAAATCCAGGCCTCCGAAGATGAATGCATTTTTTTTAACGTCCAGCCAAGTTATAAAGATGTTGAAAATTTGAGTGTACCAGTGAATGAAACTGAGGGAGAGTGGCATATTGTAATAGGACATTTTTGCCGATGAGAAAGCAGGCAAGAAGATGTTAAAATAATGTAAAGCAGCACACACAAAAGTATTAGTATCATATTAAGTCATTAAGTCAAAGTCATATTAATTAAAGTGTTATCAAGTCAAATATTGAGTGTATTGAGTCCAAGTCATATCAAAGTGTAATTAAAATCATTCCATGGTTTGGTCAAGTGAAAATGTAATTGTAAAAATAATTCTACAATGAGGAAATTCAAGATGAATTTAATTAAACAAGTACATTCTTGAGTTTGAATCGATTGTATCACAAACACTGTCATATTTTTTCGCTGACCTTAGAGTTCAGCGTACATATATTTTTTTTATCTATACGGCGGAAAATTATGGTCACAGACAGCGCAGTACTGGTGTTGAAGTTCATTAGTTTCAAATAATCAGGGTGGAAAGATCGCCCTTGTGGTGCCCCGTCCAAACGATCCTATCTTTCATCCATGGCCATAATTGGGGAACAATGATTTTGTATCAAGTTTCGATGTTGAAGAAAAAAAAATTACAGCACTTAAAATAAATATGAGCTTGCTACTTTTACTACATTTTGTGAAAATTAAACTATTTTTCCTCTCAACAGTAAGTGTCATTTGATCTTCACCTTCAATAGAACCATTTTGTTTGATAGAATGACATCATTGTGAATGTATTTCAATAATAATTTTGAGTGTATTTTAATCGTCTTCAATAGTAAATTGAAAAAACATGAAATATGGAGGTTGCATGTTGAGTAATATCAAAATTTCATCATTTGAATTGATATATAGTTTTTTGGGGAGGAGGAGGGAGGGGGGGGGGGCATGTGAGTCCTTTGCCTTGGGGTCTAAAATTCCTAGTTACGCCACTGGTTTAGATCAAATATATTCAATCAAATATAATCAAATATATTTCATGTTTTTACATTCGTGTGTTTGTACTGAAAGACTTTTATCTAAGGCGAAAAATTATGGTCACAGACAGCGCAGTCCTGGTGTTGAAGTTCATTAGTTTTAAATAATCAAAATGGGGTGGTAAAATCGCCCTTGTGGTGCCCCGTCCAAACGATCCTATCTTTCATCCTTAGCCTTAATTGGGGAACAATGATTTTGTATCAAGTTTCGATGTTCCTAAAAAAAAAAAAAAAAATATTTCATGTTATAAGAAAAGTGTTTCAGTAAAGACGAATTATAGAGGAGGAGACTTTCCGAGGAATAAAAATTTAGGCAACCTCTTTATTTTTGTAAGTTATCTATATTAACAATAAAATCTTGATAGTAGATACATCTGTAAAATGCATTGGTTCAACTTCAACCTCACATGAAATGTTGATACATAATTAAAGAAAGCATCAAAAGTGTCTTGCCTTTTTTGAAATGGTAGGAAGAAACAATGTTGTTGATTCGTCGAGTGATCGTAAATCATAATTGTCGAAACAAATTTGCTTGTCAGGTATTGGAGGAGAGTCATGTATTGTGCGAAGATGACGGTGTGATAGACGGCAGCCAACCAATGCTAGCGATTGTTACGTCCGAAGTGGACGACGGAGTGGATTCCGGAGGTATGGGGGAGCTGGAGTACGTTGATATTGGCTCTGGACATCCGATGGTGGATGAGGAAGATTTACAACTCATACAGGATAATGTAGAAGAAATGGAAGTCTCAAATCTCATTACAGATGATTAATATTCCTAGTCATCATAATTTCCACGGTATGAGAGATGTTAATCGAACATTCAAAGTGGATACACGTCAGTTTCTTGGTGGACGGAAGATCATCCTTCTGATTTGGCTATAGCGATGTTTGGCCTTACTAACTTGGTGTAAATGTGATGTAAATGGAGTACCATGACTTGAGATTTGTGTATCTACCTTGACTCAATAAAGGATGTTATGGAAGTTGTGTTCTAGCTTTGTGTACATTTGTAAAATTGATAAATGAGCAGGAATACGATGTGAACTGTCATTGATTTTATAAGAAATTTACATTTCTCTATGTATTTCTAAAAAATGAACAACTCGATTTGTAAACCAAAACTCACCGAGGCCTGGTCCAGTTATTCTTAGTCTGAAACGGTACTGTACAAATAGCTGGGTAACCATGTAGATAACACTAAGCTGCCTGTTAGGACTACTCCCATATAATTAATTCCAGTAATTCACTGAATAAAACACTTATTTTTACTCTTTTTCTAAATACTGAATAATTATTATACAATATAATTTGCTTTATGAGGTTTTTCAGAGATTAATTTTCAGCATAGTCAAATTGGTTTAGGTTTATGTCAGTGTGACAAGAAGTTGATGAGTTCAAGGCCAACTTGAGTTGAATGTCTTAAATATTTGTGTGCATATTAAAACTTTTCAACTTAATTTTACACTTTGTATCAGTTTACAGTGGGTGTACGTTTTTGCAGTTCCGGTTAGTCACATGGACTTTCCGAGACTAGTCGTTAACTTTCAACTTTCTAAGTCACTGATGAAGTTGGAAAGTTCGAGTCACTTAAACCAGTCGGGAACTTTCGGGTACGTGTCTTGACTGGTTCATGTGATTTACTTGAACGGAAAATACGGTGCAACCGTTCTACTTGGAGCTATAGTCCACGGCTAATCTATCCTGAGCAGGTTTGTATGATTTTCCTGCTTAGAGTAGTTCCTAAACCCAATGTAATTAGATAATGAAGATGATGGGATGGTCCTGAAAAAAATATGGGTATCATACGCTCTTTCAGAGAAAAATGAGATCTGCAGCTGCGCAAGTAGTTTTTCAAAATAAACAATCATTCAACCTTGTTTTAGTGAGTTCGAGAAGCATTCTGTGGGGTCATTCCAAGCCAAAGCAAGCAAGCCAAGGCCAAATGAAACTTCACCAACTCTGATTTTAATGATTTTTAATTTGCAAGGTAAAATCAACTAGTTAGTAACCAGGTACCAGTGTTGGGAAAGTTCACTTTTAAGAGGATCTTTTTAAAAGTTCAGTTCGTTACAAATAAAACGATCTTCATAAAAGTTCAAGTTCGAATTTTTGTCTTGAGGGTAAAAAAGTTCAAGTTCAAGTTCAAAAAACCAAAAGTTCGTTTAAAAGTTCGAAAAAAAAGAGGAAAAATATCACCGAATTTTTATTTTCAGCTATATTTATTATTAATAATATGTAGGTATACCTAGTATAAAAAAACATTCCTTCATAATGTATAAAACAGGTAATACAATAATAGAAAGGCATTTTTTGGCAAATTTCAAGGTAATTTTACTGATTAACTTACCACGGCAAATTTTTGTTCGATGTTTGCGTTTTTGGTGTTTTCTGATAGATCTTGTTTATATCTATGGTGTGTAGTTTGGACATTTTGTTTGTTTTAATATGTTTTTTACTCCCTTGAATTTGATTCTTTGTGATCTGATAAAGGTGACAAAGGTGGACAGTGGTTTAGGTTAGGTAGGTCAGGTTGGTGTATAAACCTCGCGTATACCACCGGCAGGCGGAACGGAGCTTACATACTTTGAAAAAATGAAAAAAAATGGAAAATCATGAAAAAACGAAGAAAAAAAAGGCGTAGTACGTTAATCAGTAAATTTTCCTATTTCAAAATGATTGGTTGTTAAATAGGACCTTAATATGGATAAGCACTACGCCTTGTACTATATTTTAATAATTTGACATCCGGTTTCTAGTACAAAAAAATACGATGATAGGAAACGTATACTGTATAGTGTAAAGAAATAGGCCTAGTATGTACTTTTACTTCCCTATGAATACGTAAATAAACTGCAGCGACTTCAAGAACACGGCAAGCACGGTCTATTATCTATACCGGTACATTCTAACTTGTACGACACAAAGCAAGCTAGGGCAGGTTTCGGCCGAAACCTGCCCTAGCTTGCACGTGACAAAACATCCACCACATCACCACATCAAAAAGTACATTCGGCCAATAGATCGGCACTCGGCCCGGAAACAAACAAAGTGCAATCTTGTATACAATCATGTGCAAGTGCCAACCAAACAAATATGAACTTTCAAACGAACGTTCTACACCTTAAAAGATTGCGGAAAAATTGAACGTTTATAAAGTTCTTGTTACTGGTGCATGAAAGTAACGTGTTCATCAAAAAGTTCGAAAAAAACGAACGCGTTCGTTTTAAAAGTTCATTGGCCGACACTGTCGGGTACTCGCCAAAACTACCCGGAAAATTTTAGAAAAGAAAACAGTTGCCGTTTTTATCGTATTTACATGAAGAAATATGATGAAAACTAAGAAACGTTGTCATACATTGTGTTTTGTGAGCTTTGGGTTTGTGATGATATGACTTTCTGTGCCCTAAGAAGAGGGATGAGGGCATTTCTAAAGAAAATATGTTGATAATTTGACAATTGAAACATATGGAAAGGATTATCTTCTTCATTTTTAGTTCATAGTTGCCAGTTGGTACATCAATATGGAAGATTCGATCGACTGTCCCAGTGGCAGCCGGTGGCATGAAAAGGCGGGGAGGCCCGGAAAATCGGAAAAGGGTACCACCGTGGAGAGGCCATCGTAGGTAACCCTGCGGAGCGGATTTTTTTTTTGAGTAATTTAGCATTCATGCGCTGCCTTTTTTACCACGACTACGTGCATTTTAAATTTCAAACAGTATAAATCATTCATTATGAAATAGCAAAACAGGCGTTCATACAATAGGTTGAAACGCCACTGAAGCCAAATAATAATTTTCATTATTTCGTGCTTTAAACAGCTATTAACAAGGAATGTTCTGGATAAAAAGTGTCGAAAAAAATATTATCATCGAAAATACACATTAACGGTCGGTGAATAATGTGTTCATCTGTACGATCAACGAATTTAATTTTCTAAAAATGAACATTTTTATTTTCAAGTGTTCTTCCAACTGTCTCATCGTGCTGCTTATTGTGTTATATTTTTTGTATCACGTTTGATCATGTAATGTATTCATAATTTCCGCATACGTGATTTACGCTCTGTAATTATGATTTTCTAAAAGATATTCCGCTGAAATATTATTGATAATATCATTACAATTGCAATTTCGAGTAATTTCTGTCTGTATTTGATATCAGTAAATATAGACTCAAATAATTTATTTTTGCAAATTCATATCATTTAATAAAATATGTGGGACTATATTTGTTGCTTTTAATTGCTGATCATTGTTGGGGTACGCAGCACGGTCATAACTTGAATATCAGTTCTGTATATTCTCGTCACACTCCCTGCAAGAACGTAAAATCAAACGTAGCATAGTCAGTCTACTTCGGTTATCTCCGCAGCAGTTTATAATATGTTGCGAACCAAGCCGAGAGGCCGGCCTCCAACACTCTTTTTTTTAGCATATTTCAAACCCTGGACCGGGTAGAATTGCTGGATTGAAGATCATCGCTGTACGTCACTCGTTGACTAGGTCTATCTTGGAGACACGGCCTCCCAAGCCAAGTGGGTCCCGTAACTAACATATGTAAGGGGTGTGCAAGTATAGCAATAGTTTATGCCCTTCTGGCAGAGGGCTTCATCAATTATTTGACAGTTATCAATGATGATAACAAAGGGATTCCGTTTTATTAATAACGATCTTTTTTTTCAATTTATGGTTAGGTGGCAAGCCTTCCTGAAATTTTAGGGAAGGCCCTACCTCTCTGACCTACCACTGGACCAACCACTGGACTGTCCACCCTATTAATTGGTCCTAATGGTCGGATGTTTCCATACCCCCAAAATCCCGTAAATTGACTTTTACGAGGTGTATGACGATTTTCAGTGAAGAGTAGTTTACAACTATTCACAGTGAGTGTATTTGGCACGACACCTATTGAACGGATGACGGGTAAGGAATTCTTTACAAATTCTTATTCGTTGAATCATAAAAAACTGAATAATAATAATAATGCTTGTCGAAACTGCTCTCGTTCTCGTGATTTATATACAAGCTATTTTCCATATTGCGGGTAGCAGAATAATACTCGTGTAATGAATTACTCGTACTCAACCGAGGAACCTGAAGGCAAGACTAAAATCAACATGAAATGTACAAATACAAAACTTTAGCGCTCTCAATTTGTAGTTACTGAGTTATGGCAAGTTAAAAATTGGCCGAAAACTCAAATTTGAGTACTAATCGAAAACAATATGATACCTACCTTGATTTTGAAATTTCAATGTCTAGTCACTAGCTATCTTCGTTGAATCAATTGAACTATTTTCAATTTTACACATTTATTCTCTTCAAAATTGTGAAACCAAGTTGATTGACACTGTCAAGTTCAAGTGACATCTAGTGACACTAAATGACACTTGACATCTATGTATTTATTCATTTATTTGTATTTATTCATTTATAGACCTACTCCATTGACTAATACAATGTACCGGTACCAATATAGGATTTGTCATAAACTAGTCTAAAGTTAAGCTAGAGTTGAAAATGAATAATTATGTTTATATAATAATTAAATAATAATTAAATAACCAATACTTGATCAAGGTGACAAGTGATGAGCTGGAAAATGTTATGTTAATAAATAATAACTAGCCGGACCCCTCATGTTTCAAACATGAACACGTCAATGCACCACTGCCCACTTATACGTTCAATCATTTTTACAAATCGCCCAACTGCCGTGTCAAATCTCCCCCCCCCCCTTCTTCCTCCTTTCTTCATTCTCCCCCCCTCCCCACTCAACCACCCGCGCCGGGGTGCACGCACACATGTGTTACGAACTCTTACACATACAGATCTGGAAGACTTATAATAATAACTAGGCAAACGCGTTATGTGTTTCCGCGTTGATGGATGTACTAGAACATATCAACTTATATCTTTGGATTGGTTATTATATATATATATATATATATATATATATATATATATATATATATATATATATATATATATATATATATATATATATATATATATATATATATATATATATACTAGTCAAACGCGAAATATGCGTTGTAAGATGAGCGAGATATCTGAATAAGGTATAAAAGTCGTTGAAGTAGTTCTACCCTTGCTACTTTATCGACTCTGGTATTCTACACACCTTGATATCTGAATAAGCTATAAAAGTCATTAAAGTAGTTCTACTCTTGCCACTTCATTGAATCTGGTATTCTACACACCTTGATGTATTTAAAAATACTTCATTGTTGGTCAACTCTTGAATCTAGAAAGCAGTGAATCTCGACAACTTGATTCTGTCACAATTTGTATGATTTATTTTATGAATATTATCAGTTTTTTTTTTTTTCTTCAGAACGGCTGATTGGAATTGCATACAAGATCGTGAAAATGTGTGAAATCTATGTATACACATTTAGAAAAAATTTCATCTCATTTGGAGAGATTTTATTTTCCAACATTTTCCGTCCAGCCAAATCTTATGGGGTTTTTAGAAACTTTGAGATGATTTTTCTCAAAATTGGTACGACCGATTCATTCCAAAAACTATACAGTTCTAAGTTGGATGAGTTTGCGTGTACAAAAAAAGTTTCATGTTGATCAGTCAACCCTTGCGACCTGTGGAGTGCTTACAAAAAAAAAAAAAAAAAAAAACACACAGACAAAGCCCTATAAGAGTGGGATGGAGACTTCGCTACGCTCATCAATTATATACAACTTGGGATCCAAACAATTATGTCACTGCCATCTTATTTCCTGATCAATTTTTATGATAATAAAGAAGGCTTTGTTTTAATCGTTTCTACACCTGTTGCTTGGATTTCAATGGTTTCTTAATTAGATGAGCATGCGAAGATTCCATCCCACTCTTATAGGGCTAATTGTCTGTGTTTATTTTGTTTGTTTTTGTTTCTGGGCACTGCACAGGTCGCAGGGGTTGACTGATCGACATAAAACTTTTTTTGTACACGCAAACTTACCCAACTTGGAACTGTATTTTGAGGAATAGGCCCTATCATCTCAAAGTTTCTAAAAAACCCCATAAGATTAGGCTGAGCAAGAAAATTTGAAAAATAAAATCTTTTCAAAAGAGATGACATTTTCTCTGAATGTGTATACACGCATGACACACATTATCACGATTGTGTATGCAATTCGAACCAGCCGTTTTGAAGAAAATAATTAAATCAACTGTTTTTATTCATCAAATATATTAGGGGAATAAATAAGATTTAGGTTGCCGAGATTCACTGCTTTCTAGATTCGATATTTGCCCAACAATGAAGGATTTTCTCTATACGCCAAGGTGTTTAGAATACCAGAATCGATAAAGTAGCAAGGGTAGAACTACTTGAACAACTTTTAACCTTATTCAGATATCTCGCTCATCTTACAACGCATATGTTGCGTTTGCCTAGTAGCTTTGAGTGATTTAAAAAAATTGGCTTATACATTTTTTCACATCAAAACGACTGATCTGATTGGACTGAAAGTTTGTAATAAGGTGTATGATTATCACATCAAAATTCCCTGAAAATTTTAATTCTCTCGAAGGAAATATTTTTGACGCATTTTTTTCTCGGGGTTATTCTCATGAGATTTTTGAAAATTTTGAAATGAGTTTTTTCAGAAGTGGTTCAACCGATTGCTCCTCAAAACTATACAGTATCGAGTTAGATAAGTACACTTGTGTATGCCAAGTTTCAACTGATTTTGAAATTTTGTTTAACCTGTGGAGCGCGAACAAAAAAATAAAAAAACGGGCACTTTTTTTTCGGGTATGGTGAAATTAAGTCTTCGCTTCGCTTTTATCCAATGAGATCCATAAAAAAGTCTTTAAATATGAGAAAAATGAACATTCACACTCAATGGTGACAATTTCATTGTATTTGAAAGAGAAATGGTGAGGTTCAATATACTGGACTGCTCTTCCTATACTAACGAGTGAGAGCTTACATACCAAATGAATTGTAAGTTTGTAGTAGTGAATTAGTGGTGGACCTTTTTCAGACTTTCAGTAATTGCTGAAAAAGGTCCATCATAGTATACAGTAACAATAATTCAACAATAGTAAGAAATGCTCCCTTGAGGAACCATTTGTTACTATTTAAAAAGTATATGTGCACCCTGGTATTACCAAGTCTATATAGGTAGCCTTTAGCTGAGAGTTGGTGAATACAAATACCACAGGTAACCATGGTGATAACAACTTCAAACTGCCAGTCAGAGCTACTCGTATGTTGGTAAATCAGGCACATACAGGTACTATTATACATATTCATATTTATTTATATATAAAATGAAGCAATTAGAAAACGTCAGAATTTCACACACAAAAAATAAGAATGATAACAGCTGTGCCAAAATAGGACTACAAATCAGTTACATTACTTCTTGGAAATAATGTGAATTTAAGGGGAACCCAGTCACAAAAATGCATCACATTTTTTTGTCATTTATTGATGTATCAATGTTGAAATGATATATTATAAATTTTAAATGAAAACAAAAGTTGAAAAATACATTGAACCGTTACACACAACAAAACCAGTACCTAGATAGTAAGCATGAAAATGACAATTGATTCACTGGTCGTCAAGTGAACCTTCCTCTACCAGATAAACTGAATGTCATCAGGATACTTGTAACCTTTTTGATACAATTAAATAGTTTATGTTACCATGATTTATAACAAAAAATGGCGTGACTTTCTCTGGTCTTGTATTCCAAGCGCAAATGGCTGAACTGTTTATTTTTAGTTTGGCCCAAAGGCAGTTCTTTGACAAACTCATCGATACACGATGAAATATCTCGAGAAGTTTTCAAATCATATATATAATGCGGGATGCATGTTTTGTGATCGTTTTTAGTGTCAACTACTAGAGCATAAACGACCCCCCAATCGACATTTGTGCCCCCCCCCTCCAATAACTTATCCTCTTTTAAATATATTTACCAAATGTTATCTGCAAATAAACAAACAATAAAATATGGTGAGTTGATGACTTATTATATTAATATGAATTTTATCAGTATACACTCTACTACTTTACACTTCCTTTTTTCTTTTAGATAATGACTCAATTATTAGATTCCGAAACTGCTCGTGAATCGCAAAAATCACTTGAAAAATGACCATATTTAAAGAAATCACTGCTGGGAATTTTGCTGAGAGAAATCGCAAAAATAGCTTAGAAAATATCCATAATGATTATACTATTAAAAATAACTTTGATAATGTCCATAGTGATTCAATCATTGTACTCCAAAACCACCTGTGAAAATGAAAAATCACTTGAAAAATAACACCATTGTCACCATGGGACCATTTTGTAGCTGAGACCCCCTAACGACGGCCCTGCATTACACTGCAATTCCCTCTTCAAAATTAGGATTTGAAGAATATTCTGGCTGGGTGCATCTTTACTAGTGTGTGATCATTGATAAATAGAAAACAATGCTTACAGCACAACATTATTTTAAATTTAGCAATCAGTTGTTTCAGAGATATATCAATTTGTTGTGATTTTTTGAAAGAATTATATTAACTACGCAAGTATGAGATATAAACAAATGTATCTGCCTGAGATGTGATCGGAATAAAGCTGTATTCCTCATTTTATATTTTATATTGAAGGTGGTGAGAGGTCGACTTCCAAATTAAAAATACAACCATACATATAATACCCTACTATTAACTCGCTCCGTTAATCCCACTCCAATTAGTCTATAATGGCATTATATTATAATATAAAACATGATGATTGAACGCCCCTCTGAATCACATTCAACTAAATGATACCTGTCCGATTCTGTGCGAGTGAATCAGTCTAATGTTCGTCATGCGAGTGGTACTATTTGAACCATGACATTCCTACACCAGCGCTCGAGCTCAGAAGGCGAAGGTTACAGTAGCGCGTTGTAACCTAACATTGGTGGATCGAAACATCCAATCACTTGTGGTTGTTGGTAAGGAGAACTGTCACTCGGCACGTCAAAACTCGTGCCCCTTGCGACAATCGCTCGCCAGCTGTGTTGTGTGTGTGTGTGCAGTAGAATATTTTGCACTTTGCAGCTCTGCTTTGTACTGTAGTAGAACTCGAGGTCTCGACAAGCCTAGTCGCGATGTATGACGGTCTGTTGAACCAAGTAAGTGCCGCCGCATGGGATTTGCGTGGACAATAATAATTTAGTAGTAGCAACTAACAAGGCATGAGTATAAAACTGTGCGAGAAGATGACATGAGCCGGGATTCGAACTTATCGAAAATTAGTAGAGTGGGTACAGCAATGCAGTGCATGGGATGGTTGCGTCTTGCGTGCAATAGAAAAAAAATTTGATAGTGGATTACAAAATGAAAACCTGGGACTTCGACCACGATGATGAATGTGATGAAAATACATTATTACTAACTTAATGTACTTCTAAGCTTACTACACTAGGAAAAACGCAGCATATGCGTTTTACCATGAGCGAAATATTTATATATTCAATTTACTGGAAAACTATACACACACACACACATACAAACTCACTTTGATTTTGAAACTTTCAAAAAGTCACTGCTTTTCTTGCAGCTCCATTTCATGTACTGATGATTATTTTTAATCTATTAACGCTCTCATTGGTTTTTACCTGTTGATCAACATTAACTGCTGATCAACTTGAATTGATCTGAAAAAAGTTGCAATATATTTTTTCTTCAAAACGGTAGATCCGATTTATTTAAAACTCTAGAATAATCCTCATCATTCATGTGCTTAAATTCCGTGAGAATTTTAATTTATTCGAATAAAATAATTTCTTCATATTTTTCAAATAGACCTATTTAATTCGAAAAATTTCGAAATTCAACTGATGACGCCTAAAGACTAAAGTGTCGAGTTCGATGATATATATATTTCTTCATATTTTTCAAATAGACCTATTTAATTCGAAAAATTTCGAAGATTCAACTGATGACGCCTAAAGACTAAAGTGTCGAGTTCGATGATAACTATGCCAGGTTTTACTAGACAAAGTGTATGTGTTAGGTATTTATTATGAAAAAACACGTACTCTGCTACTATTTTTTAATTGATGTATTTTTCATGACTTGCCATATATTGTTCGCATAATAGTATGGAATGATCAATTTGGACTAATAAATAAGTAAAATGAAATGAAAATTTTAGTTACTAGGAAAACGCAACATATGCGTTGTTGGATGAGCGATATAGGCATATTTATATGAAATGTAATGGAAAGCTATGCACATTGAGTTCCAAACAATTATGTCAGAGCTTTGGTGCTTTATTCATTAATCATTTTAATGGTTTTAAATCAATTGGTGACACTTGTTGATTAGATGCTTAGATTGATGTACAAAAAGTATAATATATATATTTTTCATTCATGTGAGAATTCGTAATAATGTGTATCATTATTGTATCAACATTCTGCGGAAATTTGAATCTATTCGAAGGAAATATTTTTTCCGAATTTTCTTCTGTGGGTTATTCTTACGTTTTTTTTTTTAACTTCGACGTGGGTTTTCTCAGAAGTGGTGCAACCGATTGCGCCTCAAAACTATTCCGAATTATATGACATTACATGTGACTGAATGTGTACTTTCGTTTGACCTGTGAAACGCGAAAAAACCTTTCTCTCGAGTACGGTGAAATTGAGTCGTCGCTTCGCTCATTCAATTACGGTATTGTCATTCCGACTTATTCTATTGGACATAATATCAAGCATATCGATCAACCTTCGTGAAGAAAATATACTCACTAAAATAAGAAAATGTGCATATTAGCGGCAAACTTGAATGTGCGTAAATAATATTTAAAATTTCGATTTTGGTTTAAGCCATTCAATGTGAACGCGAGTGTACAATCATAGAATGAAGAACTGTAGTTATTTATTCTGGTATAAATTCAGTTACTATTTTAAATGATCATGAATTTATAATCGAGTGCGCCTATTTTGCGCTCTTTGACCCTATAGAGGCCGAGGGTATTATAGTTAGGTCTGCTGATTAAATACAAATAACATGCACAAATAAACGGAATCTAGATTCATATATTGTATTTGGATATTTGTGGGAGATTGGCGGTCAAGGATTTTCGTCAGCATTGCAACGACGTGTTTTTTTGCAACGACGAGCCAGCAAACGACGTGTTTTGGTATGCAAATCGACTTGGTGTCGTGAGTAAGAAAGCATCAAAAATAACCTTTGATGATGCATGGAATAGCATTAGCACCTCGTGGGTGGTGTAGTAGAGGTGGGTTGTGGAGGGGGGGGGGGGGGTGATTCGTGGTTCCGAATGCGAAGTGGCTATTCATCAGACCGGAAGTAGGTTTCAGATTGATTTTAGTTCAGATTGAATTAGTTTCTAATGTTAGTTTGGTCAAGTTAGTTAGTTTAGGATAGGTTCATTGAATTAGTTACATTGGATTGGTAAGGCTGCGCGCCAACAACAAGAACGTCTGCATTGTGGCGACATGACACTGATCTAAGATGTGATAGTCCGATGAATAGCTCCTTTGGAATGAACCAACTGAATGAACTCTTTTCTCATTATGTCGTATGTATTTGTATGCATTCTATAATCAGAGAGGAAGTTATCAAGGTAGACAAGTACATAGTGATAATTCATATTGTATCCTTATTTTTGTTAGGAAATCACAAAATAAATAATTCATTAAATGTTTTGAAATATTTGAATACCACTATAATGATTGAGTGAATGAGCGGGCAGTGATCAGTTTATTAAATTTTATCATTATTCAAGTACCATAAAGAATAAATATATGAACAAATAATTTTTTTATATAAATAATATACATATATATATATATATATATATATATATATATATATATATATATACACATATATATATTTATATATATATACATATATATATTTATATTTCTTTTTTTGCAGTGAGGACATTATGAGCAGACCTAGTCTAAAATTAATCTATTACGCATATTTTCATTCAATCGAATCTTAAGGAATATCAGCAAGGGGAAACTGATGCTGCACTTCGTTGTTTACTCCGCCACAAACAAAATATGCCATTTAAACAATTGTGCAAACTCATATGAAGAAAATATGTAGACATTCATTTTTTAAAGGACAAATTTTAACAATTCCCAGTTGCTTCATATTATTCATTTATAAAAACAAAAATCTGATCAAATTGAAATTTGATACTCGTTATTACTGTACAAGACATGCTGCTGACTTTGCTGTACCAGCACTAAGACTAAAATCTTATGAGAAAGGTGTCCATTACATTCAATTGAAATTCTTCAATCATTCACCTCACACAATCTGGTCTATTAGTAAATATGGTACTTTTAGACATCATATTGAAACAATATTAACAAATAAAGTCATTTGTAAAAGACTGTATTTTGAAATCAATTTTGTTTAAAATTTTCTTTTCGTTTTCCTTCATATTTGTTTTATTCGAGTTGTTTTTTGTTTATTAGCTATTCAATTTCAATTCAATCAATAGTTTATTTATATGTTGAAAATGTAACTCGGAATGCAAAATTATTTTCTGATATTATTATGACATTGGTTTTAATGATCAACCTGTATTACATGCAGTGTATAATATAATGGAATGTATAAGAAAATCAATAAAAAAACTATTCTATTGTATGCTAGGGCCTATATTATATTTCATATATATTATATATATATATATATATATATATATATATATATATATATATATATATATATATATATATATATATATATATATATAACCAACAAGATAAATGGTTACGTTTTCTGGTGTTGATGGGAAATTTTAGAACGATGATAATTTCCGAAATTTGGCCGAAGAATGCCAACAAAAAAATACCAAGGGAAGAGAGTTTTTCCTGCTATCAAAAGCAGGTAGTTTGTTTATAAAATTCGTGATTATAAACTTTTGTGATTATAATTTCGTGATTATTCGTGTTTATAAAATTCATATACTCAAGATGTGAGGAATCAAGATCAAAATCGAGGGCAGGAAACAGCCCTCCATGCGGTAGAGCAGGCCAATGCCGTTGTGCCACTTGACGGGCAGCAGCTTGAGGTACTGGGCCTGGATCATGCCTCCCGGGATATATATATAGGTGATATATAGAGATATAGGTGATATATATAGCCGATGTGTATATATATAATATATATACATATATAAAGAAAATACAGAAAATCGAAGTTCAATATGCCCCTCTGCTTCCAGATCACGTGAAGGGAGCGCGTTAGCAACTGAGCTATGTGTGCCAGTTCCTGCAATCTTCTTCTCTCTTGTGTACAAGTAGATCCATTAGATCAAGTGGATGAGTTACTATCAGGTGTTCCCTTGTTCCAGTTTGAGAAAGATGGATATGTCGTCCTGGAGGATTTTCTGAATGAACAAGAAGTTGATGACCTGCGCCAAGCTGGACAGAGGCTGATTGATAATATTCCTCCAGAGAGTAACAGATCTGTATTTAGTTCAGCCCAGTCACAACAGGTAGCTTCCACGTACCATTGTAAAACACATTGTAAAAATATTTTCTAAGCAGTTGATGGAGAAAAGGAAATATTATATATTCATTCAATGATCTCAATATTGAATATTTTCAATGTATCATGTAGAGTAGAAGTTTGTATTATGTGAAGTTTGCATCCTACAGTATACAGTACTTCATTTACATAATGTCATCCTCTTGCAAGTAGTCAAGTTTTTATAGTCAAGTAGCAAGTTTTTATATCCACTTTTAATTATTAATATAATCATGAAGATTATACCAAAAAGCACTTGCATAGTTATTGAGCAAACTCAGTTTCAAGGATCTCGGAAACTAGAATGGATAATTGAAATCAATTGTACTTATTCACATAAACCAAGAAAAATTCCAAAGAATTCCAAGAAAAATTCATGAACTTTCTAAGATCCAGACTCCAGAGTGCTCGCCTCACTCTGGACACGACCCTGCGTGTACAGCATACTGCAATATGTTGGACACGGCAGCTCGATGGACAACAAAAGATATCCTTCATCCATGACCACCAATGGCTGTGCCAGGTTGATTACTTTATGTAACCCAGCGTGTTGGGAAGAACCAGATTACTATGAATCTCGCTTCATCCTCTTTTCATGTTCTTGCTATTGGTTAATTTGTTATTCACAAATTATGATTACAGACTAAAGATCGCTACTTTCTAGACAGTGGTGACAAAGTGAGCTATTTCTTCGAAACCACAGCTCTGGATGCATCAGGCAAGCTACTAGTTGAACCGAACGCAGCACTGAACAAAGTGGGCCATGCATTACACTGGCTCGATCCAGTATTCAAGAAGCATACTTTTAGTGAGAAGGTGAAGGAGACATGCTTCCAGCTGGGACTACAGGAACCTGTCATTCCGCAGAGCATGTACATCTACAAGAACCCTGGTGTCGGTAGCGAAGGTTCGTTCTAGGTCATTCGAGAAGTGGGGACTTGAAAAGAATTCATATTTAAATTTGAGTACACATTTGGGGTCAGAAGACCCTGTTGAGTAGACAATCCTAATTGATTATAATATAAAATGATATACAAATGTAATTAACTGTAGTTGATATAACTCATGTGAATTAGTTAGTATATCTCTGTTAGTGACTGCAGTCACTCTCATAATAATTTCTTATTGTCCAGCTATCTAAAATAGTTTTCAATATACATTATTAGAACTTTACTGTTCATTCAAACTATTTATCTGACTGTCTTTATTGTCCTAGTATTACACTCTTATTAATTAGCTAGCTAGTCTATATGTAGAGAAATATAAAAAAAGACAAACTATCCAATATCATATGAAAAAGCCACCAAAAATACAAATTTGCTCATAATTTACAGCTTGATTATGTTGTAAGCAGTAGAATACATTGAAGTCCAAAGAATATTCTATATTTTATAAATAAAATCTAATGCACCTCATTAACATGAATACTCTTTCATTTAGTGAAAGCACACCAAGATGCATCCTACCTCTACACAGAGCCAGTACAACTAGTCGGTTTTTGGATAGCGCTTGATGATGCGACACTTGAAAATGGATGCCTTTGGTTCGCTCCCGGTTCACACAAGAGCGGCGTTCATCGTCGGTTTATCAGGAATCCAGATAAAGAGTCGGAGGATTTACTCACATACACGGCTCCTGCTCCCACTTACCCCGCATCAAACTTTACCGCAGTGCCAGTCAGAAAAGGTAAGTTTGTGATGTTTACTTAATTTGCTCGTGTAGCGCATCATGCTTTTCCATTTTCTTATCACTAGTTAATACAGAAGAAAAGATGATCGAAAAAATATTTGAATAAAATGAATATAAAATTATTAATATTGACCCAATAAATCTTGGTTATCATTACAATGCGTCGTAAGTCCAATATGAATAAATAAAAATAAATAGATTATTAATACACTAGTGTGATAGTGATAGCAAATATATTAACAACTAGAATATGAAACTAGTGGCTATAAAAGTTTGACCCAATCCTGGCGGCAACGCGTGAGACTGCTAGTACATCTGACCTCATGTGAGGACCGTGCAAATGTATCATGACGGAGTGAATCTTTTTTTTTTTCAAAGTTTCAAAGAGTCGCCCACTTGAGATCCACCATGCACATTTGGTCGCTAGATAGCGAGTAGAGTGGTGATGGTTGACATCATTACTGTATCAGTGATTTATCAGCACAGGCTGATCGGTGAGAACATTCAGATCAACTTATTCCACTGCTGTTATTGCCTTGAACTTTCTTATGATCTTATGATAAATATGCAAGTTTTTGCCAAATACTGTTTGTACAATCACCAAGACGTCTCCACAATAAATAAAATACAGGATAGTACAGGTAGTTTTTTTTTTTTTTTTTTTTTTTAATAACATCGAAACTTGATACAAAATCATTGTTCCCCAATTAAGGCTAAGGATGAAAAGTATGATCGTTTGGACGGGGCACCACAAGGGCGATCTTACCACCCCATTTTAATTATTTAAAACCAATGAACTTCAACACTAGGACTGCGCTGTTGGTGACCATAACTTTCCGCCGCAGATAACAGTCTTTCAGTTTCCGAAAGTCCGGAACACATTATAAGTAAAAACCGTTTCTGTAATATATATCCGGACATTATCAGCATTGGTATTAAGAGTGAACAAAACACATGAATGTTGATATCTTCCACTTTGAACTAAGTCTCTTGGGCAATGATCACTTATTCTTTCCATTAACAGCAGATGTAAAGTTTGTCATTAGGCCAATACAAAATGGAAAAAAAATGAGTGATGGGCCTATAATGTTATATATATGCTATAATGCTATAAGTAGCACCATTTTTGACTAGGATACTATTCACAAGCATAACTATTCACCCTTGTAATTTGTCCATTTGTTGAAAATTCTTCACTCCAGTCTTGATAGTTTTTAGAGCTTTGGTTTGTACTTTGTAGGATGTGTCTTTTGTTTAGTTTCAACTGATTTCAATATTCTCAGGTTCTCTCGTTCTAATCCACGGCCTTGTCGTCCATCGAAGCGAGAACAACAAATCTGACAAACCTCGAAACGCTTACACGTTTCATGCTGTCGATCTCAAATCAGCCAAATATTCGGACGATAATTGGCTCCAGCCACCACTCGGTCAACAGTTTTACCAACTGTATAAAAACTAAATGATGACCTCGAGAATACCATTTGAGCACTGATAAACAAGAAAACAATTATGCATACAGTTTAGCCTATAAAAGTAAAGCTATAAGAAACATACGAGTGCATATACCTGTAGATAGAGAACTTGGTGGAATAATTGTCAAGAGATTGCATGAGCTGAGTTGAGATTATTTCAGACAAAATGTAAAGCTGTGTTTTCTGTGAACTTCATGGCTTATTACATACTATTAATGAACGAAAGTGTACTGTCGGCAATGTTCCTCTTGCCTTCATTAGGTAACAACTAACAACCAGACTATCATTTTATAAATATTGTTTCTATTGTAATCTTTGACAAGTACCAGGTAAGTCTCCAACCATGGAGTTGTACATATGGAGGTCTATCTCGGCAACGAGCCGTGTACCAGATTGCGTACTTCCAGTTATTTTGATATACCTGGAAACGGCTGTCATGTTAGTTTTTCAACCCCCAGTTGGAGCTACTCCCACGTTGGTAATTCAGGCACTAAATATAAATTAAGTTTTGGTATGCCTACACCTGACAACAATCAGCTCAGCATGAACTGCCGTTACCTACTATTCAATGTCGACTAGTCTGATTTTTTAACAAGGAATTGTACCTCCAGTATGACAGACAGTACTATCACAGATAATTGAGCTATTTAAATAGCTCGATTATCTGTGGTACTTTATAGTAGAACTCCATGGTGCAACAGTACGCTTTTGTTGAAATATTGGCAGTACAATATTCTTCTTTTTAATTGTACTATGCGATGTATCAATTCAATAGGATAAATCTTCTACTGCTTTCACTGAGTGGGCTTAGGTCAATGACTGATCAATGTAAAATTTCATGTTGGGTATGACTTTGGACCAACCATTCTAAATTAATTGGTTAGGCCACTTCTAGGTAGTACAGTATTATGATTGATTTTCAAATAAGGATTACTGTAACTTGGAATTATTTTTTATACTAAATGTTGAATAAATTGAGGTATTTTATGGCATATGTTATAGTAAAACAATTCTTTTATGAAAATTTGAATGAATGTTGAAATTCCAATCTGACAGGACCAAATTTTACATGTATAGTTGCGGTCACATAAAGCGAGCGATCAAGCTACATTAAGAATTTAAAATACATCTAGAAGAAAATGTACTGATATTAAACATTAATACGCACTTGAACTAGAAGACAATGTGCTACGTACTCTACGCATAGTCTGCACAGGGATTAGCGGTCAAATGTGCAAGGATTTTATTTAAATACAAAATTCCGATTGAATCATTTTATTTGATCACAAGTGTACATGTATCCATGAAAGAAGAACGTCGTCTACCAAAATAATAACAAACGCCAATATAATCGTTATATTCATTATTAACTTTTATAGCTATGATTTTTTTAGGGCATTATAAATCATGAGAATGAGGTTTACTTTAAGGAGAGCAACTACATCTTCTAAAAATATGAATTCTTTGAATTTGGAGTAAAGTTATGTAATTACCAAAGTTTTCACAAATATTCAGTTGGCAGACAACAGTCGATTTTTGTAGATACAAGAACTGCTTGCAACTTTTTGGAAATTGAAAAAAATGTAAGAAACAAAATGTGTAGAATATCTCGACTTCAAATAATTCAAAACTGTATGCTTTAGCTATTTGTATTACGTACATAGATTCAATTGCATAAATCATCTCTATGTTCAATCAATGGGCTCTCCAATATGAGTATCTCTACTTATAAACCTAGGTAAGCTGCTGGTCTTGCTTTCCTGTTTACCAAATTCATATACAGATTTATGTATTACTTTTTATATCGCAATAAATAATCTATGAAAAATTGAACCATCAATAGTCTGTCATAGCAAGGTAAGCTGTGGCTTCAACTACTTAGTAGTTACTTCAAGGGAAAACTCATCCAAACTCGATATACTCGTCAGTGATCACTTGTCTGTCGTGAATGAATATATTAAGGTTCAACAGCATGTCAACAGCAAAGGTAATTTGCACTAAAACAGTGTTGTAGTTGTGAACTATGGATTAAAGCACTAGATGTTTGTGGGCCCTATTAACCTAAAAGACAATGACGAAGAGGTTACCTCATACAGTACATATGTTCCGATTATTGAAATCGATGCCGATCAATGAGAATAGACATAATGGACGTGTCTTACGAAATGCCTGGAAAGTATTGGTTCCCAGCGGGGGCTGAAAGGGCCCCAAAATGTCCCAGGTTTATCTAATGAGTTGAATGGATGAGAAAAAAAAACGCTCGGATTCTGAATATATACTGTAATGACACGATTTTGTGGGGCATTTGCAGAAGACAAGTTTTACATAAAGTAGACCCCATTTTTACGTGAAAAGTATGGCGTGTATTGTATGGCATTTATATCAAAAGATGCAGACAAATTTCCAAATAACAGAACCATAGGCCTACCTCAGGAGACATTTTAAAGAGTTTCCCCTTCCCCCCTTAAGACATGGTCAAATGGGCACAAAAATGCCCTGGGTTTACCCCATAGAGATACATGGATGAAATAAACGTTAGCTTGTAGGAAAAAATGCCCAGATTACAAATATATATCGTAAGACACAATTTTGGGGAGAATTTACCCCTCAAGATGCATTTTATGGGCCCTTTTTTACATAGGTTCATAGGCAACTGTTGGATATGTTGAAAACTTTACATTTTACACATAGGGTTCTCGTGTCTTTCATGTAAAATTCAACTTGGTAAATATTATTCATACATTGCCTTTGAAATTGTCAAGGAGAATTATTACACTGTTAGATCCAAGAAGTTGTTTTTATTGACTTTTTATGGAGAAGTAACATGTTTTCTACTCAAGAGCCCTTGAAGTCTATTTGGCTTGTCTGTGGCATAAACATGATAAATCATAAAACAAACAAATCAGTCACAAAATGAAATGTCAACTTCAAGTGAAGGACTATTCAGGACTGTAAAAAGGGCTATGAATGAGGAACGATTTGAGGTTGGATTAAAATGAAGCGGTACCGCAGTGTCTGCCGGTGACGCTCGGTGCATATACTACTGTTCCCAGCGTCTTTTGTCAAGAGGGACGAAGTGAAACTGCCACTGTCTCTATGTGTGAAGGAAACTTACAAATAAATTGTGGTTCACTTTCTCAATTTCGTTCTGTTTGTCCACAATCATTATATTAAAAATAACCCGCCACTGACAGATGGATATATTTGAAATCTTTGACTGCCCTAGGAGGGTGCATGCAACACATACCAGACCATGACGTCATGATTGCCTGCGAAAGCAAAAATATGCGAACCCTTCAAAAAAGCCCCAGTAATAGATCATCATGATAGACTGTCATCACAGTATAGAGAGAATAAGTAATGTCACTTCTAAACATACACAATCACACAACTTGCTGCAATTGTGTTGTGATTTCCGTCAAAAAAGTTTTGACTATCCAAGGACCAAGTGCATTGCTTTGATAATAATGACATTGAGCCCTCAGCATTGCCAAGTCAACAAAGTTTTTGTGGCTGTGGCGTCCATGCTTCGTATCTTGTTGTTATCACCGATCAAGTACTAAATACATGCATGAGATGTATCAGATGTGCACGCAACTATGTACATGTATTTCGACTTGACATGTGCGGTCATATTTTTGCTGCAAGCAAGGCCACCTTAGTGACTACTGAAGCATAGCGAAGCCACGATGTAGTGATGCCAACATACTTTATTATAATAGAAAGAAGGTGTACTGATAACATGAATGATATTTGTGGTTTCTTGCGGTCATTTCAGAGTCAAAGGTCCCGATTGCCTGTTGCGATTCAGTGGATTCCCTTGTGAATTGAAAGTAGATAAGAGTGGCTGCAGTATCGGTGGCATTGTTGAACTCACAAAATCTATAATTTTCGTGCAAAACAAATGATAATTCTACTGAGCCGTGTATAGCATTGTTGAGCATTGTTGTTATGTATAGTTCAGTATAAAAGCGATAATTGAGCTACAGGCAGTCAGGACCCTGGGACACAAGATTCTGACCCCGGGAATATTTCACTTTGAAGACGCGAGTCGGTACATCTTCTTTATATTATGATGAAGTATGTTGGTATCACTACATCGTGGCAAAGCTATGCTAAATATACTGTGTTGTTATATCCAATCAAAAAGGCTGAGAAAAAAACAATAAAAATGATATGCATAAAGGTTCGTTTACAATTCAGCTTTGAGAACTCGCAACGTGCAACTCACAATACGCATTGACCAATCAACGAGCGAGTTCCATGCGTGATCGCAGCACAGCGTTGCATAGTGGCATTGAAAGATAAACTCGGTTCATGTTTTCTAGTCTCTTGTTGCTACCAACAATGCATCTGTTTTTTCTCACGGCCAGTTTGATTTTGTTCGCTGAACGGCAGGTTATTGATGGTGGGTGCTGAAATTACGCTGAATGGCAGGTGTTTTGACGGTGTGCAGTTAAATATTCAGAAATCAGACATCAAAATAGATACCCTTGAGACTGCTTTCGACGCCAAGTTAATTCTTTTTATTGAACAGTTACTTAGATTACCTTCCAAGTTTTATTTCATTCTTATCCATTCCTTGAGGAAAAAAGTCTGTACATCGTATCATTGTATACGTAATTTTGATTCATACACATTGTAAAACGGTTAAATGACAATAAACATTATTATTATTATTATTACAGCTCTACACATTTCAACAGAACTTCTAAAAGTCTTACTTAGACAAGAGTTGTGGAATCGCCTGGGGGTACATTCCAGTACAAGATGAACCCAGTTTTAACTCAAACCTGTGCTAAACGTGTATTGAAAAACTGGAAATAACTCGCTAAAACCGGATTAGATCGTACTGGAATGCACCCCCTGGAGGTAATATAATAGGAGGAAATAATCTTAATTTCCCATCACAGGTTAGGGTCAGATTTGACAACGCCAAACAGTAAACAGCTTCAAGCGTTGAACGTGTGCTACGAGTTGCATATTGCAGGTTGCAAGCTGCTCAACGCAGAAGTAAACGTACCTTGAACCTTTTTGAAACCAGCAACAGTTTGAAATAATAATACACAATTCAATGAGAAAGGTCATTGTTCTGTGCATTCTGGGCATAAAGGACTTATACAATAGCACATACTATACGAAACTTAAACTTTATTAATACATACAATTAGTACAACGTGAAATATATAAATATTAACCCTTATACATGCATAACATCGTATTTGTCACTTCACAGCCAACTTCAGGCCATACAGTTACATGGTCAGTCTTAGACACTAATCAACACTAATGCATACTAAACAAGGTCTCACTACTTGCTACTACAACAATGAAGTGACAAAAGTCTTGAATATAAACTTGGTATAATGCCAAGGTCCTGTTTTACGAATAATAAATGTGTTGATTAAGCGATGATTAGTGGATTAGCTTGTTATTACCCTTGGTTATCAATGGTATTTTTGTACCTTAATTAATAAATTAGCTTAATTAACACATTTTCATTATTGGTAATATGGGGTCTAAATTAACACATTTTTATTATTGGTAATATGGGGTCTAAATGCACTAGAGTTAGGACATTTATATATACAGTAAAACCTCTGTGCATCATTCTTAGATCAATCGTTTTCCTGCTTGTATCATTCATTTTATACCTACTGGTCCCTTGAAAAACGATGAATAGAGGTTTCACTGTACACATAAGAATTTGATTTTTGTATGAGATGATGAAAATATGACATTTATAGTAGCATGTGCATTAAAAAATGCATGTATCAAAAGTCTCAAAGCAGTCACAAGTTCTCAAATAATAATAATAATAATAATACAAACTGTTAAACTTGAAAGCAGCAATCAAGTGCTTAACAGGTTTTAATGCTTTCTTCAATTGAAAAAACAATTGTAGCTGCCTACCTATTAATTTACTGCAACACACAAAATGTCAATAAATCACTTGATTCAGACCTGAACATGAGACTCATCAATTGGATAATCTTTTTGGATCTCACATTTTATTTAGTATTATACCTTCAAACAGTAGCTATTTCAGTAATGACATATAAATATATATATAGTATGATCCTTACTACAATAAATTGTTCAACATTAAATGAAGGTCCTAACTCAAAATGTAGGTTATTTCAATTTGTCAGCATAAAATCGAAACAGCTCCACCCCGTGAATTAATTTTCTGCAGCATTTTGAAGGAATGAACAAAAAATGAATGCTTTTCTCTAAAAATTATATTTGTAACAATTAGTGAATTACTTAATAATTTATGAAAGAAGTAACAAGTACTACTGTATATTGTATTTCCCCTAGTAATTCCTCTTATTCAAGATTGATTGCCCAGTACAGGCAAATGTTGTGCTAAAAGTGATCCACGTTAATGGGAAAAGTACCCGCGCACTGCAATGCTCAATTGGCCGTAGCTACTACAGCAGGAGGCGCAGGCTTGTAGGACCGGTACCATTCGATGCGGGCCGCAAATTGGCTCGTTTTGAATCGTACCGATTTCCAGTCCATCCATATGTTCGTGCAAAAAGCGGGAAGTGTCGAAAAAAGGGCATGTTTTTTAGCGCACCAAAAATGTTCACCGAAAAAAGTGACCGAACCGCGAACATTCCCGGAAACGCGTCGCCAACTTTAACGTAATAAAATCGCAAAGTTGAAGTAGACCGGAGGTCTTCTCGGACCGGAGTATGGGTCGCACACCCACCGGACTGGTACCAATGGGTGTGGAATCGCAATTGGCCGTCCCAAATCGCATCAAATCGGCACATCATCCACCCGTTTGTTCGGAAAAGCTGGATAAGTGTCGTGCTGAGGAGTAATTTTGTTTTCGCACAGAGAGTTCGTCCACCCCCGCTGGTGACGGAAAAGCTTACATTGTTGGAAAATTGACGTCCACTTTTCCATGAGCAATTTCCTAAGTTGGGGTGTATCGACCGGCAGAATCCGCTGTAGCTTCCGAAATATGAGTCGTACAACGATCAGTCTGGTACCGTTGGATGCGCCATCGAATATTTTGTTGACCAATTAAATAAAATTGATAAAAAATATTGAATAAAATTCAATATTTTGTTGACACAAGAAACTTTTTCTTGAAAAAAGCATGAACAAATTTAGGCAGGAGTCCAATCCAAATTTGACATTGAAATATTTTGTTGCATGAAATTTGAAAAATTCAGATCATATTTTGTATTTTGTTAGATGAAAAGATTGATAAACCCGGCCATCTGGTATGTGTTACCTTGTAATATTCATATGGTCGTGAATATTTTTTTTTTTTTTTTAATAACATCGAAACTTGATACAAAATCATTGTTCCCCAATTAAGGCTATGGATGAAAGATAGGATCGTTTGGACGGGGCACCACAAGGGCGATCTTACCACCCCATTTTAAATGTTTATAACCAATGAACTTCAACACCAGGACTGCGCTGTTGGTGACCATACATATCCGCCGCAGATAACAGTCTTTCAGTTTCCGAAAGTCCGGAACACATTATAAGTAAAAACCGTTTCTGTGATATATATCCGGACATTATCAGCATATGACTTCTGGTAGTAATGAGCTTTTTAAAGTTATATTTGAAGAATCAAAAGTAGCCAACAGCCAACAGTATTTGTGTTCCGTCATCAAGACATCGGAATGAAATGATATGATGGGTCAAATTACTTTCAATCAGTTCTAGAGCATACCGAATGTACAAACTAGCCTATTACCTATCATGTACATATACATCACCATTCAAAATCAGAACTAACCTGAGCATTAGTGTTGAGATAATAATAAAATATTAGTTTCAGCCTTAACACTTTTACTGGTATAACCGCAACAGAAGGAGGTTGTATACTAGCTACATTGTCAAATCTTCTATAGGTCCTAATCCCACTACAACTTCAAGAATTGAACGCTTTCAAAGATGCAGTGTGGTTCTTATCGCGAGCCTCAACCTGAAGAAAAAAACACCCTAAATACATCATAGCTATACAAATATAATGGTGATATTTGTGTTAGCTATGTTGGTTGACAACCTTCTTTTATTGTGGATACAAGTACACTAGCCTCACAAGACTATTTATTAATGAATAATGAATGATATTATCATTATGATTTTCTCTAGTATATTAATCATAAATGATTTTTAACTGCTACAGAATTGCTCTCATTTGAGCATTTATAACATTTCATAACATTTATAACATTTATTTTTCACTCATTTGGAGATTCATCTATCCTAGATGCCTAAATAGCTGGCACAAAAATGATATAATTGAGCATACACGTTGCAAATTGAGACAATTGTCTTGTAAGTTTCATCGGTATCACCAGGGGGTGCATTCCTGTACCGTACAAGATAAACCCAGCTGTGTAATGGCTGTTAGTATAGGGGATAGTACCGTACTCATCTTCTGCTGTTTTTTTCGGTATTATCGTTTTAATATCACTAATGACGGATGAATTGTACAGGAATGTGCCCCCCAGTGTTCATCAACGAAACGTAGCCTACAAATAACTGCACTTTTACTATACAAGGTTCAAAATTGGAATGAGGATATTTTGATATATGTTCATCAACTTGTAAAATGAAATCGAGGTAAAGTATGGTACTTTGGTAAATGGGTATTTGTACTTTGGAGTTTGAACTAATTATAGGTCTATTGGTGTGCCACTGCCTGATTAGTGATTACACAAATCATGTCATCACAAATCATACCTCTTCTATAAAACCTTACTTTACTTATTATGGTATCTATTATTTTTACAATTTTTTCATAACAGTAGTTCATTTTTTCTACTATTACATGGTATTTAATTGCTCTGTCATTTTCTTCTTGACTTTGTAATATTGTAAGTCAATTTCAATCTTATTTATTACGTGAAGACGACGTGTATTGTTTTTTCAAAAAAAAACTACCATTTCAAAAAATTCTACAACCTGTATTTCAAAATATGGTACAAACCAGAATATTATAATTTATTGTTCAAAATTTCTCAATGCTTTCAAAAGCCCTCTACAAACAAAAATTAATAATCCAATTCTTATCTAACAAATTCTAGGTCAATACACATGTATTAAATCGCAAATGAAAATTGAGTACTATGTTTACAAACAAACAACATTTGAACGTATGAACAAAATGGTGAAAGTGATTTGTATTTGGCACTGTATGAATATATCACAGACAAGTTAATGATGGGCCAAAGCACTTGATTTGATTATTACTTAAAAACTTGAACATCATAAAGAAGGTCTACTCAAAATGAAACATATCTTTATACCTCCTGGTACACTATCCACTATCTTGAAAATAACTACACTGGAAACTAGATATTAGATAAGCAAATTATTGGTAGGCCTATTATTAAAAATTTATTGAATTCTGAAAAATTATTGAAAATACACACTTTGTATGCTATGGATATGAATGTCCGATCGGGACAATATAAGAAATGAAATTGAATTAAAAATGAATTATAGTAAAACATAGGGTCTAGATGTTTTAAAAGTGGAATAGGTAAGCCTACCTATAATCTAAACCTAGGATAACAAGCAAGTTAATGGGTAACAGAAGGATGACGAGCAAAACACTTGGAATTGCCACATGAAACGAGTGTGAATGTATAGTAACTTGCCAAAGATTAAATCCACAGTGACAATTAACACTCAAGTGTCAACGAATAAACAAGTACTGTACTCGGAATTATCTTCAATCAATCTACGAAAAACGAAGAACAAACACAAAGGTTTATCACAGCCATCACACAAACAATCAGAAGGCGATAGTGAGTATATGTGGTAGTTATTTCTAAAATCACAAATAGTATGGTTTAACTATGAAGAAGGAACAAATCGGTCAAAGTAGATCTAGTAATTACACTGACTGACTTATTAGTTGTCACTGTTAGTAATGTACCGTATACAGTGCTATATGTGTTAGCTATACCAGTTGTCTGCATATGCTCAGGGTTGCCTTTATGCACATTTAACATACCCATCTCTTATTCAGTCATGTACGAGTGTACCGGTTTGCTGATCAAGGGGAACTGGCGATTAGTCTCTTGCAGAACGAGGCCCAGACAATGGCCAAACTCATTAAACTGATTCAGGCTGGTCATCAGAATCTCTCTGAAATACAACCAATTGAAAGATGTGGTACAAATAGATATTTCTTTCATAGTATTTTCAAACTTTCATTAGCATTACCTACTCATATCAACTACTGTATTCAAAAGACATCCTCACATTTGTTTCTACTAGTTTTTGCTCTTAAAATGGCTCTAATATATGAAATAATAATCAATCTATTTGAAGAGCACAGTACAGCTAATTTATTGAACTAAAAACTCGAATGTAAATTTAGAACAAAAAGTCCCCTTTCACATTCATTACACTTTTACACAATGTGACAGAATACTTTATTACTGTAGTCATGTAAATTTCACCTTTAGTTGTATGCAATCTGGCACACTTCAACTCAATATTGTCACACTGTAATTCCTTATTACTTTCAGTCACCACATTGCATTATATGAAATTTCATATGCTTCATATATTCATATAAAATTAGATGAATTATTTATTTATCAAATTCAGCCCACATACAGGCAATATATACCCTTGTGAGATTCTCATCTCTTTCACAAATTCTTCGATAAATGCTTCTTTGATTCATTACCTCTATGAGAAAACGAGATCAATTTCATGAACATAATGTAAAATTAGAACTTGAAACAAAGCATAACAATAACTACAAAGGTGCACTCTCAACCCTAAAAGAACGTTACAAATTATACAGGAATTTTAAAAATAAACTACTGCGTAATACTAAAGATTCTTACTATGCAAAATTAGTCAACAGCGTTTCGATTAACCCCCCAAAAATGTGGACAGCCATAAATGAAATATTGAATTGCAATAAAAAGAATAATTTTACCCCAGTAAATGAAATTCAATAAGATGGAAATATTTATAAAACCTCAATAGTACCGCAAAAGATAGCAAATATTTTTGTTGATTATTTTTGAACTGTGGGAAGCAAACTGGCAAACAAAATAAAACATGAACACAACTTAAACTTGGAAGATACATGCTCGGAAAAAAGTACGGGACCTGAACAAATTAATAGTCTTTTTCTAACATCAGTTACTTACACTGAAATCATAAATTATATAAATATCTCAAAAGACGGCGCTGCTTGTGTTATTGATGACATAAAAGTCACCACTTTGAAAACTGCAAAATCATTCATTGGCCCTATCATACTATGGCCCCTCGCATATATTTTTAACCTATGTTTCGAAACCGGTGTCTTTAAAAATTATAAAAATATAAATATATTATTTTTTTAAAAATAATTTAAAAAAGGCGGTTATTGGTCCTATACACAAATGGAAAGAAAACTACAGACCCATTTCACTTCTCACACACCTATCGAAATTACTAGAAAAATGCATAAAAGAACGACTTATGACCTTTCTTGAAAAAAACAATATACTTTCAGAAAACCAATTCAACCAATCCAATTCAGACCAAAGAGAAGTACAAACGATGCCATTTACAAACCAACTAGTCAAATCTATAGCCACCTTGATAACATTGATAAAACTTTAGCCGTATTCCTAGATCTAGCCAAGGCATTTGACACCAATCTAATAGCAAAATTGAATCAAATTGGTATCAGATGAGCACCTCTGCAGCTATTCAAAAACTATCTGCATAACCGTGAACAAGTCGTTAAGATCAATAACTCTTTCAGTAAAACAAAAAGAGTCGAATATGGAGTGCCTCAAGGTACGGTACTCGGTCCCATCCTCTTTATTATTTACATCATCAATCTATGAAGTCTAAATACAGGAGGAAGTATTTCAACATATGCAGATGACACTGTCATACTGTTCAATGCTGAGAGTTGGGAGAGCGTGTATACAAAAGCTAATAGTGGTATGAAAAACATTTATTCATGATTAACAAAAACCTACTCATACTAAATACACCAAAGTCGGTCTACATCCCTTTTTCCATCAACTCAAAAACAGAACCTAAAATTGACTTGGAAATTAAATTGCATAACCTTAACTATGTATACGATATTAATAACAACTGCAACTGCTGTGTTATACAAAAAACTGATCATATAAAATACCTTGGCATCACTATTGATAAACACCTAAAATGGCAAGAACAAACTAAAAGCACTCTATTGAAATTACGAAATGTACTATACATATTCTACAGATTAAGAAATATTGTCAATAGAAAACTTTTACTGAGTACGGTATTTACTCGGCATTTGCACAATCAATAATACAATATGGTATTATAGGATGGGGTGGGGCTATAGTAAAACAATTTTAGAACCACTAATAAAAATTCAACGAACATTTTTGAAAGTCATTCTTAATAAACCAAAACAATATCCAACTAGCCTTGTTTTCTCAACTACAGGAGTTTTAGATCTTGAGCAACTATATATTAAAACAATTCTGACTCGCATACACAAAAATTATAGGAAATTCAAAGACGTACACATGCCCGCCATCCACTGCACAAGGAAAACTGATCAATTTACAGTAATGAGAATAAGAAGAAACAAACATAAAGGTCAACATCATTTAGACTTTATTAGACCCAGAATTTACAATCAATAACCACTCTCAATTAGATCACTCAAGAGTTTTAATATGTTTAAAATTAAGGTAAAGAAATGGATATAACAGCTGGTAAATCTCGAAAATAATTTTCGAACTTTAAACCTGAAACCTCTGGGTCTGGGATATTATCTGACATGAAATTTTCAAAAATGTATAAGAAATGTTTATATTGTTCAAGTCTCGAAAAATTGTTTTAAATTTAAGAAATTGAATATTGACTATCCTACTTATCTAATGCTATGTATTAATATGTTATAACTTTTACCAATTATTCCATTACTATAATAATTAATAACAATACTGTCATCTTGGATATTACATTTAATATTTTCAAAATGTCAGCCTACACACAGAGAATTTCATCTATGTGGGCTTCTGATCCTCATTAAAAAATTGTGAAAAAATAAAAATTGTAAAGTGTGTAAGATGAGAATAAAATGAGTTTAAAATGAATGAATGAAAATGATTATTTATGAAGCACATGAAATGATTGAAATGTGAATGAATGAATAAGACCAAATTATGAATAGGTACATTTTCATTTTATTTATACTGCATTGGATTTTTATTTTACTAGGCATACTTGAATAGAGGAAGGAAACAAAATTGTGGCTATTGTCATGGAACCATCTTAGTATTCATCTGAATGAAGCTTACGCAAAACATGGAAAGCCTCTGGTAGGATGGTCGACCATTGGCGGGAACCAAACCCCGGCTCATGCATGG
Source organism: Brachyptera risi (assembly GCA_964007535.1). Taxonomy (NCBI): domain Eukaryota; kingdom Metazoa; phylum Arthropoda; class Insecta; order Plecoptera; family Taeniopterygidae; genus Brachyptera; species Brachyptera risi. The sequence continues at coordinate 16,874,797 of OZ023330.1, forward strand.
CTGGACCGCCTCCGCCCGACTCAGTATACATTATTTTTGTCTACATAATTTCGAGTTGAATTACGATTATGAATATAATACACAGGGCTAGATTTTGGGTAAGCTAGTGATTTTACTGTGATTTCTATGGTGATACAAACCTGACAAACAGTCATGTCTCTCATTAATATAAACAGCACAAAAAGCCATCGATTAGTTCATGTCATCAAGTTAGACATTTTTATTTGCAAACTAGTGGTGTACTATTCATCAGTCAGTTCAATTTTGTACTCCAATAAATACATGCATTAGGCCTACAGTAAACTACGGGTATGCGAGTCCATGTTTTTAGTTTCGAGTCCCGAGTCGAATCTGTATAAGGTTCACGAGTCTCGAATCAAGTCCGAGTCTGATAAATGTATTAGAAAAACCGTAAATATATGGTAAGCTGTGTCGATCTTTTTTAAGGTGATGTAAGGTGTTGGTTGAGGCATTGATTGTGTTATACAATCAATGGATAGGGCTCGAGAGGATAAGGTTTGAACCTGAAACTAGACTTGATGTCCATTCCACACAAACCTTACCATGTACCTAATCTAACCATCATGGAAAACCCCTAAAAACCTACAAAAGACTTGGTGTTTATAGGAAAAAAGCCCGAGGCTGAATCTATGAATTGGGTGAAAGGGAAAGAAAGAAGAGCAGCTTACCGAGATTTATGAGTAGAGAAAGGCCTACTCATAGTGGAGAGCCCATAGGTAGAACACATAGAGATGTAAGGTGTACGAGATTCCGACGTTTTGGCTATTATCTTGGTCACAGTAGAGTAGAGAGTGATGAGTTCACTCTACTGTGACCAAGGCAATAGCCGAAAAGTCGGAATCTCGTGTACCTTACATCTCTATGTGTTCTATCTACGGGCTCTCCACTATGAGTAGGCCTTTCTCTACTCATAAATCTTGGTAAGCTGCTGTTCTTTCTTGCCCTTTCACCCAATTCATAAAAACCTACAAAAGTTGACCTGAAACAACCCTACAACAGATTGGCATGGCTTGCCATAGATTTAACAACAGAAGATTGACTGAATGAGACAGATGAACATAAAATCAACTTGTGTTACTTTCATTTGAAAATGAACAATTCCATTGCTACGTTATCACAATTTTACAAGAAAACATGAAGATATTTTCATTGTGTAAATTTAACTTTATCAAATTACAATCAGTCCAAATAGGAAATTTTTAAAATTATTAGCAATGTGACAGTGTTTTTATTTTGAGATTATACACCACCTTGGCATTTCATGAATATCCATTAAATTCAAAGTGGAAAGGAACAAGAAATCACACGAAATTGGCCAGAACAGAAAAAAGCATCACTTTCATATTATCAACTACTGTACCACAACTTTTAGAATGTCTACACTCTACAATATTTTCCACCAGTTTTTGAAGTGTTGTTGTCACAAAGTGCCTGCCATTTTGATTTCCGAAAGAGCTTTGCAGGAAGAGTTTTGCCATCTAAACTTGACACCAATGAGATCACTCATCGAGATTCAAATCGGAAGCGAGCATTTAAATTTTGGAATCAGCGACAGATTCAAATACTCTAATGGACTCAGAAATCAAGGCTAAATGACTTCAACGAGTCCGAGTGCAATTCTAGCAGATACTGCGACTCGGAAATAGGTAAACACGCACACCTCTACATTAAACACCAGTTGGTCTGAATGAAGATAGTGCTTGATCGTCCTATGAAAGATGTTTTCTTTTTGGGTTTGTGGTTGGTGTGGGCCAACACGCATTGAGGGTTGCGTTGGTTTGCCGGTTTGAGATGGTGTCCTCACTTCCTATCCCTCCCATGTTAAAAATATGTTCCAATTCATGGGCCACATTTTAAGAATTATCAATCAGGCGTAGATAAGTAGTGATAAAAGGAACCAACTTTACGTTCACGTCAGCTCAGCTATCAACAGCTGTCATCAAGTTTGTCAGCCTGTAAGCCATTTCTACAAACAACACTAGATAGAGCAGCAATCAATGGTTCTCAGAAAAGTACTCAGGAAATAGAACATATTTCGAATTAGTGAAGTCACCATCTCCACCTGACAAACCAACACAATCCTCGATGCATCTTGGTGTGGGCCTATGTGAACTGTCTTTGGAGCAACAAGATTCTATTCAGGTCTAATGAACTTATACCTATACCACATGAGAATGGGTGGTAGACTTTCAGTTCATCTAGTTATTGTTCGTACAGGTACCGGTACTATTGAGGTTACAAGTTCTAAATGTACAGTTATAGTCCTACCTGTTTGTCTCCGAGATACAAAACTTGTACAGGCTGTAGTAGTTGGGTAGATCGTCAAGACAGTTTTGATTGTTAGCCAAATTGGTCTGTGTGAGCGTCTCATGAAACTGGATGATCGCCGGGTGGGGTTTCTCGTTCAAATACAGCTGATCCACGGGCACGTTCATAACGCTACAACACCCAACACACTCATCACAACTCAACTAACCATACATATGACGTACTAGATAACTGTGTCTCACAGTATAGCTCGATGGTAAGACTTATGATCTAAGAAGGACATATAATTGTTAATATATATATATATATATATATATATATATATATATATATATATATATATATATATATATATATATATATATATATATATATATATATATATATATATATATATATATATATATATATATCTCAAACCCAGATAACCAATTAAATTGGGCCAGGGGGTGTTTCCACCAGTTTTTATTCATTGTTTTTATTGTTTTTAATTTGTTTATTAATAGTTTTTAATTGTTAATGAGAGGAAGAATTCAAGAGACAAATTTTGAGATAGTTGTGAAAGTGATTAGATGAGTACAGATCAGAGAGATACATGGAATAGAAGTCACAAACAGATACCTAATAAGATTGACACATCTCGAGTTGTGGACTGTCATTGTGATTTACACTCGAAGGCCATTTCTTGCCAAGTGAGTAGAAAGCTTGGTGTTTGTAGACAAAATGTGTATCCTACACAGGACTGCCTTACGATAATATTTCTAGCTTTCAATATTTTAGGATATCAACAGACGACAAGATAATGCTTTGACATAATAATCAGTTATTAAAATTAGGCACCTGCCTCTTCTCGTGCATTATCAGTCACAATAATAGAATATATTGATGCAAAAATAGTAACCTAATCTAGAAAAATGACATTCATTCACGCACATAGTGCTTCAAACACTTTTCTCTTATTTTACAAACAACAATCATAATTCTACCGCAGCACACCTGTCTCTGTACACTTGGCTTTCTTGTTGACATGCACTGTATTCCATTTCTATCAATTGTTTACCAAATCAATAATTTTAATTTCTCAAAATCGTGTTCTCTCGCTTCAATTATTCTGTCCGGAGTACAAGTTGACTACTTACGTGTTGAGGCTGACCATCAAGCTCTGATATATCGGAGTTATATTGTACAGTCCCTCTCTAACGTACTCAACCGTAACTTGATCAGATGGTTCTGGGTACCTCATAAGGTTGTGTTTGATCTGTAGGAAGTCGCACGCATAAACACTGCAACATGAAACACACTGGCTGTTATGATACTATCATGTTTGTTTCATGTCTCATTGTAATGTGGCCCTATTGTAACCTTTATTTAGGATTACAATTGATACGATAGAAATGAAAAATAAAAAGATTGAACAAATAAACAGGCTCTTTGACAATCTATTTTATCAGAAATGCCCAAGGAATTAGAATTACACTCACAGTAAGTTCATTTTAATTCTTAATTTGACATATACCAGAGGTACTGGTAAGCCTGCATTATTGAAGTGTAGATTGATCATTGAAATTTCCAAGACATCTTGAAATTTAAAATTCAACAAAATTACTTTTTATTCAAAGAATATTATTTTGTGATGGACGATTCAGCTCATATCGCCAATCACAAAATAATATTCTTTAAATCAAGTGCTACTTCCTATTCAGTTTGATTAGTATTTTTATTTTCAAGAATAATTCTTTTCACAATTTACTATTTAGCTTACCAGTATATATTGACTACATATACCACAAGGTCGGGAAACGGTTTAGGCGAACCAATGCACGCTGAAACTGTTCATCAAATGTGTGTACATCACAACAATTCAGAAACACTTCAGCAAAATGTTTCAATGCCAGCCATTTTGAATATAGGCAGTGCCTTGCGAATCGGTCAAGATTACCTTGAGCACGGCCTTCTATATTATTACAAATTTTTACAATAATATAGAAGATCTTGTCTTGAATCGGTTTGACGTGTATATCAATCCTATCGAATTATCAAATCCATTTTCCAAACTGGGTTGAAACCAAAGTGTTTTACACCAAAAGCGACGGGTATATCACCATCTGTAAACCGTTTCAGCCTAAAACGGTTTGCCTACACCTTTTCCCAACCTTGTGGTACACGTTGTCATTGAAAGGCACAGCAAGCTGACAGTGAAACGTAAATTTTCATTGATTATATGCTCGGTGACCACGGTGACTATAAGAAAACAATGGACAGTCGACATTCAGGAGCAACATTCATCAACTAAACTAAGCTTTTTAATTAGATACCGGTACCAGGACCCTTACCTACCTTGACTGCCCCACAAGATAACGTCCTAGGCCTGGCTAGCTGCAAAAGACTACTTGGACTTTGATTGGTTTGTATTTATTAGAAGAAAGACCATGGCAACATGTCTAGTTCTTGTGTATTTCCATTGTTGTTAGTTCGAAACATGTAAAAACAGCAATTGCTATAAAAGCGATGAGATCTAAAAGTGCTTTTGTATATGTTTTTCTAATATTGCTTCATGTTTCAATACATTCGATGTTGTTTGATCATGTTTTTGAAAAGACGACAAAGCGGCTACAAACGTCTGATTCCGCTGTTTCAAAGTGACGATATACGGTAGACGCTATATTCAGAATAGAAGCATTATTTTTTTATAGATGCTATTTTTGCCAAAATTGATCCAACGAGACGTAAACGGGTCAAGTTAGGTGTGGAATTTGAAAAAGAGTGCACTTGCAAATGCAGGCGACAGATGAGGCGTAGTTTAACCCACTTGTGGAGACTATTTTTCAAAAAATTTCAATTGGGGTGTTTGTCTTGTATGCCTATAGTATGATATAATTATAATGGTTTTACCAGTACCATGCTGTTGGCAACAGAATCTTGTTGCGATACAAAACACGATGTTTAAAAAAATTGATCCACCAAAGTGCTAGATTCAAATTCTTAATGCAATGGGAAGAAAAAATAGAAGCTATTTATCAAATGTCTCCATTTTTAGCACAAAATCCTAGCCCTACTCTTGAGGTGGGCTACCAAATATGTCACAATTTTGCGTTCCAAGAGACCGTGACTGTTTTTATCTTGTATTGACATGGTATTTAGTTCTACTAGAGAACATTAACCAATCAAAGTCCTTAGTCTCTTGGAGCTTGCTAGGCCTAGGAAGTTATTTCAAGTGGCAGTTGCAGTAAGGGTTCAGAATGCATAATTGAGCACTGTAGCTCCCAATAACAGGCTTCATTTTGGCCCTCAAATATCCCAAGCTTTGGTGGCGTCGTTGAGCAAACAATAATCAGCATATAATCGGTGTGTGCATATCCAACTACTAGCAAATCAATAAAGGCTTTATTAAAAAAACTTGCAACTTACCAGAACCTATTAAGAATTTCCCAAATGATTTCCAATGGTTTTTTGATGAGAGCAAAATCCTTCTTGAATCTGACCTCATCGTCATTATTTTCAGTGTTATTATTCTGCTTAGTTGATGTCGTAACAAGGCTAGTTTCTGTCACGTTACTTGTCTTGGCAACTGTGTGCTGCGGTGTGCTACACAACTGCTTCAGGTCCTAGGAATCGGGAAGCGTATGTAAATAACATTAACGTAGGAGAAATCATTGAATGAGCGAAGCAGACTCAATTTTAGTGTACTTAGATTTTAGTAATTTTTTTCTTTTCGTTTTTTCGTTCCACTGGTCAAACGAAAGATTTTTTTCATGAAACTTGGCATACACGTATGTCATCATTCAATTAATTACTTTATAGTTAGTTTTGAGGGCAAACCACTCTTGAAAAAAGTAATTTTGAAATTTAAAAAAAAATCAGAATAGCCTAGAGGGTAAAATATGGATAAAATAATTACTCCGTATTACTGATAGTTGAAATTTTTACGGAATTTGAACACATGAATGGTAAACATTATTCCCAATTTGTATGTGTCCAACAACTTGGTAACTATAATCTCTTGTCATTTGTCAAGGTATAGTATCGTAAAACAAACCTGAATCTCAACAAAAATTTCAACTGAGGTTTGAAATTATACGGATTTGCATATCCTTGGTAATTAGATTCTATTTATAATTGCATTGATTAGATATTTACTGAAATATAGTTAACTAGCAGGATTACCCGGCGTTGTCCGGGTGCAATTTATAGTGTTTACATTTTCCAATGAGTTCCATTCACGTGTGAAATTATTAGGGCAGTAAACAGTATGGAGATACTTTCGTGCGTGGTGTTTTTCCCTCATTCTAGAAGCATCGGCTATTGCGTCGTGTGCTCATACCTCACACGGAACCCAACGCGCATGACGTAGAACGCACGACGTAGTAGAGCACCTGTACGCCACGACATGGACGCCCCCCTCTCCCTTCCCACCACCCACAAACCTCTCGCGCACCGTGCATGTGCCCGCTCCATATAAGTTCGAGATCATTCGATGCTATGATATATACGATGACAGGCTCCGAGAATAATGTGGTTATGGGATGAGCGAAAAAGCGAAGACCCAATTTCACCATACTCGCAAAAAAAACTTTTTTTTTTTGTTCGCGCTCCACAGGTCAAACGGTAAAATTGATCATCATGAAACTTATCCCCCTCCTTTTGGATTGAATCTGTATGGTTTTGAAGCACAATCGGGCAGAAACTTTTTGAGATATTTAATTTCCAATTTTTGAAAATAGGTATTAGAATAACCTGTCGGGAGAAAAAATTGATTCTTGTTTCCCTCCAAAAAATTTTTTTTTTACTGGATATGTAGACCGTGATTGTCTATAATTTTGGACATCTTCAATTTTTCTGATGAGCCGTTTTTAAGTGAAAAAATCAAAAGTGATTGTTTTTACACTTCATCACTTTTTGCAACTTTGCTCATCCATCGAGTTCGTACATATAGCGTTTTCCTAGTGTAAGATTTCTTGCAAGGTTTACTTTGTATTTTCTTTTTTTTTCTTGTTCGCGCTCCACAGGTCAAACGGTAAAATTGATCCATCATGAAACTTATCCCCCTTCTTCTGGATTGAATCTGTATGGTTTTGAGGCACAATCGGGCGGATACTTTTTGAGATAAGTCATTTAGTTTTCAATTTTTGAAAGTAGCCATTGGAATAACCTATCGGGGGAAAAATCGATTCTTGTTTCTGTCCAGAAAAATGAAATCTTTACTGGATATGTAGATCATGTTGTCTATAATTTTGGAAATTTTCAATTTTTCTGATGGGTCGTTTTCAAGGGAAAAATAAAAAGTGATCGTTTTTACACTTCATCACTTTTCGCAACTTTGCTCATCCAGCAACGCGTACATATAGCGTTTTCCTAGTGTAAGATTTTTTGCAAGCTATACTTTGAAGTTATACTGTTTAATGAAACTTAATCGTTCGTTTCCGATCTGCTAACGCGCGTTAAACCGCTGCCTTTCCACCGTGGAAACTATTTCTATTTCCGGGCAGTACGCGATTTGGTGTTGATTTCTGCGCTAACAGTAGTCAACTGATCAATCATGCCCATACACCTACTTGTCATAGGCTCCATATAAGTTCGAGATCATTCGATGCTATGATATAGAATTCGAGAACAATCCAGTACGGCACCCGCCATGTGCTCATACCTCACGCGGAACCCCACGCGTATGACGTAGAGTGCACGACGTAGCCTCCCGCTCCCTCCCCGCACCAACAAACCTCTCGCCCACCGCGCATGTGCCAGGACAACGCTCACCGTCCGTTCGTCCGTTCGTCCATCCGGAATTTCAGTTTTATATATATAGATAGTCATACACTTCATGTTATCAAGCAATCACTGAACGAGTGAGATGCAGCTTGAACTTGAACTTGACCTTGAACTTATTCCATTATTCCAACTTATCAACATTTCCCTTATGCCATCTGTAACATTCTATATTAAACTGACTAAATGTAATAATGTACGTATGAATGTGTGTATATATGAACAGTATGAATGATTGTATATGTGAAATGTAAGACTGTATTTGTTTTTACTTTTTACCTGTGCAACTGTTTTTATTCACTTATTGACGTTCCATATATGTTAAATTTTAGTCATCAAATGTATATGTCCTTTGGAATAAAATAAAATAATAATAATAAAAAAATAATCTCACGGCTGGAAATTTACTTCACTGGTTTCTCATACAAGACACTCTTCTTGAAACGTCTGATTTAAATCACTTAAAACAGCTCTATGCGTCAGCTGTCACTTGAGCTCAACATAACCTCAAAGTTATTTCCAAAAAGTTTAGTAGGGTTCAATTACTTCTTCTTGGTATATAAATTAAAATAGACAGTATGAGGAATCACAGAATTAGTACAGTTTTGATAATGCCATAAACACGGCATACACGATCAACATTACCTGTCAACATGCTGATATCAACATATTGATGAGATAATAGAGCATGTTCAATTCTCGGCAATATGTTGACGGCAGCCATAAACATATTGCCGTCGTGTATAGGCAAGATCACAAATACGGGTCATCTACTAGCTGTCAATATGTCGAGTCAACATGTTGACGGGTAAATGTTGACCGTGTATGGCGTGTTTTAATTCATTCACAAAGCATAAATATTTGTATCAATTGTAAACAAAAAATATGCTATACTCGTTTTGACAAAATAGCCATAGACCATGTGTCTGACTTGCGCTTATTGATCAATTCCTACACTTTCCGTAAATGTAAGAAATCAAGTTTAATGATTGCAAGCTCTTACATTAGGCCTATGGCTACTACTGTACTTAGTTGAATGTCATCGCAAAGATACACAAGGAATGGAATAAGAGAAACAATTTGCGAGTTTCAAAGTGTACGGTCAAGTTTAATACAGTGGAACCTCTTTAGTAAGTTTCTCGATAGTACATTTTTCTGCTCACTAAGTTTTATTCTTTGATCTCATCTATATTCTCCAACATGTTGAATAGTTTCTTTAGTAAGTTTTTCACTTTAGTAAGTTTTTTTGTCTTGTCCCCTGAAAAACATACTAAAGAGATTCCACTGTGATGTGAATGGGTCTCAAGTATCATTTCCAAGATGTTGTCATAAATTTAGTTACAGATTAAATAATAGATAAACTCGCCATCCACCCAAGAGTTGCTTATTTCATTTCATTCCACTTTTTTTTTTAAATGATAATTCACTGATTTGGTTTTTTAATATTTTCCCTTCCCTTCAACTTTTTTATAGTTGGACCTAATTTTACATTTTTATCAATAAACCTACCCAATTTTATAAATTGCTTTTCAACTAAGATTTGGATTTGTTGAACTTATTTGATTTTTCCTGATTTATTGAGAATGTTTGCTGATTTTTTTCCAATTTTTCCTCAACAAGTCCTTGATTATTTAGTTGCCAAGCATGTGTAAGATTCAACAAAAAACAATATTCATGTCTCTGTCACCAGCTCACCTGCAGTTTCTGCATGAAGTCGCCATCGCCGGCACCGTGCGTATCACGCGGCACATAACTACAGATGGCGAGGCTCGCCTCAATAACTGACCGCACATCGTCCAGCGAGTGGTTATAGCTCTTGGCGAGTTTCGAGTTGTAGAACGTATTCAGCACCTTAAACTGAACCTTTGCAGAGTTGGGGAACACCTCTGAAGAAATCGCTATCCAGTGGTGGACGTAGTTCTTGATCACGTCCCGTACAACCAGCCACGGAGGCTTGACTTGAACGATGCACTTCCACATGTTGCCAAAAGCGTGGACCAATTCCGTCTCGAGTAACTGGCCAACAAAGGAAGATAGTCAATGAATCTACAGTTTATGACTCAATTTTCCATCATTTTTTTCAACACTTTTGATCTGTAGGCCTGATGAAAGAAATATAGATCTACATTTCATCATTTAAATTTGAAATTAAAATTGAAAATTTTCCCACCTCCAAAGACTGAAGTTTGAAAATTGAAATAAGATCACAAAAACATCCCGTTTCAAGAACGAGTTCCTTAGAGATTTCAACACTTTTGAACTCGATCAATCTCTAATCTAAACAATTAAAATCTAATTGCTGAACTAATATTACACCTCGACTATGCTTGATGATATCTCATCAATTGAAATTGCTCTGCTCCCTAATCCATAATTATTAATAAGTTAAGTAAAATGACTCTACCTCACAATTTCAACACACGGCTCTAATACCATATGATTCTACTTGACTTGAGTCTACGTGCATAACAATGGCATACAACACTTACATTTCCCAGTACGCTCATCAACACTGGCTGAAGTCTACATAAGATGCTGTCAGCCAACGCAGCATCTTGGTTTTCAGGATCGTCTAGTGCATTACGTTCCTTCGTCATGTCCACGGCTGTTGACAGCATTGCGACAGTTGCGGGCGTGAGCTTGTTCAACGCCAGTTGGAGTTCCTCGTGGCTCTTTGTCTGCACTTCCATCATGCTTGCCTTGTTGCGCAAGTTCTTATCGTTGGTCAACAGCACCTAGAGTCACAGACACGGCTAAATACAGAACAATGATTTGAGCACTAATTGCAATTTTCATTTTATTTTTCAGGGGAGGGGGAGGGGGGTAACAATGCACTGTACTGATAACAAAGATCTATTGGCGTCAGTAAATGATATATGAGATGATGGGATGGAGGATTATTTCATTAGGTATTTTTGGATAGTCGGTTTTAGTCGGTAGTGGCCTGTTGTCAAGGAACCAACCCAGTATTGACCTGAACGAGAGAAACCACAAAGAAAAACCTGTCAGGATGGTAGACCATAGCAGGAGTCAATAATAATTGCTTGTAAACTTTATACGGCCTAGAAGATATGTCGATATGTACACTTAGTCATCACAACTTCTGGTATTCACTTACGACAATATGGTCAAAAAATTGGATATGCATATGTTCGAAAAGTCTTAAGAAATACAAGACGAAGTGATTAATTCAAAGATTATATTAATTTCATTTGTAGGCCACTTTCTTACCACATGATTGGCAAACGGTGTCATCTGGAGGCAGCACTTTAGTATACAGTCGTCAGCCACTTTACAGTGAAATTGGATTGCCGACAAGTCGAAAGATGTTTGTCCTGTTTAAACGAATAGATACCGCACAAGTATTAGATAGCATCCAACAATACACACTATTGTAATATTAAAATGGTGATATCGATTAGTTATTATTTGTTTAATCCACAGCTTAGTTAAGTCATTTGAATGTATGGATGGATGAATGTTCTGAAACACATGCCTTGTGTGGTACTCGAACCCACATCTTGCGCGTGACTCAAACCCATGCCTGACTTGACTTCAGCTTCTAAAGCAGTGCCTCAGCCACAGAAAAACAGCACGGAGAATTAGACAGTAAAAGTAAAAAATGAATGAAAATTGGTATTCGAATTTGACAAGCTAACAGTCACCTGACCTGAGCCATAAGCAGGCTAAAATCAATCATTAGTATATATTTACAGGATTCCACATAGACTGCCTTGATTTTAGCATTAAAATATAAATTGTAGCATACATCAAGGAGTTACATAAAGCACCGAGAGAAGGACTCTGTATTGGAATGAGTGAGAGTTTTATATATGGTATATAGGACTTGACTTGAACTATTTTCCTTCGATATATTGGACATATTTGATGAGTTTATAATGGCCATCAAATTAATTAGATGAGCGTAGCAAAGTCTCCATCCCACTCTTATAGGGCTTTGTCTGTGTGATTTTTTTTTTTTTTGTGTGTTTGTGGGCACTGCACAGGTTGCAGGGTTTGACTGATCAACATGAAACTATTTTTGTGTGGGCCAACTTTTACAACTTAGAACTGTATAGTTTTTGGAATGAATCGGTCGATTAGATTTTGAGAAATATCATGTCAAAGTTTTTAAAAACTCCATAAGATTAGGCTGAATGAGAAAATTTGAAAAAATGAAACCTCTCCGAAAAAAAAAAAACTCCGAGTGTTCAAACATAAATGATACACATAACCACTGTTACCGCCGATCTTAGAGATGGCGATGAGAGACCAGTGGACTGTATTCGGATGCCGACTTGGCATTAATAATCAGGCGAGCATAATCCAAACTCGGATTATGCCTCACCCCAAAACGATACGTATTTGGTCTACGTCGACTTGACGTTGTTATTGACCAAATCAAAGAATAAATAACGAGAAGCGAAACAACATAAATCAAAACCTGAGTGGTGTCCCCGCACACCATTCGAATAAACAAGAAACAAAAGCTTGAGAGAAAACAAAACACCCAACTTCGTAAATGATAAAGACCAAAACAAATGTGAAGAATTAGAAACAAGAAAGTATGGAAAGAGGTCCTATTAACGACTCAAGAAGAACGAAAAATAGAAAAGAAACAACTGCGTACATGCGAAATGATGTACAGTACGTCCGAACTCTAACAAAGTAGAGAAGGACGGGAGATGCTCACACAACAAGAGCTGGTCGAGAATATGAGCGACTAAGTACGTCCGACCTCAATCGAGTATGGAAAAGAACTGAATACTCGACGAGAGCCGTTTCGAGACGTCCGGTCTGAATCGAGTATAGCAGAGAACTGAGCTGCGAGGCCTAGCTTAGTCAGGCAACGCGAGAATGGCGAGCTGTGATTGGACGCACACATGGCGTGACAACCCACCAGCCAACCAGCAATGAGAAAGGAAGGTCGACTAGAAACACGGTTTGCAATGTAAGCAACATTCCATGACGTGATAGAATGATTTCATGTTCAATTGACAAACTAGGGAAAACGAGCTAGCTGGTCTCAAAAGACCGGCGTTAACATACCGCCCACCAAAATGAACATTTTAAAGCTGAGGTAAACGATACGGAAAATAAGGAACATGAAATTAGAACAGCAAACTGTTCGTAAGAAGCCTTGTAACTTCATAGGCAACGTGAGCAAAAGATTTTCACCGAGTAATTGGATTGCTTCCCAATTGGATCGGAGAACAGCAAAGAAATCGCACATGATCCGAGCGATTCATTGAGGAGAAAACGCAACCATTTTATCCAATGGTCGCTGACTTTTCAAAAAAAATGAAAAAAGAGAGAACAACAAGAAAGTTAACATGAAGAAATGAGCAAAGCACCAATGCGTGCTTTGAACAGAAAAAATACACGAATGAATGCAAATCTGCCATTGGAGGCTGCATAGGCTTTGCGCGAAACTTGTGGCAAGTAATGCACTGGTGTATACGCTGTCGCAACAAACCGCGCAGAGAAACGATCCAGTAACGCTGCTGTATCAGCGCCTGTACCGTTCTCGGGCCGGAATGTAGCGATGTTCGGTGGAAGGCATCGCAAATGAGAGATGCGAGGTGAGCTTCTTTGGGGAGTAGGATTGGGTACCGAGCCTCTTCAGGAAGAGAAGAGTGACGCAATCTTCCGCCCACCTTGAGTAAGCCCGAGGGTTCGAGAAAAGGTTTCAGCGAAGCGATCCGGGATGAAACCTGTCCCTGTTTGGCAAGTTGGCTGATCTCGGTTGCATAAAAGTGGTTTTGACTCTTATGATCAGTTCAAGAGCGTCTTGCAGCTCCACAGGTTTTAAAGAACCCGTAGGAGGGAGAATCTTGGATCGTTTTGCCAATAAGAGACGGGCAAATCGAACTACATACCCAAAGACCCGTTGTGCTTTGAGAAGTGTGGAAAACTTTCGAAAATTCACCAGGAGAGGATCTACTTTGACCGTTGTGGCCAAAGTGACCATGGAAGGCTTAATGTCTGGCAATTCAGACAATAAATCAGTGGAAGGCACAGAGATAGGCCACAGAGCATGGGGACTCCTGAGAAAAGAAGGACCCGAGAGGTACAACGGGTATTCCATGAGCTGAGAAGGCAGTATTCCACGAGAAGCGCAGTCAGCGGGATTTTCTTCGGAATCCACGTGTGCCCAATTGGTAGGAGTGGAGTTGTCGAGTATCTCCACTACTCGGTTGGCGACGAATGTCTTCAGTCGATGTGGAGGGGTGGCAAGCCACGCGAGCACAATAGTCGAATCAGTGTAGAGGGTTACTGACTCCACGACAAGAGTGCTGAGTGAGGGAAGAGTATCTTTCAGCACACGCGTTAGAAGCAAAGCAGCAGAGAGTTCAAGCTTAGGGATGGTCAAGGGTTTGACCGGGGAAACTTTACTCCTTGCTCGCAACAAACTAATATGCGAAGTTGCATGATTCGTTGTGTGAAGGTAAAGTATCGCAGCGTAGGCCTTCTCGGAGGCATCACAAAAGCCTACAAGTCGATGTATGCCTTGTGAAGCAGGAAATGCGCGTGGAACTCGGAAGTTCGAGAGGAGAGAGATCTCGGCTACCGCGTCCAACCACCTTTGAGCAAGAAGCGGTGGTAAAACGTCGTCCCACTGCACCCGCGATAACCAAAGTTGCTGAAGAAAAATCTTCATCCAGCATACGAGCGGGGTGAGGAATCCCAAAGGATCAAAAATGCGCGCAATGTACGACAAGACCGTGCGCTTCGTTACCACGCCTTCGAAAGGTAAGGTGTGGAATGAGAAATCATCCGATCGGGGATCCCAGAACAGACCAAGGATCTTTGGCTCTGATCGTCATCCGAAAACACGACTGGAGTCTCTAGATGATCCTCCGGAAGTGCACTCAATGCTTCTGGGAGGTTACTGGCCCACTTTCGGAGTTCGAAACCTCCACTAGCTAGAATAGCCTGTAATTCCGATTGAAGAATGCGAGCTTGAGCGACGTCTGCTGCGCCAGACACGATGTCATCCACGTAGATGTGAGATATCAAAGCACGCGAAGCATTGGGGAAAGGAGCCCCTTCGTCGTGCACGAGCTGCTTCAGCACTCGTTGAGCAAGAAAAGCTGACGGTACGAGCCCATACGTGACCGTGTTGAGCTCATATTCTTTTACTGGAGAGTCTGCATTGGGTCGCCAAAATATGTGCTGATATTTGCGGTCAGATGGTTGGACCAGAATCTGACGATACATCTGACGAATGTCAGCACAAATTGCGATGGGATGAGAACGAAATCGGGTTAAAACGCCCGGGAGTTCGCTCTGAAGCTTGGGACCACTGAGTAACAGCTGATTCAAAGAGGCGCCTCTCTCATCTGGAGAAGAGGCGTTAAATACCACTCTCAGCTTCGTGCTGGAGCTGGTAATCTTGTGCACACAATGATGCGGAATCACGTAGTTCGAAGAGGTGCTTGCAAGTTGCATGTGGTTCGATTGAATATAGTCTTGCATGAATGCTTGATACGCAGCATCATGCTGAGGATTGCGTTTCAGTCGCCGCTCCAGACTCAAATAATTCTGGAGGGCGGCCTCACGATTATATCCGAGAGGAGAGGATGTGTTCTTGAAAGGGAGTGCTACCGAATAGCGTCCGGAAGGGTTCCGTGAGTGCGTAGAAAGAAAATGCTCCTCACAAAGTTCATCGTCCGGATCAACTTGAAGAGGACGTGAAACTTCTTCCGATTCCCAAAACAATCGAAGAGTACGATCCAATGGAGAACCAGTGCAAGCAAGCAGAGAGAGCGGAGGCTGGAACTCGGCATCCAAACACCGAATAGGACCCAAAACCACCCAGCCGAAGACCGTGTTTATGGCAGATGGACTGCCACTCATCACAATATCACCTGACTTTTCAAGAATATCAGGGTATAAATCGGCGCCGATCAAAAAGTCGATCTGATCGGGCACATGAAAGCGGTCGTCGGCAAGAGAGAGACAGCGATAACGTTCAAACACCTCAAGCGGAACGGTGGTGGTTGGAAGTTGACTCGCTATCGCAGGCATAACGTAGGCTTGTACGCTGAGAGAGGTTGCAGGGGTGAACCGGGAAGCGATGCTGCATTGAACAGTCCTGATTACCCGAGCACTAACGTGACCAATACCAGAGAGTTCGGAATGACAAGGATTGATTTTCAATCCTAGCTTCTGAAGGACCGAGTGAGTGAGAACAGAGATTTGTGAACCACAGTCGATAACCGCACGGATAGGTTGCAGTTGACCGTGAGAGTCGCGGATCAAGGCGCGAACAGTGCCCAACAGAGCTGTGGGTAGCACTGGCTTGCTTGTCTTGACTTGACAAGCGAGAGTTTGAGGATGAGGCGAGGTGGTCTCCGGATGAGAAGAGACTTCGGTTGCTATTGTGTCACGAGTCAAGGGGTTGATTCGTGCGGTGTGTAACAGCGAATGATGTTTGTTACTTTGACAAGTACCGCAAACACTCTTAGAGGTGCATTGCGATCTGAGGTGAGCGCCCATGCAGTTGAAGCAGCGTCGCAGACGACGTAACGTGTTGTATTTGTCGTCAACGGACTGTTGCCGAAATACGGAACACGAGTATAGAGTATGCTCCCCTTTGCAGACTGGACACGAAGATTGTTTCGTGGTCGAGCTTGCTGATTTGCTCTGCTCGCGAGATTTAAAGCTGACGGGCGGAGGATTCGCAACTAACAACGAATTGATTCGCTTTGTGGAAGGAGGAATAGCTTTTGAAGAGCTAGCTTCTTGTTTGTCGAGACCACACAATTCCATCGTCCTGGACTGCTCTTCAATGAATTTTATCAACGACGCGTAGCTAGGAGTGCTGTGCGAAGAATGTTTCTGTTCGAAAGCCTTGCGCGTTGATGTGTCGAGATTTGTCAGTGCTAACGTGAAAAGCAGAAAATCTGACAAATCTTCGATATTCAGAGCTTTCAACGCTTCAATCGAAGTTTTGTGAACCTTCAGAAATGATTGCAGCCCAGAATGTGAATTGGTTTTGAGAGGCGTAAATTCTAAAACCTGTTGAACATACGTGGTGGCTAACAACCGAGGGTTATGATACCGACTGACAAGAGCATCCAATGCCACAGAATAATTGGCTTCCGTAATCGGAAACCCGGAGACGACAGACAAGGCGTTGTCTTTGAGGGTGGTCCTCAAATAGTGGAATTTCTGAACTTGATTCAGGTCGTTGTTCTCGTCGACGAGAGATTTAAATAGCGAATAGTATTCCGTCCATCGAGTAATATCACCAGAGAATGCCGGCAACGCAATTGTCGGCAATGAGATGGCTTGAAAACCATTTTGATTTGGCGGCGGAGGCGGAGTAGGCGTCGTCGCGGCAACGGCGGCGAGATACAGCCCACGAGTCGCGTACAACATTTCCTCGAAGCTGGCTTCAACAGCGTCGACCGGTAAGGCATCGTCGCCTTCGTCAAGCTGAGCGTTCAAAGATATTATTTCTTTCTGAACTTCCTCAAAGTTGGCTTCCAAAACGTCAAGTTTGTCGTAGCGAGGTTTGTACAACGGAGCTTTGGCACTATCAAGCGTTTTGAAAGCATCGTAGGAGCGTTGTAATGAAGCGAATATCCGCTCTCGCTTTGCCGTGAGCACTGCTTGTTGTTTCGAGATTTTAGACGCCATTGTAGCGAATGAATAACCACAGATTGCAAAAACACGAAACAAGAACAAGGACCAAAAACTAATGATATGAAATATCACGGAGAAATACGGCCGAAATGCACAGAAAAAGAACAATGCAAAATTCAAGAATTGAAAGTCTATAAAACAAGTTGAATCAATTGTTGATAATAACTCGCAAACAAACAGAATAAATTATTGCACCGTGGAAACCCAATTATGTGGAAGCCGATTCAGTGCGGAGGACAAAGAAGTCACCCATGCGATGCCTGATCGCGGGTGCTGACACAAATGACTGTGGAATCCGGAGGTGGACTCCGCGTGGTGCAAAGAAAGGAATCCACAAATGGATTCCAACAAGTAAAAGCAATTGAAATCCGGAGATGGACTCCGCGTGGTGAAAAGAATGGAATTCACAAATGGATTCCAACAAGAGAACGAAATTAGAATCCGGAGATGGATTCCGCCTCACGAATGACGAGAAATTGGAACCAAAAATAATCTTTGGCTCACAGGGACCAAAATGTTACCGCCGATCTTAGAGATGGCGATGAGAGACCAGTGGACTGTATTCGGATACCGACTTGGCATTAATAATCAGGCGAGCATAATCCAAACTCGGATTATGCCTCACCCCAAAACGATACGTATTTGGTCTACGTCGACTTGACGTTGTTATTGACCAAATCAAAGAATAAATAACGAGAAGCGAAACAACATAAATCAAAACCTGAGTGGTGTCCCCGCACACCATTCGAATAAACAAGAAACAAAAGCTTGAGAGAAAACAAAACACCCAACTTCGTAAATGATAAAGACCAAAACAAATGTGAAGAATTAGAAACAAGAAAGTATGGAAAGAGGTCCTATTAACGACTCAAGAAGAACGAAAAATAGAAAAGAAACAACTGCGTACATGCGAAATGATGTACAGTACGTCCGAACTCTAACAAAGTAGAGAAGGACGGGAGATGCTCACACAACAAGAGCTGGTCGAGAATATGAGCGACTAAGTACGTCCGACCTCAATCGAGTATGGAAAAGAACTGAATACTCGACGAGAGCCGTTTCGAGACGTCCGGTCTGAATCGAGTATAGCAGAGAACTGAGCTGCGAGGCCTAGCTTAGTCAGGCAACGCGAGAATGGCGAGCTGTGATTGGACGCACACATGGCGTGACAACCCACCAGCCAACCAGCAATGAGAAAGGAAGGTCGACTAGAAACACGGTTTGCAATGTAAGCAACATTCCATGACGTGATAGAATGATTTCATGTTCAATTGACAAACTAGGGAAAACGAGCTAGCTGGTCTCAAAAGACCGGCGTTAACAACCACCATTTTGTAAGCAATTCGAACCAGCCGTTTCGAAGAAAAAAATTCAAATAACTGTTTTTATACATCAAATATATGGAAATGAGCCAAGATTCACTACTTCCTAGATTCGATATTTGCCCAAGCATTGAATATTCTTCATATTCAAAGTGTGGTAGAATACGTCAAGGTGTGTAGAATACCAGAGTCAATAAAGTAGCAAATGTAGGACTGTTATTATACCTTATTCAGATATCTCACTCATCTTACAACGCATATTTCGCGTTTGCCTAGTTAATTAAACACAAACTAGTCAGATCATCAACAATGCCATATCATCATCACATTGGAAAACATTTTTTTTAAATTATAAGTATGATCAATGTTACCATCATGGGCAGGTAATAAATTAGTGAAGCAACACTCTCAAACTTACACATAACAAGCTCAACTGTTCATTAAAACTTTACTTCACACATTTTCTAATAGCAACATGGATAAGAGGAAGGATGATAATAAGCTGAACATTTATAGAACAATCTAACAATAACAGTAACGAAGCAATAACAAATCCATAACTGAGGAGCTACACAAAAATGTAATTTCTTCATCTTGTTATGAGAAGTACTCACCTTTGACACGAGGATGCTTGTTCGACAGCTGCTGATTGAGCCAGTTGACTGCGTGTCGAGCCTGTTGCTTCGACAACGACTGGAGATTCACGTTGGCCTTGTCGTGGCGGCCATCTTTCAGCTTGTCTAGCTCCTGGATAACGGCCCACGGAACCACCAATACCAGTGGCTCCAAAGCTGCCGTAACAATTACGTTGAAAAGTAAATTTTACAAACAAGATATAAAGTGGTGGATACACTTGCAAGTCTTTGCAAGTGAGAAGTGAAAGTCGTCGCTGATAAGTACACAGCGAACCACGTGATCGACTAGAAAGACTGTCTGAAAGTCTTTCAGAAGTCGAACATTCAACAAGTGTTCAACAAGTGAGAGTGAAAAGTGCAAGCGAAACCAAAGAATCAAACATGATTGGTCCGTTCATTTGACGTTGATTATAATACTTTCTACATTTGACTGCTATTATATTGTGTCCCCATATTTGCTGTTTATAGGTTATGTTTCAATTTGAGAAGATGTAGGCCCTTGCAAATAATTGATTTCAATTTTCAGTAATATTATTTTGTTTTGTGACATGACCTAGGACTTGGGTCTTAATTTACCACAACCTGTTTTGTTTTAAGCTTCTCATGAATTTGTAATCTCATGTGATAAAAGCTTAAAAGATGAAAGATATAGACCTGGGCCTACTCCTAATTCAACGTAATTATGTTTTGAGCTTTTGATAAATTTGTAATTTCTTATGCGATAATATGGATTCTGATGACGAGGATGTATTGTATAGTATGGAGTACGATTCCCATAAATCATATAACTTTGATATTTCCTCGTCAGTCTACGGGCTCTCCATTCAATTTTAACCGCGTGAAAAAAAAATACAAGCACACGTAAGTTTTGGATAGTTTGTTTGCATTAACAAAAAGTAAATAAATCGGCAGGATCGTTGCCAATTTTTTTTTGTCATTCTGTCTTGTAATTACGACTATCTGTCGTACACAGCGTGTCTTGTCAGTTTGCAGTGAGCTATATGTACCAATAGGTGACGCCAAAACGAGAAGCGATGGACTTTTCACTTCTCACTTCTTACTTGCGCTTTCACTTGCAAGGACTTGCAAGTGTATCCACCACTTAAGAGTCGGTGTAATACAAATTTCACAAATGGATAATCATAATAATAATAATAATATTAATTAATAATAAATATAATAATTTTTTTTTTTTAATAACATCAAAAGTTGATACAAAATCATTGTTCCCCAATTAAGGCTGTGGATGAAAGATAGGATCGTTTATAATATTATGATAATATATGATAATATAACAATATTTAACAAATAGGGTATAGCATACTTAACAATTATTAAATATCCCTCAATAGAGGGATCCGTCATCCCTCTATGACTAGGTTATATATATAATTATTAAATATAGGTTATCCAGCTTTTGAAAGTACGAATAACCTAGTCTGTTTGAAATTCAATCATTTTCAAATTTCTTTTTTTGAATTTCATTTCTCATTTATATTGGTTTAACGACACTCTGTACTGATGACCATGATCTATTGGCGTCGGTGAATGGTATATTCGAGATGGTGGGATGATGCGATGAAAGGTTATCTTATCAGGTGTTTCTGCATAGTATTTTTTTTTATATATATATATTGGGTTTAAACGACGCACTATACTGATGGCTACGATCTATTGGCGTCGGTGGATGATGAATGAGATGATGGGATGATGAGATGAAAGGTTATTTTATTAGGTGTTTTGGATGGTGAGAAGGAGTCGGTTTTGGCCTGTTGTTAAGGAACCATCTCAGTATTGACCTGAACGACAGACGGGAACCACGAAAAACCCCTGTCAGGATGGTCGACCATGGCGGGAATCAAACCCCAGTCTCCCGAATGACGGTTCAGTGTGTTAACCACTCGGTCACTCGTCTCAGCTTTTTTTTTTTCATTGCACTAGGTTGGTGCACTTGATTGCATTTATTCACAATTAATAAAGTCATATTTTGCTTCACACAGACCTGCATACTGCTGATCTCGTAGATGTTCCACGAACTTTAGATGGCCCATGAGAATGTTCGAGTCAAGAACTATGCAGTAGCTGGCCTTCATTTGGCCAATAAGAATCAAGTTATCATCGCCGACCGTCCGTGGGTACAAGTCTTGATAACCGAGTGTTTTACGCACAATGTTGACCTTGATGCATAAAACATGATGGTCAACCTCACTGATTTTCACAAGCACAAAAATAAAATGGGTCTAATGTTGTTTTGACGACAAACTGTAGCCTAATGTATATCAAATATCTTACTTACTAAAACTTAATTCTATTTTCAATTCTGAATTAATTCTAGAAAATATCATTTTTTCATTAGGAATTGTGAATATAGGCTGTCCATAAATGATGTCCACAATTCCGTGGGGTGGGGCGGAGTCATCAAATATGTGACAATGTGTGACGAGGGGGAAAAGGGGGTGTAAACTATATGACATCCACATTTACACTAAATGTAAATACTATTCATTTCTTTCAACTTTAAGGAAAATCAGTTGGCACCACATAATTTGTATGCAATTGTGTTGGGTAATGTAGATGGCTGTTTCATTTTTGCAATTCACATTCTTTGTCCTTTGCCTAAATTATGAGTTTTGAGAGCTTAGTTCTGTCAAGTTTATTTCATTGAATCTCTCACATGTGAAATGCTCTGGTTTAGAGCCAAATTTAAAGGTTATGTTTGTTAAAAATGTCACCCAAGCCTGAACCTTGCAATTTGTATCAAATATTTCTTGATGTATAAAAACAAACAGATTCACATTGATACAAAAAAGATATGCGTAGTAAATACAAGCTTTGCAAGGATAAAAAAAACTTCCTCAATATCCCAATAAAACAATATTACTGATATCCCAGTTTTTCCAAATTCATGAAATGTTAATGGGGGGGGGGGGGGGAGGGGGGATTTGACTGGGACAATCTTTCAACATTTATGTACATCCCATAGATATGGAACAAGTTGTGCATTAAGTTTTAGAGAGGCCATTGCAATATCCACGGACGTTACTTTGCAAAAGCAGATGTCGGTGATTGAGATCGAAGCCATGCCCAATAGCATAATTTGTAAGTAGTATTGGCATTCTTGAAAAAAAAGGACCATATATACATACATCGGAAATCATTTCCATTTGCTCTGATTCGCTAGGCTCCCAGTCCATTTCCACGATCTCGGGCCTGGAGTCATCGTCCTCCATTGGCATATCTTTAGTCGACGGCTGCCGCACAACTGGAATAATTTATCAATTGATTATTGTTTGCTCAAAGACTCCACACATAGCTAAGTTTGTTTGAGAGCACAAATGAACGGATGATTATGGATGATCACAAAACCCACACCTTATGCAGGACTCAAAATCAAGCTCAACCTGACTTTCCGTTTCTAAAGCAGTGCCAACCAGCTTACTGCTGGAATTTGGAGACAAGTTCAGACAGCAGTTTTACAAGTAACAGATTAGAGAAAAAGGCAAGCCTTTTTTTATGTTAAAAAAATCATCAATGGTAGAGCAATTAAATTTGAAATTTCATTTCAAATCTGAATTCGAAGTTGAATTTAAACAGCTTGCATTGGGATGGCTGAATCTCTACCCCTTGGAAAGTCGTCACTCGTTCAAGTCGTCACTCAGAAAGTCTGTTCTAATATATAATTAAATGTATTAATTGCATCTCTACCCCTCGGAATGTCTGTTCCATGGAAACTCGTCCACCGCTATTTAAATATACGAAAACAATTACTGAAACTGGGTTCTGTGGAAAGTCTTCCCCACCCAAGGTCGTCACCAATAATATTACATCTCTCGTTGCCGTGAGTTTTACGACTGAAATCTGTTGCAATAATTTTGTGAAGCGACTATATATATGAACACGTGTATTTAGATTCCAGTGGAAACACTAGCGGCAACGAGAGATGTAATATTATTGGTGACGACCTTGGGTGGGGAAGACTTTCCACAGAACCCAGTTTCAGTAATTGTTTTCGTATATTTAAATAGCGGGGGACGAGTTTCCATGGAACAGACATTCCGAGGGGTAGAGATGCAATTAATACATTTAATTATATATTAGAACAGACTTTCCGAGTGACGACTTGAACGAGTGACGACTTTCCAAGGGGTAGGGATTCAGGCAACCCCTTGCATTCCCTAAAATGTTTTACTCTTACCTGTTGCTGGTTTGAGTGATGGTAATTTAGCCGGACCATTATATTTGAAATTGGAGTTGAGAGTCGGCCTTAGCGTAAATGGATCTCGAAAAGATCGTTCAGAGGTTGGGCCTTGTCCTCGGGACAAACAATTGCGAGAACGCACAATGCTACGAGAGCTCTCACTCGAATGAGGACCCTCACTGATACGAGAATCAACAATGGCACGAGAACCCACACTGTTGAGAGAAACTTCACCACCAAGAGACGATTGCACATTGTGTATCAGAGGTGATGTGCTGAGAGGTCCACGACATCTTACAGAGCTAGTCAACGGCGCAGGAGACTTGACGTTTGTAACGAGTACACTACAAAGATCAAGTGTTTTAGCTTGATTATGCTGAAGATTTCTTTGAAAGGCATCCATTCGGTTTGCAGCTGGCGTTGAACCTTCAACATAAAATTGTCGTATAATAACCTGATAACATGTCTTTCTATATAAGAATTTTGAAAGCTGCCACACTGACCATTCACAGACCATAAAATTGAAAGCCTATGAAAAACTGTGAGATCATTTGATTGGATATAAACCCTGACACTCCTTTGACATTCAATGTGGAAACCATGTAAAGCAACCATTGGTAGATTACCATAATACTTTTATTTATTTATATTGGTTCAACAACGCACTGTACCGATGTCAACAATCTATTGGGCTGGATGAATGATAAATGGGATGATGGGATGCTGAGATCAAAGGTCATTAGGCTTGTTTTGTTTTTTTAATTGGGAAAATGTCGGTCATAACCTGTTGTTAAGGAACCACCCTAGTATTGATCTGAATGACAGAGGGAAACCACCAAAAACCTCTGTCAGGATAGTCGACCATGACGAAAACCAAATCCTGGTCTCCTAAAGAACGGTTCAGTGTGCTAGTCGCTCGACCACTCGTCTCAGTACCATAATACACTAGTATTAAGGGTCATAATTTAATTACATACCTAGGTCCAGCCTATCTACCCAAATGTCTATCCTATCCCAAGTCCTATGTACCTATCATCTATGTTATTTGAATAACGATGAATGAGATGGTCAGAAGAGTGGACGAACCTGAGTCAAAGACAAATCATGTACGCAGATCTTGGTATGGGAAAACGACAGAAAAGAGGTGCAAGAGAGGGTAGAAAGGTGGGAGAAAAATATTGGGGAATTTGGGATGAGAACAAGCATTATGAAAAGAGCCCAACAACGGTGATAAGCAAGGAGAAAAGAAAAGTGAAAGATAAAGTACAAATTCAAGGACAAAAATTCTGAGAGATAGAAGAGTTCTTATACTTGGGAAGTGTAGTGAGTAATAAGGCACAAGTAGAATTCGAAGTTGATAAGAGAGTAACAAAGGCAGAGAGACTATTCTGAAATTTAAGAAAACTTATTTGGAACCAAATGACTTGGTGTGTATAGGAAAAAAGCCTGAGGCTGAATCTATGAATTGGGTGAAAGGGAAAGAAAGAACAGCAGCTTACCGAGATTTATGAGGAGAGAAAGGCCTACTCATAGTGGAGAGCCTATTGATAGAACACAGAGATGAAAGTTACACGAGGTTTCGACGTTTCGGCTATTGCCTTGGTCACGTCTACTCTACTGTGACCAAGGCAATAGCCGAAACGTCGAAACCTCGTGTAACTTTCATCTCTATATGTTCTATCGACGGGCTCTCCACTATGAGTAAGCCTTTCTCTACTCATAAATCTCGGTAAGCTGCTGTTCTTTCTTTCCCTTTCACCCAATTCATACATTTATTTGGAACCAAGATTTTCCAAGGAATGTGAAGATGTTTGATGTAAGATACTTGCGTCCAGTGACATTGTGATCTCATTAAAACCCTGTTCAACTGATTGAGTAGTAGTACTCTCAATGGTAGTTTCAAGATTCCTTACATGAATTAATGATTTATGACTTGAGGTAATACAGTGGAACCTCTTTAGTACGTTTTTCAGGGGACTAGACAAATAAAGCTTACTAAAGTAACTGTTCAACATGTAGGAACATATAGATGGGGTTAGAAAATAAAACTTACCGGTACTAAGGTGAAAAATGTACTAAAGAGAAACTTACTAAAGAGGTTCTACTCTAGAAGTGAAGGATACGTTAAAGTGTGGAAATCAGGCTTTAGACTTTAGCATCAAGCTTGATTAAAAGAGATGTATGCATTTATTTTTTCTCTTCTTCAAGGTTTGAATGATAATACCGTAGTTACAAGTAGCATGTTCAAACATTTGATATTTAGCCACTGAGAAAGTTTATTTGAAAGTTGGGAAAATCATGAATGTAAAAAAATCAACTGCAGTAACACAGGTGAAAAAATGTATTCATGAACTGTATACTTGAACGTATAGGTCTACTACGTAAAACATGAACCGTAGAACAGTTGTACTAAAACTGACACCGAAGCTCAATTATTAAAGTTTCTACCCAGGGAACACCCCCGGAGGAGACGTAGGGATTCTGAAGAAGACGAATCCCGGTCTTCTGAAAGGTGCATCAGAATTTTAGCAACTGATCTACCCGCATCTCATAAGGCCTACGCATATGATAACATTTTACAATTTTACAATATCCAAACTGTAAAAAAGTGGTCAAGGATTTCAAAGATTACATGTTCCCATTTTTCATTTTAACAGTAAAAATGTCCACAAAATTATTTCCAATAATTCCCGCGAATTGTCTAGACACTTAAAAAACTCGAAACCGCCCACGCTTGTGTATAGATTCACATGCGATGTTTGATATTGATGCTGCCAAGATTGCTTTCAAGACTCTGATGGCCTGCGCAGCCAATCTAGGTGGATTATACAATCAGTTTCGTAACTCTTGAATAACGTCAATCTCAGTTGTATTTCCATCGGTACGATGTCTAAAATCCCAGATGATACACTCTACTTCAAATCGGACAAGCCGTTTGAAAAGAAAAATTAAAAATGTATTCTCTGATTAAAATTTCAGAAGTCTTTTGAGGAAATAAAAAAGAATCTTTGAAAAAAATTGAATGCTTGGCCAAATTTGAGCACAAGACTGATACAAGTACGTTGTCAGGTATTACACATTATTTGATACCGGAAGATCAGACTAGCTGTTTGGAAGGAAGAAATTTAAATATATTCCATCTTCAACTAGATAAAATAGTCAGTAAAATATATCCAAATAAGATGTCAAGCTTCCAGAATGCTAAAAAAAAGTGACTATGATGACCAAATGTTTGAGAATGTGAATTTTAGGTAAATTAGTGACCAGTTGTGAGGCCTGTTACATGAAAACTACAAAATCAAAAATCATCAAGCCTGTAACATGAAAACAACGGGCCTTTCTTTTGGGCAACACGCCAGGCTTTTTGAGGCCAGTCTGCTCCCGTCTCGAATTGCCGTCTGCTTTCGCATCTCTTTTAATTGTTCGTAATTAGCAGACTTGAAGAACATATATAAAATACACCTGGATACAAATATTCATTCCGATTTAAAGTTCAACAATAGAAGGATATGAGATCATTCACAAAAATATTCCACACCAAGTTGAAATTAAAATTACATAAAAAATATTAACCATTACCGGTACGGATAATTATCTTCAACAGGCGGACTGAATGATGGATTCATGCAAATCTACTAGTTGCTGCTAGATAGCTATTGAATTGTTGACATTATACATTTTGATTATTATGACTGAAATGGGTGGTTGAGAGGCTAGCCAACCAGAATGGTACTGTCGTTCAGGAGATCCGGGTTCGATTCTAGTAGTGGTTGACCATTCTGACGGAGGTTTTCGTGATACCGTATCCTCCAGCACCAGCTCAATACTGGGATGTTTCCTGTACATCACCTGCCTCGACTGACTCCTTTCCACTATCCAAAAACACCTCTCATCTCATCGTCTCATGAATTCATCATTCAGCGACGCCAATAGACCTTACTTATCAGTACAGTACGTCTTAAACCCAATATATATATAAATAAACTGACTAATATGATATTGTAATTTATAGCTTTATAAGATGTTGATGAGGTTACCTTTAGATCTGTCTAGTGTGGCGGCGCAAGTAGGCCTACCAACTAGATTAGTCGAAGGAATCCAAGGAGGTTCTAAGCGATGTGCAGGACTTTCTTTGATCACATTTTGTGGCACTGCCACTTGGATGGAAGCAGTTGAATTATTACGAGGAGTTCTTGGAGACGTCAAGCGATGATTATTTGATCGCTCTTCAACCTTGTTCTGCAGTCCTGTCACTTGGACGGTAGCAAGTGGATCATCACGAGATGTGGTTGATTGTTCATAACCTTTTTTGAGTTTCTCTTCAATCTTAGTGTATGCTACTTCTGCTCGGGCTGTAGCATTTAAATCAGTGGTACTGTGATTCCATGAAGACGAGGAACTGTGTGGAGACAACACCTTTTCCGATCCTGCCGATTGATGTTCAACAGTACGAACTAGAGAATGAATATTCAACAGAAATTAGTGTCAGAACAGAGTTCATAAATCCATCCCACTACCCAAGAAATCTTTATCTCGTCATACCACCATCTACTTAATCATTGAACCATCGCTAATTTAAAGAGCTTAGTTATAAAATATTACAATTTGTCATTGAACAAAACAAAAAAACAAATTAATAATCAATTATTCATATAACAATATGGTTTATAAATGAAATACGTAAAGCACAAGCACTAGTGAAAAGTTACTAACAGGAGGATTGAAGAACAGCTTGCTAATGGCTTGGCACGACTCATATAGGCCTGTAATAGTTTTGAGGGAGTTGGAAAAAGCTATGCGTCAGGTATACAATTATTGGATGAATGAGCGAAGGGGAGAAACAATTTCACCATACCCAAAAAGAGTGCTCGTGTTCTTTTGTTTTTTTGTTCGCGCTTCACAGGTCAAACGAAAATTCAAAATCAGTTGAAACTTGACATACAAAAGTGTCCTTATCTAATTCGGTACTGTATAGTTTTGAGGCGCAATCGGTTAAACGACTTCTGAGAAAACTAACAAAGTCTTCAAAAATCCCATAAGAATTACCCAGAGGGAAAAATTCGTGAAATATATTTCTTTCGAGAGAATTCAAATTCTCAGGGTATTTCAATATAATAATTGATTAATTATACATTTACATTATACATTATTCCGAACTTTCAGTCGAATCAGATTACCTAGCCGTTTTGACGTAAAAAAATATTATGATCCAAGTTTTTTAAATCACTCAAAGCTATCAAGATACCAATTAAATGTAAGCAACAGGTGTCACGATTTAATTGGAAACAATTAAATCAAAGCCTTCTCTATTATCATAGAAATCAATTAGGAAATAGGAGGGCAGTGATGTAATTGTTTGGATCTCAAGGTGGACGTATATATAACCAATCCAAAGATATGTTGATATATTGTTCCAGCTCATCCATCAACGCGGAAACACAACGCGTTTTCCTAGCAATTTTCATAATTCAGACAAACAAAATCTGTGGGGCTAGATCTGCTTGTGGCCTGATCAATAAGGAGTGCTGCAGGCTGTAGCCACATATAAAACAAATTAATATTACATCAGAAAGATACTGGGTGGAGGCCTTCTTAAAAGGCAGATCACAAAACGTAAAAGTTGGTGAAGAATTTTCGGATTTTGTTGCAATTACGTGAGGGGTGCCACAAGGAAGTGTCATTGGTCCGTTAATATTTAACATATTTATTGATGATTTAAAACGTGGTATTTTCTGAAAAATTTGACTTTTTGCTGACGATTGTTGGATGAGCGGAGCGAAGATTTCATTTCACACACCGAAAAAAATGGGCTTCGTTTTTATGTTGTTTTTTTTGTAATTTTGTGCGCGGCATACAGATCAGGAAAAAATACCTATCGACTAGAAACTTTTTCTACATATTCTGTCATACCAGATAGGTTGGGATCGTTTTTCAGAAAAATCTGTCAGAAGGTTTTTCCGGTAAAAAATCGGAAAGTTTGAAAAATCCGCATAAGAATAACCCGGAGGAATAATACTTGAAAAACTAGAATTATTCAAAAGCTCTCAAATTTTCACAGAATATGAAGAATACTATTATACACCTTTTCAGAGATTTTTGCAACAATCGGATGAGAAATAACGAAGAAAATGCATTCAAAACATATTTTCACTTCAAACAAAGCCAATTAAATATATAGCAGCAAGTGTCATCAATTGAATTAGAACAATTGAAATCAGTTATGAATGAACAGGGAGGCCATTACATAATTAATTCCGGTAGGGTTTTCAAACGTTTGAAGTGATCCAATGTCTGTAGATGTAGACTGAGCTGACCAATTATTCTTCATTATACATTTCTATACTTCTGAGCTCATCCCACAACGGGAATCCCGCGTTTTCCTAGTATTATATAGGCCTATAGCATAATTGAGAGCATAGGCCTAGATGATGAAATTCAACTACATGATGATTTAAACAAAATTAATGAGTGGGCCAAAATCACTCAAATAGGTCTCAACACTGGAAAATATAAGTTCTCCAGAAGCAAAAGAATCACAAAAGTAGCAGCATTTAGAATTGGGGAAATTATACTGGAGGAGGTACATGGGTACAAATATTTAGAATTATACATATGGTAGATAGAAATTGAGGGTGGGTGGATCATGTGAGAAACTTGACAAAAATGGGGATTAGATCACTAAATTTCATTGAGGCAACTTAAAGGGACAGGAAGTAAAATCAAAGAAAAGGCGTACAAATCCCTCATTAGGCCTACACTGGAATATTCTTGTTCAGTCTGTGACCCTTGCAACATAGGACAAGTCAAGGCCATAGAGAGCGTACAGAGATGTACGGGATGTACGGGTGATGTGGGTTGCTGCAAGAAGGGTACTGGGGAGTCAAGAAATGGAGGACCTTTAAAAATAGCAATGGAGTTGTAAAGAAAGAACTAGAAAGGCCACACAAAATAGAAAATCCCAACTATGTATATAACTATGTATGCAACTGTGTTGTGTTTTGAAAGAAATAAAGACATTATTATCATTATTATTATTGCATGGGAAACTCTAGCGGAACGAAGGAAAAAGAATAGACTATGTAATTTCTTTAAAGCAAAGAACAACTGCATCGAATGGGAAGAACGTGACAATAGAATAGGAAAGGGGCTGCCAAGAGGTACTAGAGGTGGAGGTAAATTGGAAGTGGAGAGAGTGCTTACAGAAGTGGGAAAAAAAGGATTTATACAGAGGACTACAAGGGATTGGAACAAACTTAGGGAAAACAGGAGGTGTGTTGAGGCGTTGATAGAATTTAAGAGAATGTTCAATTAATAATTTGATTTGTAATTGAGTGTATAGTTGTTGTTTTGTTATAAATTTGATTTAATTTAATTTGAGTGTTAATTTTGTATTGTGTACCATATTTGAATTGTTTTGTAGCATAAGTAGGTTATAGTGTCGCCACCGCACATACCGTAGCTGTATTTGCGAATTAGACAATAAATAAATAAACAAACAAAGCCAAGCAACATTGGGTGTGTACATTTTTACGCTTATAAAATAGACACAGTGTTTTCGTTTTGAATACACATCTGAAGCCTAGCATTAATTAATAAGTACAACTTGATTACCGGTAGGGCCTACAGTGCTTTGTCTGCGTGCATTTCTTAAAGAATTATGCCTCAAATTTGATTCTACCATGTATCACATATTCCAACGCATTCATCAACAGTATTGCCTCAAGGGTAATAAACATAATATCCTGACCTCTTCTTCTGAAATATATCTCATTGTGGTAGAAAATTAATAGATAGAAGAAATGAATTTGGAACTCTGCTAGGGTCTATTTACAATTCGATAATAATCGAATATATTCTCATCAATATTATGGAGCATTACACTTTCAGAATGTCTCCCAAGGCACCATGAACCAGAAATGAAATTATGTACGGTACCGGTATCTAAAGAAAAACGGTGAATTTCACAGCTGTGCAATTCACGAGTATCAGCGGCTCAAAACTTCGCAAACCTAGTTCTACCGGTAGCAAGAAGGCATGCAGCACAGTTGGGTGTAGGTCTCTTTCAAGTAGCCTGGAACTGCAACACTTCTGCAGACTTTTAGCATCATGCAGATATTTTATAATGCACTTTAAGCTGCGGGCATTTAACAATGAGTAATAACGTTCTTCCATGGCCATTACTAGATGATAGTAGGAGAATAGATTTTACAAAACAAGATGGTTTGATTCAACTTATATTGATTGAAAGATTGCATCAAATCGAAAAACCTAGGGAGTGCTGCCAAAATGCAGTAGGCCTGCCGCCTACTCATGTTCTACAGCAGCTACCACTGCAATCTACTGCCAGCAGAGCAGAATCATTCTGGATACAATAGGCATACTAATTTTGTACAGTTTTTTCGAACTTCGATTCAATATCGAACAGAATATTTGATTTTCGATTAATTGGACATCGAATTGAAAAACGGAAATTTAGCTAGAATAAGTGATAGGTTAAATGACCATGCAAATGAAAAAACATTGAAAAAGTGAATAGGCCTACCCAACCAAAAGTGAAAAAATAATGTGGGCTTCGTGCACGGTTAAATAGAGTACCGGTAGGCCTATGTGGAGGAAAGTGCTCGTAGTGTGTTCTTGTAACTACCAGTACAAGATTGTTATAACTTTATTGTTATAAAATTGTCAATGACTTCTTCATTCGGAAAAGGCATTGACCAGTTTAAGATTCAAATATAATTTTGCATATTATTGTAAAATGGGCGGAAAATAAACTGAGACAGTATTAAATGGTCGGGAATCACGACTTCCAATCTTACATCTTTTCGTATTCGATATTTTTGGTTTGATATCGGTTGAAAATTGGAAATTTTCAATATAGGCCTAAGCCTATATTGATTGATATTCAATAATAAAGTTTCTAGTACGTTAAGCCTATATCTTTTGCAATTTTCATTTTGAACGGCAACCCCAACATATATATGGATTGGGTGAAAGGGAAAGAAAGAACAGCAGCTTACCAAGATTTATGAGTAGAGAAAGGCCTACCGGTACTCATAATGGAGAGTCCTTAGAAAGAACACAGAGATGAAATGAAAAGTACAAACGAGATTCTAACGTTTTGGCTACCGGGTATTGGCATTGCTTTGGTCACAGTAGAGAAAAGTAGAGTCTAACATATAGGCCTATATATTGGGTTTATTATAAGATGAGAACTGCGGTTGTGCCACTTCTTATAGGCCTAGGCCTAGTTTACGGAAAACGACGTTTCGATGGAATTTCACCCATCATCTTCAGGTCTTGTAGGAATGGAACGAAAAGGATCTCCCTGAAGATAATGGGTGAAATTTCTTAGAAATGTCGTTTTCCGTCAACTACAAGATGTGGCACAGCTACGGAACTCATTTTACCATGTACCATCGGCCACGAGAATCTTCGTCAACATACACACACATAGAGGCCAACATTACCCTTATATATGTAGGCTATACATTACCTGTAGCTTGTCGACGAAATGCAAGTTTAGGAGCATGAACCGCACTACGGTGTGAACCACTGGCAACACATTGAGTTTTCATATTTTGTGCATTTTCAATGATCGTGTCGTTATTATTACTTTTTATTATGGCGTTGAGCAGTTGGTTTTTAGCTAGTTTTTCTTGCAGTGCTTTTAGGCGGTCAGCTGCTTTGCAAGTACTAATATTAGACCTAATATTAGTTATTTGCTTGTTGTTGTTGAATTGTATTCTTCCTTCTGATCTTCTTTCTTTATATTTTGGCCTTTTACATGGAGAATATTGGTCAGTCTCTGGGTCCACATAAGCAGTACTGATAGTCTTTCTCTTACTATTTCCAGAGCTGGCAATTGAACTAGGTCCAGCCTTAAGGTCAGTATCTTCAGTATTTGATCCAATCAATTTGTTTGATTTAGTCATATTTTCTCCTACAGTAGGAAAGCAAGACGAGCGTGCTACAGGAATAGATTTAGTTTGCCGACTTATGGTTGGTGGCGAAAATATGGAAGCACTATCACTATTAGCACTATTATTACTAGACATAGTAGAGGCTGTAGAAGAGGGGGACAGTATTAAAGAAAGAGACTTGTCTGTCAAAGGCCTTTTGTTAATGTCAAAATGTAAATTAGTGGTACCAATACTTTCAGGCTTAATAACTGGCGCACTACGATTAAGTTTTCTCCGCTTCGAGGGTGAAAGTTCATCAGTCACTACTACTTCAGAAGGATTCCCATCACTGAGCTCCCGTGATCTCTTCATGTTATTTTGGCTTGACCAATTAGGGCTATTGGTAGGCCTAATTGTATCAGTGAATGCCTCTATGTAATCACTGGGTTCTTCTGATTCTGGATGAGTATCAACATTTTCATGGCTTATTATTGTTCCACTTACACAATCAGAGTGTAACATGTAATTCTGTTGATAGTAAGTCAATATTGACTCAGCATATGAAATAGGCCTATTATACTCATCCAAGTTTTGTTTTATTGGAAAAGGTTCAAGTTTCCATATCATATCTGGGTCATCCTTGAACAAACCTTCATTCAATAATGGTAAGTTTGTATTGAGTCTAGGTTTCTCAGCATTCAAAATAGGCCTACTCCCTGATAAACTTGGTGTTCTGGGACCACTAGGAACAGACATTGGGCTGTCACAAAACAGATGTCCTCCTTGTACGTCGTCGTCTGTTATACTGCCACTTGCAGAAGGACTAAAAGCAGAGTGTAACTCGGAGGGAAAATCCCATTGTCTCTTTCCAGTACGAGAATTGAAGTAATATATTTGGCCTGGGTGGCTATTAGAGGAGTAACTACTCCAACTTTCACTCAGTTTGTTTGCTCCATCATAACCCCCAAAATCCTCATGTTCTGGTGTGTCACACCTATGGTCGTTCATTGCTTATTATGCCTACTTTTGAAGGCACCTGCCAATCATTGGATGAGGCCTATAACCATTGAGCAAAGAAGTAACTTTATCAATGCTATAACGATATAGAGTAGGTCTAGGCGCAATAGGCCTACCGTTAATAATTTTGCCTAGAACCGGGGCCTAGGCCAGAACAAGGTTTACCATACACACACCTGTAGCCTAAGCCCATTCAAAACACTGATAGACCTAATACTCGTAACACAGATACGCAAATTGTTTTGTCATCAATATATTCTGTGCCATATACTTAACCAAGAAGCTTATTGTCCTTTGACATACTCAATACCATAAAGGCCTACCACCAACCAATAACCATTGCCATCAACCATGCGCAATGCAATACTCAAAGATCTTCATCTTGGACACTTCGATGAAGAAGGCTGTGGTTTTTGGCTGTGGTGCTGACAGTGCTGTCACAAGTACAGAGGTAGTTCTTTGGTTCTGACAGGCCCAGAGAAGACATAGTACCTTGTTTTTGTTGAAATTGTGGTAATTATGGGTTTTCCTTGGCATATAGACTGCTAGATATAAACATGCCCTAAATTCGAGTACTCATACCTAGTACTATTCCTGCAATGAAATGAATCCATATAAGTATTCCTAATAAAATATGTGTCCAGCAGCTACTACCTATTTATTAGACGAGCTTTAGTGAGGATTCAATTTGACATACTGAAAAAAATTGGTGTTCGTTTTTATGTTTTTTTTTTTTTTTTTTTTATGTTTTTTTGTCGGTTCTCCACAGGTCAAACGGCTACAGCTATCAACTTCAAACTTTTTTTGGTCATGGTTCCTCATCTAACTTAGATCTGTATAGTTTTGTGGCATTATCGAATGGTAACTTTTTTTTTTATGAATTTTAGAAATTTCAAAAATCCCCATTAGAATAACCCGGAGGAAAATACTTGAAAAATCAAAATTTTTCAAGACCTCTCAAATTTTCGCCGAATATAAAGGAAACTATTAAGCACATTTTGAAAGATTTTTCGCATCAATCGGATGAGAAATAACGAAGAAAACGCATTTATAAAGCATTTTCCCATCAATTTAGGCTATTACGGGAACCAATTAAATCTATAGCAACAAGTGTCACCAATTAATTCAAAACGATTGAAATGAATGAAGAGGAAGGCCGTGACATAACTGATTCTCGTAAGGTTTTTGAACGTTTGGAGTGATCCAAGGTCTGTAGATGTAGATTGGGTTACAAATTATTTTTCATTCTAGATTTCTATACCCCTAAGCTCGTCTAACAACGCGCATCCCGCGTTTTCCTAGTTTATTTAGTAACAACACATTCATTTAAGTTTCAAATTAAAGAGCGCAATCCCAACCAGAGAAACTCATCTGAGTTCGACTGGCCAGATGGGATAGAACCCAAAGCCATAAAGAAGGAGGTAGTTATCATCAAACTACCTCTATCACCATAGAGAAGTTGTCACCAAAGATAGTGGTATTTTTAAACCATTTTCAACACAGGAAAGAAAATAGGATATTTATTTGGAACAAGTTGTCTGGGAGAACATGCAGCGAAAACCGGGCATTCCATGAATTTTGTAAAAGCGCATATTATCATGGACTTATAACGGTATAGCATCAACTGCCTCTCAAACAACTGTCTCACAAAACATACTGACTCTAGAAAAAAATGTATCTCAGAACAACTGTCTCTCAAAATATCTGTCTTTCAAACGAAGTGAACTTATCCGTAAATTCTCCACAGAGTGTACAAAATGGGGTGGGAGTTTCTCCTACCAGTATGCAAATGATTATACTATTTATCTCGAAAATACACACAGTTGCAAAGTCCCGGTTATCCATGATATTCCTGTTTTTCTGGATTTAAAACGAAAGAATCCGCGTAATCTTGGTACTTTTTTTCCAACATTGCTCTTATGAAGATGCAGTTGTTCCGAGAGGCAGTTGTTCTGAGGGTCAGTTGTTCGAGGTTTCATCGATTTTTTTTTCAAAGTAATTTAACATTGCTCTTATGAAGATGCAGTTGTTCCGAGAGGCAGTTGTTCTGAGGGTCAGTTGTTCGAGATTTCATCGATTTATATCTGATATATATCTAGCCACTGCCTAGTATTGAATGAGTATCCCTCTATAGACTTATCACTAGAGGCAACACATTTCAGCATTATTTATTTAGATTTGTAGCATTAATGATTTTTGATTGAGCAAATATTGTATTTCAAATTTAGCATTATTTTCGCATCAATTTTCGGCGCACTTGCGGCATGGCGTAATCGCTGATTTAATGTGTATTCAGTGTCTTTCTTTTCCCACTTCAAACAAACATTGCACCACCACACATTAGTATTTCACCATCACTATCATAAAACTCATCAACTTTATAATGCTGCAGCCTGCATGGAATAGTAATATTCTGCGTTCTACCCATCTTCACAACGATTCACGTGACAATGAGCCCTTTCTTCAGATGACATAAACAAGTGCACGTGGAGAGTGGTTGACATCACTGGTGCCAGTCTAGAGCAATTGTCTAGTGGAGTCTGGATGGGGGGGGGGAGGAGGGGAACGCAGCTGGTGCAACTTCTCGTCTCGAATGATGCGATTGTTGGGACTATTGATCGAAACTGTATACACGACCGCGAGTGTTGAGTTTCCAAGAACGTAATGACAATAACAACACGTCCTGCATGGGATTATTAATTTATTAGCCTTAACTGGGGTAATGCAGGTAGACTAAATAACTCCATTAAGGTGGTATTGCTGTCTCAAGGGTAGGAAATGAACATCAGTGAGATTTTTCAAGTGGTTTTCGAGATTGTAGACTGAGATTGGCGTTACACGTTGAAACACGTAAAAATGACCATGTTTTGATAGTTTTCAATTTTCATCAAAAACTTTGCTCATCGGTCAAATTCGCGCATATTTCGCTGTAAAACACATTTTTGCATCATCATGAAACAAACAGACAACATCAAAAAATGATTATGAATTTGTTTTCAAGTTTTATAGCCTATTTCGCAATTGCGAAAATTTGTTGCTTCTACTTATCACCCATACATAGCATTGTTGATTGATGATGAACAGATATGTCAAAGTGTTCGTGTTGTTATTCAGTGCAACATGAGACTAATAAAAGATGTTTGCTTCAACATTGATGACCGTCCGTACAATTCTGGCGACGATTGTGGGTTCGGCCTATGCTCTAACATTGACGACCGGAAGTGTTTCACGGCAACTGTTTTTATCGCAAAATGTGACGTTTTTTCTCACTTGGCAATTGACTTTTTGATGACTTGGAAATGGAAGAAAGTTTGTTTTATATGCGTGTGAATACGATAATATATAGCATTTACACTAAAAATAACACGTTCGACTGTGATGAGGATTGATGCATTCGACTTTGATTTTTTGAGATTTTGTGCGCGCGTATAAGTCGCACCCGCGTATTGGTCGCACCCCTGTTTTGAGCTCTCAAATTTATAAATATACATGTGAATTATATGCAAGTAAATACGGTAGTTTAGCTAATAATTTCAGTGGATTCAATCTCCTGAGCGTTACTCTTGATCAAATTTCAGGTAAGGGAAATAGTGACGTGACGACACAACGACATACTGATCATCGAAACAATTTATTTTTCAACAGGTAAGCCTAAACGTAATGATTTCTGAACAATAAACAAGGAGAAAGTAATTAAATACTAATCAATGAAGACTGCAAATTATTTGATACAAAAAACTTACTTCAATCTATTCAAATTTCAAAATAAGTAGCCTAATTATTTGAATATTAAAACAGAAAAATAATAATACTTAGAATGAGATGTTTTATTGACAATCGAAA
>OZ023330.1:16918416-16945916 GCA_964007535.1 Brachyptera risi
TGCTGGCGTTTTGATTGTTTCAAGCCAAAATGTACCGGTAATCAATTGATGCACTAATTCACAAGTTTGTAATAATATCACTGTTAATGTTCACAAAATCCTTTCACCACTCGTCATTATCAAAAATACAACCACTTCGCATAAGGGCACAAGAAAAGAGAACATAATCAGCTGTTGCACAGATACAAGTGCTACGACACGTCTGATTGGTCAACTGAGATGACGCGGCTGATTGGCTAACTAAAGATGACACGGGATGCCATGATGGGGTGGCAATGTTACTAGATTCAAAGCAGGTGTGCCTGCACTTGCAGGTGATGTTTATGTTTTTGGGAAAAACCCAAGCTCGGGTTTTTTGGATGAGCGAAGCGAAGACTCAATTTCACCATACCCGAAAAAAAAGTACTTTTTTTTTTTCGCGCTCCACAGGTCAGACGAAAATTTAAAATTAGTTGAAACTTGGCACACACAAGTATCCTTATCTAATTCGATACTGTATAGTTTTGAGGCAAGATCGGTCGAACCACTTCTGAGAAAACTCATTTCAAAGTTTTCAAAAATCCCATAAGAATAACCCAGAGAAAAAAATGCAGGAAAAATGTTTCATCCGAGAGAATTCATATTCTCAGGGAATTTTAATCTAATAATGATACACATTATTCCGAACTTCCACTCAAATCGGATCAGCCGTTTTGATGTAAAAAATTATATAATGTAGTTTTTATAAATCATTCAAAGCTATTAAGATATCTATTAAATCCAAGCTACAGGTGACACCACTTAATTGTAAACGATTGAAACAAAGCCTTCTCTATCATCATAGAAATCGATAATGAAAAATAAGATCGCAGTGATGTAATTGTTTGGGTCTCAAGGTGTATATATATACTAGGCAAACGCGTTGTGTGTTGCCGCGTTGATGGATGAGCTACTTATATCAACTTTAATCTTTGGATTGGTTATTTATATACATATACCTTGAGATCCAAATCATTACTTCACTGCCATCTTAATTTCATCACTGATTTCTTTGATAATAAAGAAGGCTTTGTTTTAATCGTTCACAGTTAAGAGGTGACACCTGTGGCTTGGATTTAATTGGTATCTTAAGGCCATATTACACGGGGAATGAATAGCCCGAATGGGTTGGTTGCAATTGATGCGCGCAAATGCAGATGACTCACCTCCATTCGGCTGTTTGAATATAGTTCAATTGACGCAATTGGAAATAGTTCTATATTCTCGGGTTGCATTCACTGAATAGAGCCCACGTGATCCGATTCATCCAATAGGAAACCAAATAGCAAACAGCTGATCTCAATGTCAAAACATTGACGTTTGTCAAATTACATCAACAGTCAATATTGTCATCAGTGACGTTTGAAGTTGAAAATTCCTTTTATTTTGCAGTTTGTGATCGAAATTATATCATGATAATAAAATATAAAATTAATTCTAGACACTTTAGTTCAAACAATTCAAACAATTCTCAACTTTTTGTGAATCGTGACAAGCAGGCCGTGCCTCAAGGAGGCTGTGAACCATTCAACCAGCCCGGCCGTATGGTTGTGTGTAATAGGTCATTCGGCTGTTTGGAGTGACCTTGAGGAACCGATTGATTCAATTCAATTTCAACCATTCCCCGTGTAATACGGGCTTTAATAGCTTTGAGTGATTCACAAAAATTACATTATATATTTTTTTACATCATCATTTTACATCATCCGATTTGAGTAAAAGTTCGGAAAAATGTGTAGGTCCATCATTATTATATGAAAATTTCCCGAGAACTTGAAATGTCTCGGATGAAAATTATTTCACGAATATTTTCCTCTGGGTTATTCT
Source organism: Brachyptera risi (assembly GCA_964007535.1). NCBI lineage: Eukaryota > Metazoa > Arthropoda > Insecta > Plecoptera > Taeniopterygidae > Brachyptera > Brachyptera risi. The sequence continues at coordinate 16,920,262 of OZ023330.1, forward strand.
AATGGGATTTTTGAAAACTTTAAAATGAGTTTTCTCAGTAGTGGTTCAACCGATTGCGCCTCAAAACTATACAGTATCGAATTAGATAATGACACTTGTGTATGCCAAGTTTCAACTGATTTTGAATTTTCGTTTCACCTGTGGAGCGCGAAAAAAAAAAAAAAGTCACTTTTTTTTCGGGTATGGCGAAATTGAGTATTCGCTTCGCTCATCCAATAATAACCAATCCAAAGATAAGTTGACATGTTCCAGCTCATCCATCAACGCGGCAACACATAACGCGTTTGCCTAGTACAACTTTATGATGAACACCTGACTGGGACTACCGGTATTGAAAATGCAGGAAGGGGACAAGACAATGAGGTGTATACGAAAAGTCGTAAATAAATGAGTTCTATAACAGAGGAAAATTAACATTTAGTATTATGGAGAATGGTTGGGACCACCTAGAAAAGTCGTAGTATATAAATTAGGGTTGCCAACAATAATCGATATATCGATTTAGATCGATATTTTTTCAAACGATACGATAATCGATTCAATCTCGGCGATACGATATCAATATGATTATTTTCAATTATCGAAATGAATATTCTTTCCTTTTCAAACTTGACTATTTTCCCCATTATGTAATTGCTCCAATCAGTGTATGTGGCGCAAAAGTTCTAGTTTTCTATTGGGCACTTGAAAGCCAATGAGAAACGCTGTTTGCAATGACGTCTGAGATCATATGCACTTAGAGACGAAAATATAGACTTGGGCCTATCGCGCGGTTGGGTTGTAGTTTGTAGGGTCAACAAAGAGATTGCAATAATCATGAGGTACAGACTGCGAAGCTCTTTAATCTATAAAGGGTACCGTATTGTCTTGAATAAAAATATAAGACCAGCTATGCCTCCGGTCAAAACGACTTGTGATGAACTGTTGAGAGAGGCCTCAATTGATTGCCGGTCTCGAGTGTTTTTTTTTCACGCTAAACAGTCTCGTGGTCGTCAAGGTCAGACCACGTCAGGGTAGTGCGTAGTAGGAAGACGCACACCTTGCAGCAAACAGCTCGACGCGTGCTATGTTTATTATTGCGCGTCAAATAAAAATGATGGAAATTGAGAAAATGATGCTTCTTCACGATAAAACATTTATTAAACGTGTTTTTAGTGGAATATCTCTCAGTTTCTAGTCGATTCCGATTTTACGAGTGCGGATGTAGTAAGCTTATGCTCAATTAAAATTAGCAAAAAACGTATTTTTGAAGGATTATAGGCCGAGATTCGCATATAGAACGATGGTGACTATTGGGTTTGAAATTTCGGGAAAAACCCTCGGATTAAATTCGGGGCTAATCAGTATTCTATTAATAGACAAATAATGAATTCCAGATGTATAATGTTACTTGTACTTTTTTTACAGCTCAGAAATCTGCCTCTTCCTCTATCTCATTATCTTTCTACCCCTCCCTGCTAGGACCAAACTCCCGCATGTAGTCCAAGGTTAACCACTTGTCAATGAATCAATCAACACAGCTGCTTAAACCGCAATTTGTAACACAATAATTCCGATGCGATACGATATTTTGACATTCGATACGATTATCGATTAGGAGAAAAAATATCGATATAATACGATTAATAACCGATGTTAAGTAAACGATAATCGATATGAGTTTTCATATCGAACGGCAACTCTAATATAAATATAAATGTCGTATATAAATAAGAATCATATAAAAGAGGTTATAAATTATAAAAGAGCCGTCATGTTGCGAAAACAACCAATCAAGGACGACAGCGACCTGGTTTCTCAATAGAGCTCGGGTCAACTTTTTTGATTTCTGCCTAGCGAAACCGCTGAATGTAGCCACTATTTCCAGCGATTGAATACAGGTTGTGCATACTACATCCGACAATGCCTTGGCAACTAAAGTTCGACATCCACGCGGTTTTCAACCCTACATAGACGTTTGCCAAGGAGTTCACTATGGCATTGTTTATGAAGGAGATATGAAAATATCCGTGTCTTCTGACAAATGACTATATTTTGAATCAACCAATGCAGAACCATTGAAGTGAACTGATATTTCATTGATGAAAAAAAAATATATCGCCCTATATATTTGGTCCATCTTATCTGTGTACTGGCAGAAAATTGATGGTACAGTATGCAGGAATTCCACAAGAATAATTGTAAACTTTTGAAACTTGCTGAAGTTAACCCCTTGAATATCTTTGACGAGTGTCGCCCGCGAGACGCGACTTAGCATTCACGACCGACGACGTGTGAGGCCCGCTAATTACCGCGCGTCACGTTTAAATTCATATCTCCCAAAGTTACAGTCAGAATGTGCCATAGTATGGCTACAAAGATAGCTTTTGTAGTGAACTGTTGAACTAATCACAGACTATGTCGATAAAGGTAGTAACTCTCTGAGTAAATGATGTTTACTGATGCATCAAACTGACCTTGCAGCTGTCATTAGCAACAATGGCTATCAGAAACCAGCAAACAACAGTGAAACTGTTATAAATGTAGTATTTGACAGCGATTGTGATGATGAAAATGATGATTCTAGTTCACAGTTAGAATATGATAATGATAACAGTCTTTCAAGCGATTCAAGTAGGCCTAGATCCTGTGTCAAATGTCAGGCTTGTTCATAATTTTTAATTACTATTAGAATGGTAAAAGTAGGTTCAGTGAATTTGGTAAGCAAGGGGTTAAAGTTCACACTAATGGGCATGTCATCAAATAATTAAGAGTTTCATAAGTCTTGCCATTTTAACACAGATTAATTTAAAATACCATAAAATTTTCTAACAATTTCTTGGCATCTAAAACATTAATATTAATCACAAGGCAAGACTTATGAAAATTATAATCATCTGATGACAAGTCTATTAGCATGAACTTTACCTTTTCAAAATTTTCAATAATTTTGGTGAAATTCCTGCTTGCCACGAGCGTTTTGAATTATTTTGCTGGAACACGGAAAAAAACAGGCCGAAATATTTTGAACAAGCGGAAAAACTTGCTAGGAGGGTTGACCATGCCGGCTGAGTGAACCACATCATTCCTCATAACATACCCTGACATCCCACTGTGTGACTGTCCCATTCTCGTGGCCAGTCAGAATCGTCTCGTCGATAGCGCCCCAGAGACTCGACGTCACTTTCGAGCCTTCGATCGGAATACGCATGATAGGATCAGATCCAGCTGAAAGAAGACAACCATTCATCACCCAAAATCCACCAAATATCAACCGGTCAACTTAAAAAAACAGGAACCATCAGGTGGCTTCCTTTACCCCCAATTGTTTTTCAAGATCCATGCAGAAAAATTCAACATTGGTTATGCGGGAGTGAAAGTGGGAAAAAAGAATGAAAGAAGCAGAAAAAGATGGAACTGGGATACATCAAGGTTTCACCATACTCAGAGATGTACAAAGATATTCACAAAATCTATTTTAGCTACAAAATACCGATTGATTATTGTTTGCTTATGAGGACCCCACCGACAGCTAGGTTATACGTGTAACGTGGGTACGAATAAACAGATGATAATTAAAGTATGAAGTGATGATAAGTGAAAGCACTTATATAAAAACCCATGCCTTATGTGGGACTCGAACTCACGCCCAATAGTGATTTCAATTTCTAAACCGGTGTCTTAGTTAAGCGAGCTACAGAAGATGGCTACAAAATACTCTCCTATAACCCCTGAAGATGTATCTTTCAAAACCTAAAAGATACTTTTATTTAGAATACAAATTTTTAGATGAGCAATAGCAAAGACCTCCATCCCACTCTTATGGCGCATTGTCCGTTTGTTTTCTTTTCTAAGCACTGCACAGGTCGCACGGTTCATATTGGTCGACATCAAACTTTTTCTGTAAGACTTATCCAACTTAGAACTGTATAGTTATTAGTTTTTTAGTCATATCGGTTGAACCATAATTTAGGCCCACTGAGAAATATCATCTCAAAGTTTCTAAAAACTTCGTACAATTAGGCTAGACAGGAAAATTTTGAAGATGACATCTCTCCAAGAAATTAAAATGTTCTCTGAATGTTAGCACACTGATGACACTCATTGATGATACACATTATTACAATTTTGTATGCAATTCGAACCAGCCATTTTGAAGAAAATAGTTCAATACATTATTTTACCCCCAAATTTTTTCTTTTAGAAAAAAATTAACAGAAATAATAACAGAACCATTGCCGAGATTTGATGCTTTTTAGATTCGATAGTTGAGGAATAGAGTATATTTCATACGGCAAAGTGTGTAGAGTTTTTGATTATACTTCACATAGAAATCTTGCTCATCGTACGACGCACTTGCTGCATTTGCCTAGTATAGAACATATGGTAGGAAACCAATTTTAACAGATGTATACATTTTGTTATATGTACAGTACTATATTTTACAGATCATTTATCACACTTTTATTGTATCATTTTCTTTTTCTTTCTTTTCCCACTCCTATCAAACTGAATCCAATGATCAGATTCTAAATATGTAACAAAAAAGACAAAAGCCATCACTACAATTGCATCGTAATCTAGTGCATGGTACAACTGAAAGCAAATACTGAGCTACGTGCAAGTAAAACACTTCCTAAAAGCTAAAAACTGCAAAAAATTTGCTGTGTGATGTTTCTGCTTTGTAGTGGTTGGCCTCACTACAGTACTACAATTCAACCTGACACTATTGGAAAGTAAGACTTTATTTAAAGAATATTATTTTGTGATGGACGATATGAGATGGATGATAGATGATGCAAGGTAAGAGAAACTAGTGATGTGAGAATGATGAGGTGGGTACAGGTTGGAGGAAATACATCTATAGACAGAACACAAAAAACACACACGTGTGGACTGGTCAATGCGAGTACTGGCAAGTCGAACAAGTTGAAGTCTGAACGTTTGCAACGCGATAAACGCACAAAACTTGATTGGTTAGTGCACCCAACGCTTGTAACGCGTAGCTCTCAAGATAAGTCAGTAAAAGCAGCATCAGGGGGCCTACTTGAAAGGGAAAACTTGATCAGATACTATCTAGCAATTATCACTGAGGAACATGCCTCTATATTGCTGTAATTATAATCATTTCAAAGCCATGTGCAACTAATACAGAATATAATGAGTTGTATAAAACACAAAAGTTAGGCTACAACTGTTACAAGACTGTTACAAAGTAACAGTCCTGACAGATTCAAAGAGTGCTGTTACATATTTTTACCAGAGTTACCTATGTGGGCCTATTATTACATTTAGTGCCTGAATTACCAACGTGGCACTGACATTACGTAACCATGGTTACCTGTGATATTATTGGTTTTCACCTACTCTCTGATGAAGACTAAATGTACTTGTTAATACCGTCCAGGGCTTAATCATAATACATTACTTGTTGATCAGATACTAACTAGCAATTATCACCGAGGGACAAGTTAGGTATACCAGTACTGCTACTGATGTAGGCATAATAATATAATCTTCTCATGGAATTTAATCAATGAAGAATGTAGACATCCTGAATACACTTGAAAATTTGTCCTGTTCTAGACAACCAGTACTCAAGGGAGACATATCCACAACTATACACGCTATTCTCCATATTGCAGGTAGCCAGGTAGCAGAATAATAATCCTGACCCGGGCACCTGAGGCATCACCATAACACTATATACAAAAAGAACCTTTCAAAACCTTAATGTAAGTTTTGTTTCATAACCTCTACACATGTATACTGGTGAAATGAAAGGCAAATAAAAACTAAACTAAATCCTGAGCACCACATTCTACAATTATTGATGAAGCATTAATCTAGAGGCTTACAAATTGTTTCGTCGGCATTCCTAACATCAATGATGAACATTTCACACTGATTGCCCATCTGTTTGTCGGTTGAATAGACAGCCATGTTGGCACTGTAACTGAAGTTACAGGTCCGAACAGATGAAGCTGTGGAAATACGCCCAATTTCTTTGCCTACAAACACAAATAGAACATAAATTAATGAATATGTGAGACTCACTACAAAGTACAAATAGGCTTATATATACCGGTACACTGAAATTTCACCTTGTTTAGGCTATCGTAGTTAAGTTGGTGATTACATAGAGATTACATGCAGTCTGGACTAATTCATCTAGTATCAGATCAATTCATCAGCCATTTAATTCAAATTTTAGTTTCATATGCCTAAGTAATACATCTCCCTTGATCATTCAACAATGCCATTTACTTATATAATTAAATGAAATGAAATGAATGATCTTAATTGAATGATTAATTAAATGATCTTATACCGGTGCCTACTAATTATCTCACTGGGCCTTTCTCATCTAATTATCTACATGCAAATCATGGATCAGGATATCAACATGGATGAGTTAATGAAATTAATGATCTTAATTATTCATGATTAATTACGGTAAATGATCTTATATCTGCTAATTATCTCACTAGGCCTTTCTTATCTAATTATCTACATGCAAATCATGGATCAAGAGATCAACATGGATGAGTTCAAAAATAATACTTAATATAAGTTACAGAATCCAACTAAATCGTTATTCTCAATTAGGTACGTAAGAGATTGGAAGTTGACACAAAAGGGCCGATAAATTTAGAGACTAAATCTAGTTTCAGGCTTATCAATCTGCCATCTAATTCATCCTTAGTTGTCATCAAGAGATAGGCCATTGGATATCTCAAATTGACCACAGCTGAACGGCGCACTTCATTGGATGTTATGTTTCAAGACGTCAAAGAGGTGCGGACATGAGAGAGGATAATTACCAGTGGAGACATCCCAAATGCATAAACTAGGATCAGCCGAGCCTGACATGAACCTAGTCGTATCCCAGTTGATGTCGAGACACCATACCGCTCCCTGGTGACCTTCAAATGTACCAAGACGTTCGCCATTCAATGAATACCACACATTAGGCGACTGATCCTTGCCAGATGAGAACAGCAAATCACCTTCACGACTGTACTTGATTTGTGTAATGGCACGGGAGTGCCCATGGAGCATAAGAGGTTTCTGATAAAAGAACATGAAATTAAAAAGCAAGTTCCTTACAAATTTTACAAATTCTAGAATTTATATTTAGAAATATAATATATATAGACTAGCTAGGCCAGTGGTGGCCAACCTTTTTGGGCATAGGGCCATTTAAATTTCCCAAATATCACCGCAGGCCACACAAGTGAACTCACTAAAAAGAAATTCATGTATTATATATATCAGCGGCGCGCGGTGATTATTTTGCTGGGTATGCTACTCTTAATAAGAACGATTCTAGCATATACAGGGTAGTATGTGCGAAGCCGGTGATCCGCGGGGGGTTTTGGGGGCAAGGCCCCCCATCTTAAGCCCCACTGGGAATTTTCTCAAACCATAATTTTAGGTGTATTTTGTTGGCTTTTGATGAAACGTATGAATGCATTCAGATGAGAAAACAAAGCGAAAAAAGAAAAACACGTTTTTGATGGTAGGCCTTTGCTCAGAGTATTTTAATTTTTTTAAATGCAAAATCACCAACAACATACCGATTTGACTTTGAAGTACCGTAGGTAAAAAAAGTACATATTTGTCCACTTTTCCTGAAATAATCGACATTCATTATTGGTTGCTTTGCGCTTTGACAAAATGTTAATTTCACTCCGAAACACGTCTTGCCGTCACAACACTTATAATAAAACTAAAAGTGACCAAGGGACAATGACTCACTCACTGTGAATGTGATTTTGTGCTACAATTTCCAATCTCACCGGTAGCGTATAGTGGTAGTGAGCTTATAGCCTTTTGAGCGTGTTTGGTCCCGCATGTGGTACTGTTTTTGACTCACTGTTTTGTTTTGATTTACACGACATAACGTTGATTATTATTATCAACGCAGGCCATTTGATTTCCACATGTTAAATAGTAATATAATTCATACAATTCCTCAGCGGGCCACTGAAATAACGCCCGCGGGCCACATGTGGCCTGCGGGTCATGGGTTGGTCACCACTGAGCTAGGCCTACTTTGAAAAATCCCAGAACCTAAAAATAAATGATAATAAAAGCAGACGTAGACCTAGGTCTACCAGTACTGGTAATAAAATAATGAAAGTAACCCACAATATACCGGTAGGCCTACTCCAGAGTTTTTACATGACAAAATCAAGGATAATTTTTACACACAAGTTGTTACACACATCTAGCTATATGGCCTAATAGACTCAACAGTTCACAGCCTTCTCAGGCATGGCTTAAGTATCATAATTTACAAAAAGATCATGCAATATTCACAGCAATCACAGCTAATCACAGCAATATTTGAAGTATCATTTCTAGCTTCCAGGGATGAACTTTTGTTTTGCCAATCCGAGACATTATAATCGCTCGTGTTAAAGTAAATTCAAATGACTCAAATTTAAAAATAACAGAGGTGGAACTTTCACTTGTAGGCTCTATCATAGATATAGTAGTCTCTAGATAGGCAATGCAGTATGACAGAGCCTAGATGCTCATCATAAAGTTCACAAAGTTGGCTGATCAGCCGGCTCCTAGCAGCATTCACTTGCAACAGTGCTCTAGCAAATGGCATTTTATTGGTGATAACAGCACTTTTAGTAGGATTAGGGCCTACCAAGCGTAACACTAGGGCCTACCTCGGTCTATACACTGTTTAACCAGGACTCTGCCACTCTATTCCGTAAGGATATTGATTTCGGAGTGTATATTCGTACGGTCAACCGTATAATTAAGTGAAAATAGATCATACGGTCAGTGACGTCATGACCACTATGTTTCGGTTGATGACCATAAATGGCCAAAATAACGCTCTCCAACAATGACTACGTATATTACACAGTCGGCAAACGGTTTAGTCAAACCGGTTCACGCTGAAACGGTTTACAGATGGTGATATACCTGTCGGTTTTGGTGTAAAACACTTTAGTTCCAATCCAGTTTGGCAAGTGAATTGGAGAACTCGATACAATTGATATACACGTCAAACCGATTCAAGGTAACCTTGAACGCGAGCGATAGATCGATCCTTACCGACTTACGTCGACCTTTTGGCGCCTTTCCACACCGCCATAAGAAATTTGCGCTTCGTTTCCATCTAATATTTTTACTGTTTTCCATTCAATTTTTTGATAATGGAACGAACATTGTGGAGCGACCGTGAGGTGGAGTTATTAATCCAGGTCATCACCGACAATGATATATCCTAAAAGCCCTCACAACACACATACACAAATTATTGTCAAGTCAAATCAAAAATGTTCCCAACTTTGATGGTTAATAAAGTAGTATCCGTCATGAACTTTTAAAAGGCGGCATGGATTGAAAGAACGATTCACAAGGCGCTGCCAACATTCAAAATGGCTGGCACTGAAACGTTTTGCCAAAGTGTTTCTGAATTATTGTAAGATATACACTCATTTGTTTCACCGTTTCACCGTGAACCGGTTTGCCTAAACTGTTTCTTGACTGTGTGATATACGTAGTCAATGTGACTACCGTACTGTAGCACATGGGTTAGCACAGCTGACTCCCATGCTAGGGAGATCTGATCGAATCCCACCTGTGACTCATTCTTTTTTTCAAATTGGTTCCCCCAGAGTTTATATATAAAAATGGTCAATTATGTGGACAAAGGCAGGTTGCAGACAGTGGTTTAGGTTAGGTAGGTCAGGTTGGTGTATAAACCTCGCGTTTACCACCGGAAGGCGGAACGGAGCTAATATATCACGTTTATTTATCGTTAACTGGTGTCTGGTGCACTCTAGCAGTGAAAATTAAAACTAGACTATCCTCCCGAACGAATAGGGACCCTAACGAATCCTACGTCACTAACAAGGTTAGGTGGAAGAACGATCATGTGATCGAACCTCGCCCTTTTCGATTGTTATGACGGAATTGTTATGTACATGAAAAATAAAGACATTCTATTCTATTCAACATAAACAACCAATGAAATCTATTTACGCGTAGTCATACAGCTGACCATACGATTATCTGCAGCCTATTTATTTACTTGATGCTTGAATGTAGGCCTACCGCAACAGTAACACTCAATATTTGTGACATCCATTTTTACCGCACCACGTACCATTACATAGAAAATAATATGTAATATAAAGTGAATGTTTATTAAGGAATCCAAGTATTTTAGAAGATACTTCTCTGAATGGTGTGAAGCAGTTTTACTACAATATGCTCATCCAGGAACTCCCTGCAATACCTCAAGTAGTTTAAATGTCACGTTGACACTGAAAATAATACGCTGTGGGTGGATTCACGTCGTGCAAAATTTTAAAAGTTGGTTTATTGCTAGGGCCTAGATAAAATTGGTTTGCAGCAAAGATAAGGAAATGATTCTTTTCGGAGGTTAGTTCACCACATTTTCTACTAAACATTTACCATAGGCCTAGGCCTACAGAGAAAAAAATGACAATGAACCTCAATTAGTTTGAAGATGAGTCTACTTCCTATCATCAGTTCTACTCTCTAGGCATATTATTCAACGAAAATGACCGAAATAGGCACAGTTCAAACCTTAGTCTAGGACTAGGCAGACTATGCCTAGGCCTAGGCCTACACCCCATTCATGTCAGCAGCACAGCATGGGTTAGAATATTCTCTTCTTGACCGATTAGGCCTAGGCTACGCTATTCAAACGAACATTTGAATATTTTACAGCCACACCGTTGAAAATAAGTTACTGATGTCTTGTAGGTTACAATTAACTCACCATTGTAGCTTTATATCAAAACTATCTCAATTTACAATATGCTAAACATCACGATCAAGAAACCACTCTGGCAGCCATTAACGGAATCGGAAATCCTCGTCAGTCCGCAAATCGTATGTTCCGACATCACAATGTCAAAACTTATAACATCTACGTCATAGTGACGTAATCAGGTAATTACGAAATCCTACAAGTCTTGTAGTTCAAGATGGAAAAATTAAATTTAAAATAAAAGAAAATGAAAAGAAGAGAATAATAATAACCAGTGTCCAGAAGATAAGATAATTACATGGATTATAATAATATAATAATATAATGTATAATAATTATCTAAGAAGATAATACAATTATTATTATTGTGTGTTTTTCTGATTCATTAATTTTTTTTTAATTATTATGTGTCGAAGGGCAAAAAAGATTTATATATATAAAATAATTTTTAATAACTTGCGGCTGCCCATACGTGGCTGTGGATATATTCGGTCAGCTGTCGTGAATAACTCTCTCTCTCTCTCTCTCTCTCTCTCTCTCTCTCTCTCTCTCTCTCTCTCTCTCTCTCTCTCTCTCTCTCTCTCTCTCTCTAGCTCTCCCTCTCTCTGTGTCGTATGTATCTTATGTCAGTGCTTTATTTCAAGGCGTGCAGCCGAATATTTGGAAAGGGAGGTATATGTAAATCTTTGTTAGACGAGCTTTAGCGAAGACTCAATTTGGCATACTGAAAAAAATTGGTGTTCGTTTGTAGGTTTTTTTTTTGGTTTTTTTTAATGTTTTTTGTCGGTTCTCCACAGGTCAAACGGCTACAGCTATCAACCTCAAACTTTTTCCATTGTGGTTCCTCATCCAACTTAGATCTGTATAGTTTGGTGGCATTATCGGGTGGGAACTTTTATTTTTATGAATTTCAGAAATTTCAAAAATACCCATCAGAATAACACAGCGGAAAAAAAAGAAAATATTCTCATTTTCAAAAAAAAATAAATTTTGCTTGAAGTTGATTACATTTTGATGCACATTTCTGGAAATTTTCAGCTTGATTGGGTCAGCCATTTTCAAGAAAAAACATAAAATGTACTGAATTGGTACTACTCGAAGCAGTTTTTACCCATTTATAACTTAAATCTCACCCAATTGGCGAATGTAGGCAAAAGTTTGGCAAAAAGTCGACATACAATTACTATCCGCTCGTCTAACAACGCATGTATGGCGTTTGCCTAGTTAAAGACTATGACGATTGCCGTTCGACACATAATAATAATCAAAAACAAAATTAATGAAGATGGAAAAACACACAATAATAATAAATCACACATGAATGATTGATAAAAAAATGATTGTAAAAAATAATGAGGTAGTAATAAACGGTAGCCTGATATGAAAAATTATTAGTATGAGTATGTAGGCCTATATTAGATATACATAGAACAGAGATATAGATATAGACTGTGTCAAACGAGTGGGTCAAGACCACTGTGTCAAGACAGAAAACACAGAGGTCAAGACACCGCACATGGTCATAACCTCGGCAAGGGGGGAGAGGGTAAGAATGTTGAAGACTGAAGAGTCCATCTATGACATGATGCGAGACTTGGAATGGCAGGAACTGGACATACGGAGAAAGGAGGATCGTCTATGTAATTTCTTCAGGTTAACGGGGGTAATGGGGGGAGCTGCATGAGTTGATAGAAATAAATAAATCAGGGTATGGAGGTAGGCGAGGTCATTATAGAGCGGTAGTTATAAAGGGGGGGCTAGATTAGATGTCGGTAAATTCTCTCTCTTGAATAGGTCAAGTAGGGACTAGAATGAGCTTATAGTAGAAACACTATATACTTAATGGTAGAAGTGTTTTCGAGGGGAATGAAATAGGGTTAAGGTTATCCCGTCAAAGGTTTAGGGAGGCGGTGGGATAGGGATAGTTAGGGAACTTGCCACCGCGCATTTTTGTGCAACTGACTACTAGTGATTGACCTGCCCACAAACGTCACAAAACAAAAAATCCAATCAAATGGGCTGTTTGTTATGTGGGTAAATTGACATATCTAAATGCCCACATGAAGTATAGATCAAGGTGGCTTGCCGATAAGCCACGCCTATCACTAGTGGTCAATTGTTTTAAATAAATTAATAAAACCTGGTTAGCAGAGTGTTGTTGAAACATTTCAACCCGTCACGGTTCATTAGATACCTACTGCAACTGGCTGATACCGCTGATGGCCTCATGCATGCTGCTCGTACATCTTGGTTGCAGTTGCAGTGAAACGTTATTATTAGTTTGTTGTTTATTTGTTATTTATTGATGATTTATTAATTTGAGATTAGCTGTTGAGGCCGTTTTGAAAAGCACCATGCCTAAGAAAAATAACATATTGTTCATAAAACCTCAAGAACCTAGTTTTATCTCAAGAATGAAAGCGGAGGCTGGTTATAAAGAAGGCGACACAGTAGAAACAAAGGCAAGTCTTTCAAGTAGTCCTAGTCCAGTCAGACTGAGCGGTCGAGGGAATAGCACATTGAACCGTCATTAAGGAGGCCGGGGTTCGATTCCCGCCATGGTTGACTATCCTGACAGTGGTTTTTCGTGGTGTTCCTCTGTCGTTCAGGTCAATACAGGGATGGTTCCTTAACAACAGGCCACGACTGACGCCTTCCCACTATAAAAAAAAAAAAAAAATAAACTAACTAGGCGCTAGTAGGCCTATCATAGATAAAGTAAGCCTAACCTCTAGATGGGCAACGCTGTATGACAGCCTATACTCACCAACTGCTCACCAACAACGAAAAAGTTGGCTGATCACAGCGCTCCTAGCAGCATTCACTTGCGACAGTGCTCTAGCAAGTGACATTTTCTTGGTGATCACAGTGCTCCTAGCAGGATTGCCAGGCGTAACACTACCGTGAGGATATTTATTTACCCGTAAGGATATTTATTTACTCAATGGTTCAATTCATCTCATTCACTGACGCTAATAGATCGTAGGCCTAGTCATCAGTAGTCCTAGACAGCAGTGGCCTGCGGGCGTTATTTCAGTGGCCCGCTGAGGAATTGCATGAATTATATTACTATTTACCATGTAGAAATCAAATGGCCTGCAGGCCAATTAAGACGTGGGTGCATTCAGATTGTCAAAGACGGGGTAATTCTCTTGCTAGCCACTAGGGCCTACTAAATTAATAAAAAATAATAATCAACGTTATGGCGTGTAAATCAAAACAAAACCGTGTATCAAAAACAGTACCACATGCAGGACCAAACACGCGCAAAAGGCTACCTCGCTACCACTATACGCTACCGGTCAGATTGGAAATCGAAGCACAAAATCACATTCACAGTGAGTGAGTCATTGTCCCTTGGTCACTATTTCTTTTTTGGTTTTATTATAAGTGTTGTGACGGCAAGACGTATTTCGGAGCGAAATTAACATTATGTCAAAGCGCAAAGCAACCAATAATGAATGTCGATTATTTCAGGAAAAGTAGACAAATATGTACTTTTTACCTACTTCAAAGGCAAATCGGTGTGTTGTCAGTGATTTTGCATTCAAAAAAATTAAAATACTTTGAGCAAAGACCTACCATCAAAAACGTAATGTTTTTCTTTTTGTCCTTTGTTTTCTCATCTGAATCCATTCATACGTTCCATCGAAAGTCGACAAAATGCACCTAAAATCATGGTTTGAAAAAAATTCCCTGTGGGGCTTAAAATGGATCCACGATCCAAATCCCTTGCGGGTCACCGGCTTTGCACATACTACCCTGTATGTGCTAATCGTTCTTATCAAGAGAAGCATACCCAGCAGAATAATCACCGAACGCCGAGACGGGTCACGGTCAGTGTTGTACAGTCGGGGAAACGGTCGATCGGAGCCGCGGATATATATATAATATACAACTTTTTTAGTGAATTTTTTTAGTGAACACGGTGATATTTTGAAAATTTAAATGGCCCCCTGCCCAAAAAGGTTGGTCACCACTGGCCTACAGTGTGTTATTAAATCCAATTCAAATAAATAAAATCAAGTGGGCAGGTTTAGGCCCACTGCAGAAGCTGCATTCATTTAGATATTTAATTTGCAACTATTATAACCTACCGTAACCTTATCTTCTGGTGTAAGTTCCTTTAAAAGCTTTTTAGGCCTAGTTGATGTAGACAAAGCTACATAATAATTTTTATCTTCAACACGGCTCATCCGATTTATGCAGAACTCTGGATTAATATCTATCATTCTTGTTTTTAAATTCTGTAGAAATTTGAACATTTTCAGAGAAAATATTTCCATATTTTTTCCTCTGGGTTATTTTGGATTTTGAAAAATTCGAAATAATTTCTCTGGAAAGTTGTTTGACAGATTGCACCCCAAAACTAAAACTAAACAGTATCGAGTTGCCTAGTTTCATCAAAAAAATTAATCCATTTGACCTGAGGAGCGCAAACAATAATATTTTTTTCTGGTAGGCTCCCTACAGTGAAATTGAGGCTTTGCTTCCCTCTTCTAGTAAATATGTAGAATAATGAAATTACCTGGTTGTAATTTACGGTACTGAATAATATTACTAAATAGGCCCATGGTAAAAATATACAGTAGGCATAGGCTATACCATTGAGTATATAGTGTCATATGGCTATACGGTGGGCCTAGCTATAATTTATTTTGGGTTTACCTTTAAGCAGGGCAGCTCGTTTGTAAGTACTGCAGAATGGCAGCACTCCCTATGATTTTCCCAATTCAAGCTATTTTAAAATCAATTCATCTTGGATGAATCAATTTTTCCATGTCGTATAATGTTTTTTCCTGGCAATTATTGTTGAGAAAAATACAGCATTATAAAAAGGTATTGAAAAATTAACGTAATTATTAATTTTTGGATGCCCGCGGCTTCAAATGCATCATAAAATCTACACGCCGCTGAGCACCTGCAAGCGAGTCGAATGCAACCTGCTATACATGGTACTGGATTGTAGCTCGTAGCTGGCCGAAGGATTCGGGTGAAGTGGTCGCGCGGTGAGGGGGGAGCGCGTGACGTTGGCCTGTGTTAGTGGCTACAGGTACAGCTACAGGTTAACACGAGCTACAGCACCTAGCTTGAACTTGACCAAACACTGTGAGATGCCATGCACTCCTGTCTCCTTGCTTTCGCGGTGTTCTCTTACTACTAACTGCTGGGCGTTTCGAGTCGATTTACAAACTTATTAAAGGAGGGACGCCACTGAAAATTCCAAGTTCTACATTTTACACCCGATTGAGTTGATTTTTTTACTATGTCTTACATTACCTACAGAAAAATTTAAAACAAAGTCATATATTTTTTCTTTTTTTAAAAATTAAAACATGAATAATTTTCTTTGTCACAGACACACTTTTTTCTAAAAAAAACGGCATGAGATAAATTATTTGAAAAAGGAACAAATATAGCGTTCTCGGAAGTGCATTCGATAAAGTTATGCATTGATGTTACCCGGTACTTGGGTATTTTTTTGGTTGAAATGACAAACTAATTAATGTCACACATATTTTCTAATCAAAGTTGTTCAATTATTTTTTTATTCATCAATTATTTTATGCATGCTATTTTTCAAATTTACCAATAATGATGCGTACCTTCATTTAGGCCTATTACCTAGTTCATGAAATACACCAAAAAATATAAGAATCCATCCAGTAGGCCTAGAATAGATTTTATTGAGGCCTACTTCTTCATTCCTAACTGCGTTGACAAGAAAAAAGATGACAAAACAGCCATCAAACATTCAACTGTATTCCGTTCTGAAGCGAATTTGGTTCACCGCTAGATGGTTGAAAGTTCAATACAAAATATATCATTAAATTAATAATTCACATTATTTCTTCGGTAGCCCAAAAATGAGATATGAAATGAATTATTAAATTATCAAGCAAAAAAAAAGGTAAATTCCAATAAATGGACATATTTTCATTGGTGTCCCTCCTTAATAATCGGGATAGTTACGTACAAGGCTTTCGGCGGATGGCATTACGTAGTGTCACGCTGAGGAATCATGGCAGAGACCCACTAATCATGTAAATTTATCAATTGATTTATGGAACTTTTTATTTTATAAAAACTTAATTTTTAAAAATAGGCCCACTTTTCAAATGAATACATCGAAATATTTGCGTTATGACAGCATTGAATTCAAGATATATTTTTTTCAATAATCTTGATTGAGATATGAATGTGGAAGAGGAAATTAAATGAGGAAATTGCATCTATTTTATGGGAGTAAAACATTCCGCCCTTCAGGGCTACCTGTGAGGCTGTAGACGCTCATTGTTCTGTGGCTTCGTACATTTGTATAGCCCTATATATAATTTTTGTATCAACTGCAGTATTTATTGTTGAAGTCACCAGCCGCCACTGCCTTTTTGTAGATTTTATGGGTTTTACGCCTAATATGAATTGGAAATTGTAGATTGTAATAGCTGGAATAATTGTGATAACTGGAATTGTTTGTATGTACGGGGGCTGTACCTTGCTTTAAAAACAGCAAACTAAAATGACTTCGATGTCTGACTGGACAATTATTAATATGTGATCTGTCTTTTACTTTCAGCGTCAAGCGCAACCCAACCCAAATGACGAGGACTTTGAAGATCGAGAGGAAGAACAACCAGTGGTGGTCGTTTTAAAACCGGGTGATATATCAGCAGAAGAGGCAGAGATGATTAAATTGCTTCAAAAAGAAGGTAGGCCTACGTTGATTTTACATACGCATACCCCACCTATTTGTAATGATATTTAACTAGATGACAGTCTGTCTGGCGACCTTCATGCCTATTCATTACGACAATATGACGGTTGGCCACGATGCAGTGATACCAACATACCTTATCTGTATCATAATATAAAGAAGGTGCTCCAACTCCCATACTGATAACATAGATGGCATTTGTGGTTTCTTGTAGTCAGTTCAGAGCCAGAGGTCACGATTCTGCGGATTTCCTTGTGAACTAGGCCTACATGTAGATAAGAGCTACGGTACTGGTGGCATTGTTGAACTTACAAAATCTATCATTTTCGTAAAAAACAAATGCAACTACTAATGTTAAAATTCTACTGAGCCGTGCAAAGCATTGTTGAGTATCGTTGTTTTATATAGTTCGATATAAAAGCGAAAAGTTTTGGGCCTAGGAGCGCAAGATCTCTTGATATTGCCCTGCCAGTTCTGCTTCAACTAGCAATCATGTTGCTATTGTTTGAACTTGATAATGTCATATTGTTTTTTTTTTGTGATGTGTCGTTACAAAGATTTTATCTTTTCTATCTTTGATTTCCTACTTGGGATTATTATAAATCTTTTGCTATATTGCTTTGATTTTTAAGAAGTTTCATGATTTCCAATTGTTTTCCAGTTTTTCTGTATTGCTTTGACTTTATTACCATACGCAGGTATTATTCTGTTACGAACAGTTTGAATTTGACTGCTTGACTGAACGAAAGTTGAAAAACGAAAGTGTCTTTTTTTGCTCTCCACAGTTCAAATTTTAAAAAATTTGATGTAACTGGGCAGGCACATATGTCATCATCTAACTCAATATTGTATAGTTTTGAGGTGCAATCGGTGGACCCTTTTTTGAGAAAAATAATTTTGTAATTTTTGTAACCCCCATTTGAATAACACAAAAGGGAAAATTTTGGAAAAAAAATTTCCAATTAAATTCAGATTTCTACAGAATTCTAGCACACAAGTGATACACATCATTCCAGAGTTTACATGAGTCAGTTTGGCCATTTTGAAGATGAAAATTATTATGTTCTTTTTTACATCAATTAAACTTGAATCGATGAAGAAAGCTATTCTACCATGATCAACAGGTGAAAGCGAACAGAATATGGTAAAATTATTGAAATACCGGTAATCAATAGATGATTCAGGAAAGCAGTGTTTTATAGATTCGAAATGAAGGTGTTTACAAAACTCATTCATCATTCACCGACGCCAATCTTAGTCATCAGTACCCCTATGTGAAAAAACGGACTTACCAATTCACCCTTATTGGCTTAATTGGGAAACAAAATTATTGTAGGCCTATATCAAGATCAGGTTTTGGTGATAACTTTAGAACATTATGAGATATCAAAATTCTAATACAAGAGAAACACAGATATTTGTTATACAAAGTTATTAACCTTGGATTCTAACCTTTTCTCAGGCTTACAGCTGAAAATCTATTTTCAAGCTACGGGTATCTGTGAAATTTGTGCAATATGAGTTGAATAGTTTTTACTCACACCATTTAGATATTATACCGTTAAAAACTCATCATAAAAAGCTGATACGGTATTCCACTGAATCAACTCCCATGCACTTTTGAAAAAAATTACATGTCATTAAAGGATGAGCGAAGCAAATACTCAATTTGACCGTACTCGAAAGGTACAAACTCTTTGTTTGCACTCCTCAGGTCAAATGGAAGAATTATTTTTATGAAACTTTGCATGCACATATGTCATCATCTACCTCGATACTGTACTTTTGAGGCGCAACTAGTTAACCACCTTTGAGAAAAGTAATTTCAAAATTTTGAAAAAACTCATGAGAATATCTGTAACCCAGGGGGCGTATTTCAATATGACTTGAGACAGTTGAACAAAAAAACAGCAGAAAGGTGGTATAAACCTATACACTAACAGCATGGTACACAGTCACCTTGAACTTTGAAGACTGGGTTTATCTTGTATCATCCCCAGGAAGGAAAACATGGAAAAACAATTTTCTCCTAATTCTAATTTCTACGGTAGGCCTATTTAGGTACCATAAACAAATTATACACATAATTCCACAGTTTTACAAAAATTGGATGAGACGGTAGGTGATTTTTAATTTTTTCTATTTACGAACATCGAAAACTTGACACAGCCATTGTTTCGCAATAAAGGCAAAGGATGAAAGTTTAGGATCACTTGATTGGGGCACCGCAACGGTGATCTCACCGCCCCGAAGAAATAGTTGGATATAATATAGCTCATTCAACACAGTTAGAACCATAGTGATAAGTTGGGATATGAAGAACAATTCAAAAGTTGTGTTCGGAAAACAGTTTTCTATCTTCTTTCTGAATAATATGGCTTCTCTTTCTTCGAATTTTCTTTCTCATCATATCTAAAAATTCATCTTAATATATATATTTTTTTCCATGTATTTTATGAGAGCTCAGTTTTACGAAATGATATTTAGTGGATTGGGCAATAGTCAGCAGATTATTTTTCAACTTTTATTATGTTAATAATTTTGTACCTTTAATTAATAGTTAGTGGGGTAAACTAACATTAGACTAGTAAAACTGGTTCTAGAAAACTATTAAGGAGATCAACAAGTACAACCAAGGGGACGTCCATAAATTATGTCTCACTTTTTTAGGCCACTTTGACCCCCCCCCTCCCTCCCTTGTCACAGTTGGTCACAAAACCTATTCCCTCCCCCACCCCCTCCCCTTTGAATACGTCACAAAATCTCATACCCATCCCTCGAACAATAAATTGAAATTAACAGATGGCAAAAGTATAATATAATGTAATAAAATTAAAATATTCATTTCTTTATGTTTACTTTTTGAGTAGTCAAACTTGAAAATTATTTGATATGCATCTGCTGTTTGCGTGTTTCCAGGGTGGGTATAAAATATAAATATAAGAATCTATAAGAATGGCGCCAAATACATAGAAGAAAATAATGGTATGTCACACAGTTGCCTCCCCCCCTCCCACCCTTGTAAACACATTGTCATAAAACTTGACAATCCCCCTCCCCCATTAAGCTGTGACGTAATCTATGGACGTCATCCAATTGACAATTCGTAGTCTCCGTCCCCATGACGTCAGAAATCATACCGTCCTATATCAACAGGGCGGGTAGAACTGTAGTCAAATTCAAATATCCAATCGGGGTATCTTGAAATGACTACAAATGATATGATCCAACTGGCTGACTGGTAAAGCCACGCCTATTCCAAGTCGTCAATTGGATCATAATTCATAAAACGAGTGAAATAATGGGTGAATCAGGAGGACGCGTTCAAAGTGTGGGAATATATGGCTCCATTATACATTTCATATCAAATCTCGCTCATCTTACAACACATATATACTGTTTTTCCTTAGTACATCAACTAAGCCTCATCACATTATAAATTACAAAATATTTTGCAAAATACCGTTTCTGAATTAATTTACTGAGATTTGATAATGGGAAATCATTTACCGCGGTAATTGAAAATACTGTAATTATTTTCGATTGTGTACGAAAATGCGTGTCATAAAATTGTGTGCAGACACAATTATTTTCTATTAAAAAATGCTTGTCATAAATGAATATTCTAATCGATGCTTACTATAGAAACAATAAATCTCCGTATAGATACAAGACTCATGACCCTACTCTATAATTAACCTGCAATGTGCAATGTGGAACAATTGCGTACAAATTGGCGTACAATGTGGAATCATTGACGTCACTATTTTTTATTTTATTTAATCCAAAGATTTGTACATAGCACAAATATAGGAAGTATAAAAACTAACAACTAGATATAAAAATGAGTAGATAAAAGAATAGATTGAAAGAAAGACAGAATGATATATATATATAATAGTACAATGATGGTCTAATGAGATTTTGAAGTTAGGAATTCGTTGAGGTCATAGAAGGGGTTCTGAAGTAGGAAATATTTAAGTTTGTATTTGAAAGATGAGAGTTTGGTGAGGCTAGTTATATGGGCAGGTAGTTTATTGTAAATGGTTGTGCAAAGATGGAGAGGGCTGTGTCTGAAAAAAGCGTGGGAGTGTGTTAGAGAACGGATAGAGTTACTGTGACTGGTAGGGTAGTTATGGATAGAAGCATTTTTGGGAAAGAGGCTAGAGTTGGAGTGAACATAAGAACTGGCAATTTGAATAAGAGTACATGTGAGGGTGAGAATTTTTAGCTTTGTGAAATGTGATTTACATGAGGAACTGCGAGAAATACCGGAAATGATGCGAATTTATTTTTATATATTTATATATTTATATTATATATATATTATAATGATATATTTAAAAACGCCATATACTTTCTAATCGATGTATGAGCGTGGAGATGAATGTTTTGAACGCTTACAGTTTCTACAGAATGAATATTCAAATCCTGTGTTGTGGGCCATTATAGGCGTTAATATTGAAACAAACTTTTAATCCGCGATCAGTTGATTCGTGGAAAAAACACGGAAAAGCAGAGGAATTTCTGTCTAGATAGTTGAAGTGTGAATTAACTGGATGTTTTAGTTTCCATATTTTATGTTCGATAGAAGGTATATATTTATAAACTATATTTGTGTTCGTCATGCAAGACATAATGAATGCCCCGTGATGAAAACTGTCTGCCTTCATAGTAAACAATGTTCTTACTGAAGGTGCAAGTTGCGAAAAGTGTAAAAGAGAGGTCGTGTGCGGTTCTCTTACAATCCTCTAGGGCAGGACACTATAGTTAGTTGGGCAGGACTTCCCAACTGGAAAACTCGTGGCCGCGGGACCTTTCAAATGGCCCGCAGTGACATATCGTATGAACCAGCGTAAAATCACTCCAATTTAGTATAACATTCTGTGTAGTCAAATTGAGAATATATTTGGCAAGAGTTTTACTGATGTCACAAGTCAAACGGTAGTAGTGGCGTTTGAACTGACATCCATAGCCTTAATTGGGGAACAATGACTTTGTATCAAGTTTCGATGTCATTAAAAATAATAATAATAATAGTATACTTTCATGTATGAAAATATCGTTCTTTCCGGTAGACCGTGTACGATATTTTCGTTTAGGTTAGGTCAGGCTAATCTGAACCAAAACTCTCTTTCACCGAAAATTATTCACCGAAAAGAACGATATTTTCATGCCTGATGGTCTGGTATTTTGGTGGCATAGGAAAAGAAGAAATAATCCTCCACTATTTAAATATACCATATCGTAACTCCACCTGATTCGTCCTTTCATTCGGTTGTCTTGCCTTCTGATGCTGCAGTCACCCCATGAAATAACGTTTTCGGTGTTTTTGATGTAAGAAATTTTCGGTGTGAGTAATTTTCGGTGTACGTGATTTTTGATGTACGAGATTTTTGGTGTACGATTTTTTCGGTGTACGATTTTTTCGCTGTATCAGAGGCAACCCACCCTCTAATAAATAAAAGTACCAGTTTAATTGACAAATTGAGGCTTATATAAAATGGGTAATCGTTTTATCCTGAGATATATCTCCTCTAGAAGGATCTGGACACATTGTGACCTTGTGGATCGGGATCTTGTGAGGGCTTGCGTGGCCCCGTGGCTTGCGTGGCTCGTGGCTGAGGCTCTCCAGAGTTGTCGTCGAGAGTAATCTAATCGCTACGAAAAGGGCACCTATGGTTTGGAGTGAGAGGCCCAAACCAAGCTTGGACCGTCTCGAGTGGAAGCCTTTTGGTGACCGAAGTATGTGGAAGAAATACTGATCGTTGCGTTTTTTTTTCATTCACCTGGGTCACTTTCTTTTTTCATTTTTTTCATGCACTATTACTTTTCGCTTTCGTGGCCGCTGCCTTCATCAGTGGCGCGTTCAGCTTTTACGGGGCCCTAGGCGCAATGTTATTCTGACCCCCCCCCCCCCCCCACATGTACATTTGAAGAAATAGAGGAGTTTGACGTTTTCAGTAGAAAAAAATCAAAATCATGTAGAAAAAAATACTGAAATGTAAGTTTACAGCCCAGAAACAGCGACAATCTATGACTCAATGGCTATAGACAATGCCCGCATAATGCGCAGGCGCAAAAAGCAAATATACGTTACGTAGCCTAAAGGGAACACATGTAATAACCGACTATGGACTCTTGATTGGCTGCAGCACAATACATAATATGGTAGCAGTTATAAACAAATAGTGTATATTGTTTTTTTTTTTTTTTAATAACATCGAAACTTGATACAAAATCATTGTTCCCCAATTAATGCTAAGGATGGAAAGTAGGATCGTTTGGACGGGGCACCACAAGGGCGATCTTACCACCCCATTTTAATTATTTAAAACCAATGAACTTCAACACCAGGACTGCGCTGTTGGTGACCATAACTTTCCGCCGCAGATAACAGTCTTTCAGTTTACGAAAGTCCGGAACACATAAGTAAAAACCGTTTCTGTGATATATATCCGGACATTATCAGCATTGGTATTAAGAGTACTAGTCAAACGCGAAATATGCGTTGTAAGATGAGCGAGATATCTCAATAAGGTATAAAAGTCCTTAAAGTAGTTCTACCCTTGCTACTTTATCGACTCTGGTATTCTACACACCCTGATATCTGAATAAGCTATTAAAGTCGTTAAAGTAGTTCTACTCTTGCCACTTCATTGACTCTGGTGTTTTACACACCTTGACGCATATAAAAAATACTTCATTGTTGGTCAACTCTTGAATCTAGAAAGCAGTGAATATCGACAACTTAATTCTGTCACAATTTTTATGATATATTTTATGAATATTATCAGTCATTTTATTTTTTTTCTTCAAAACGACTGATCAGAATTGCTTAAAAAATCGTAATAATGTGTAAAATCCATGTATACACATTCAGAGAGAATTTCATTCCATTTGGAGAGATTTTATTTTTCAACATTTTCTGCCCAGCCAAATCTTATGGGGTTTTTAGAAACTTTGAGATGATGATTCTCAAAATCGGTCCGACCGATTCATCCCAAAAACTATACAGTTCTAAGTTGGATGAGTTTGCGTGTAAAAAAAAAGTTTCATGTTGATCAGTCAACCCTTGCGACCTGTGGAGTGCTTACAAACAAACAAAAAAACAAACAAAAAAAAAACACACAGACAAAGCCCTATAAGAGTGGGATGGAGACTTCGCTACGCTCATCAAAAAAAAACACGAATGTTGATATCTTCCACTTTGAACTAAGTCTCTTGGGCAATGATCACTTTTTTCCATTAACAGCAGATGTAAAGTTTGTCATTATACAAAATGGAAAAAAAAAAAATTTTTGATTACGGAAGATTACAAATATATTTAACTAGTCAAACGCGAAATATGCGTTGTAAGATGAGCGAGATATCTCAATAAGGTATAAAAGTCCTTAAATTAGTTCTACCCTTGCTACTTTATCGACTCGGTATTCTACACACCTTGATATCTGAATAAGCTATTAAAGTCGTTAAAGTAGTTTTACTCTTGCCACTTCATTGACTCTGGTGTTCTACACACCTTGACGCATATAAAAAATACTTCATTGTTGGTCAACTCTTGAATCTAGAAAGCAGTGAATCTCGACAACTTAATTCTGTCACAATTTTTATGATATATTTTATGAATATTATCAGACATTTTATTTTTTCTCTTCAAAACGACTGATCAGAATTGCTTAAAAGATCGTAATAATGTGTAAAATCCATGTATACACATTTAGAGAGAATTTCATTCCATTTGGAGAGATTTTATTTTTCAACATTTTCTGCCCAGCCAAATCTTATGGGGTTTTTAGAAACTTTGAGATGATGATTCTCAAAATCGGTCCGACCGATTCATCCCAAAAACTATACAGTTCTAAGTTGGATGAGCTTGCGTGTACAAAAAAAGTTTCATGTTGATCAGTCAACCCTTGCGACCTGTGGAGTGCTTACAAACAAAAAACAAAAACAAAAAAAAAACACACAGACAAAGCCCTATAAGAGTGGGATGGAGACTTCGCTACGCTCATCAATAATTTAAAAACAAAGATATATCAAGAAAGTAATTTGGGGGCCCCAAAATCCGGGGCCCTAGGCGCGCGCCTAGTGCGCCTAGGCCTAAACGCTCCACTGCCTTCATATTCTTGAAGCATCTACAAACTTTGACAACTATATGGCAAAGTACACGGACAAGACCATGGGCGC
>OZ023330.1:16950916-17043416 GCA_964007535.1 Brachyptera risi
AATTTATACCGTTCATCCCAAATAACATAGTTATTGGTGGGGTCGTTGATACCCAACTTGATTTACGTTATTTTATTTTACTACACACTTTGCCATGTAGATTTCGTCATTTGCGTAATACTACTTGTTGAAATAGTGGGGCAAGGGCCTAACTATGAAAGAATAAAAACAATTTCTTTTGATTTACGAATGGAAAAAACAGAAACATTTTTATATTCTGACCTGTTGAGTAATGCTGAATTGTAGGCCTATTGGTGAAATGTATTTTTTTATTCTACAATATTCAAAACAAAGATTCCTATTTAAATGTTTGCTATATTTTATATTACCACTTGATAAAAATTAAATAACCAAGTGAAAAAAAATGACAACGCCACATTGGCAAAATGAGGATTGGACCGAACCATTTTATGGTGCGAGGGGAGTTGGGTAGAAGTGGCCTATACTCACCGTCACGATTAGATGAACGATCGAAACTCTCGAGCGTCCGTGATTAAGGTTCGGGCGAGACGGTCGGTCCGGCCTTCACAATGACGGAGTGAAACTCGATCAGAGGCGCTGGCCCCTAGCCCCCATTACCTTTCAGAATGGTTTATCCCATTTTATCCCGTCATTTTTTAAATAATACAATCTGAATAAAATCATCATGCGTCGAGTCCTGATAACTTGACTGAACCATAGACTCATTTGTTGAATCTATCTCAGGGCATCGATTATGACGCAGCATTGACCTTGTAACATGGGAAGAATCTGCAGTTGCGTCGCCGTCGTTACTACACGTTCGTGCAAATGTGTGACGAATACTACTATCTGCTGAAGTTCTGTGACTGAGTAGCTCCCTACTGATTATTTCTATATCAATATTCCTCTAGAATTATGGACGATAACCTTAGAACTTATTTTATACGTACTCCAGATTTTTTTGATTTACATTTTAATAACGTGATTATATGTGTGTTAAATTAGGATGAAAAATGAGTGGGGAGACAATAGTTCGTATATATATATATATATATATATATATATATACGAACTATTTTTAAATAAATATTCATAAATATATATATAAATAATATATATATATAAAAATTTATATATATTTATAAATAAATATACCCTATATATACATATGTATATATATAATTATATGAACATGTATTTCGCATCACACCATACTATTTTGGTTCCATGTCCCAAATAATAAAATATTAGAAAAATAAAGACATAATAAAACGATACGGTTGCCATATTGAGAGACAATAAGTTGAATTACTATCAAACAGTTGTTGATGAGTAAGTTGATAATAATAATGATCATTTAATTGTTAATATACGCTGACACATTTTGAGCAATTTTTATGTTTGTAAATAAATCAGTGACCTCAAACGGTCAGTGACCCTAGTTCTTAAAAGTTTAGTTACGGTATACTATATACCTAACGAATTTTTCAAAAAATAAATCATCGATTCTTTCTATAAGTTTACTTGAAAAGTGATTGTTGTACCGAGTTGCATAAGATGATATTGAGGTGAGGTGGCAATGACTTCCAAGGTTTTATCAGGTCAATGGCACGTACTAAATGTATAATCTGGACACAGAGAATGATCCCCACAGGCTCGTAAAGGAGTGGGACGCTAGATGAAAATCCATCATAAATGCGGCCTCTTGGGGAGTCAATAATTCGGGAACAGTCATCATTTTGAATGTACACTAGCCACCTCAATACTGAAAACAGAAAAAAACTAAAATTTTGGATTGGTAGAGAGGAGGAGGACACTTGAATTGGGTAAAACATTCTTTATATTTCAAGATTAAATGTGTGTTGTGTATGTTACTGCTATTATGGTGGGCGTCTAGGTGCTTTGTTATATACTGTTTTGCAACATGGCTCTTCACTCCTTAGTTGCCTCCTCACGCGGGATACGAACCCAGTACATTTGCTTCTAGTATTTCAGTTGCATTGATACCAATGTTTGAGATAGACGTATCAAATTTGGAAGATGTTCGCAAATTTTTGCGCTAAATGACCTCGCTGTCGATGCGCCTTAAAACTCTAATATTCATTCATTCAAATTTTACAGATATATTATGTGAATAACAATTATAACTTGAGAACTTGACATAATAAAGCGCGGGATGTTCGAACAGGTGTCATTGTCAGATCGGAGCACGTGGGATAGGTATTTTGACATTTTCAACCAAAATAACAACAAAGATATTTTGACAAAGATAATGCTCAATTTGACTTCCAGAGGGCATTAGTGAGCCTATTGTTGCATGTTAGGGCGGGGGGGAAGTGAAGGGAAACGCTCGTTTCTGATTGGTTAGCCTAACTATTCAGTCACGTGGTAGTTAATGCATGCGTTCATTGGTCAAAAGACCCGCTCTCAAGTTAAGTGGTACGTCACTGTTGCAGTCATGTGACCCAGAGACGCCATCTTGGACGTTCGGAGGGTTAGTGACGTCGTCGTCGTCTACATCACGAAAATTGAGTACAGTTTGTGTGAACTTACTATAGTTTATGTGATGTGAAAAATTAAGCCGGGTGAATTGAAAGGTAGGCACAATAGAACATTGCTAACTTGTATTGTGTAGGTAAATTACAGTATTATATGAGATTTCGCGTCTTCATTCAACGAATGTCTTCGTAATAATCTTGGCTTAGTTTTTCATTGCTCATTCTATTAAAACAGGAAATGGCGGGAGGTCAAAAAGGGCCGAATGGAAATTCATGTGAGATGAATTTATTCCCATGTTATTTGTGTTTATTTGGTTATTGTGGGTAAATACTTGATTGTTCGATAATGAAAGTTGTAATTTAGTCGAGTACATTTTTGTGTATGCCTAGTTTAGGCCTAGTTGTAATATCGTGTTGGCAATGCTGCTCATGAACACGAACAAGGAACTTGCCGCACCGCAACCGTACCGCAATCCAATAACGCAACGCATACACTAGCGCATTCTGCCGACGCGGTAGTGCGGAAGAGAAGCGCATGAAATATCAACCGATTTGGTGGATCCCGTTATAAAATGTTTTTTTGGCTGAATGAGAAGTGACAAAGAATAATTTATTCTGAACATGTATTTCATATCACACTATACTATTGTAGTTACATTTCCCAAACAATAACATTGGACACCGCTTTCCATCTTACCGGTTATTATGAAGTTGTGACCAGCAACCGTTTTGGTCGTAAGCCCTTTGGGCAGGTGTGACGCGGTTAGGCTCATCGTTCGAAGCAAATAACCTTTGAAAACGTTTTCTTGTATCGATTTAGATGATAAATTATGTGACTGAAGGTAATTATGTCAATAATAATTCGAATTTGCTGTTCGTGATTCACTATGCGAGACCCAGCTGTGAAACAGTGGGTTGGGTTGGAGCAGAGCTGCTTAGGCACAGGCCCGGCTAGCCTAGGCTATGAGCCTAAATAAGTGATTTCCGCCATCTTGAATTCTCCTTGTTGAAAATGCTCTTTAGGCCATAGGCCTACCCCTAATTGTGTATTTTAATCCAATCGGCCCTGTAGTAGACATTATATAGATCTCAATTTTGTTATTCAAGCTTACCACAATTCTGCGTTTCTGCTTTTGAGCCGATGGATTTTGTGATGGGAGAGTCAGTGGATGGAAACTTGGAGGCTTCCGATTCTTCAGGACCTAGACCTGCTGAAGGTAACTTGAAGCTATTGATCTGAATATTCCATTATGTAAATTTGGTAAATATGCCGTGTGCATAACCGATCTATATTTAGGGTTATCGGTTTTCGATTTTAAGGTTGAGGATTGACCCAGGGCCTAGTTCGTGATTCGACACATACCTTACCCTAACCATCACTGAAAAAAAACCTAGAAATGAAATCCTTTAATAGATCAGTTATGCGCATGACATATTTACTCAGTATACATAGGCCTAGGTCTATTACTATTTTGCACTTGGGCCTGTACTGCACTTTTGCAATTTGTACAGATGACTTCAGAGTCCAAATTTATAAGCGTTGGTGAATGATGTAGGCCACGTGGTGTTGGAATTATGAGATGAAAGGTAATTTTATTAGGCCCAAGATGTTTCTAAATTGTGTGAAGGAGTTTGTTGTGGCCAATTGATGTTAAGGAACCATTCTAGTATTAATCTGAACGACAGGGAAACGAAGAAAAAAACTTCAGGATGGTCGACCATGGCAGGAATCAAACTTCTTTCTTCTGATTGATGGTTCAGTGTGCTCGATCACTCGATCCCGTCTTGCATTTTTTCTTGCATTTAATAATATGGTCTATATTTTAAAATATCTGAATTGGACTTTACCTTTTTGTAGAATATTTTTTAGAATGTATGTTAGGGCCTAGGGATATAATGTAAAATGTAATGTGTAATGTAATATTATAATGTAAAATGCATGAAATATAATGTACCGGTAATATACAATAGTTCTATCTACCAAGTTGGACAATAATGCTGCCAATAATACCTAGGGCCAGGCAAGCAATTTTGAAATAGAATAACATGGAATATTAACTGCAGTAATGATCATCAACTGATGGGAGATAATGTGTTACGATTTAAATAGCAGTCCTAATATAAGTATTGTAGGCCTCGGCCCAACAAATTTATGGATGCTTCACATTCATTATAATCGTAGGCTACATACGTGACACTGTTCAGCCAATGCTGAAATATTACCATCAATTTTCCAGCTTGAATTGAATTGTTCTAAAATGAACCAACCCTATCTGTATTTTATATTTGAAAGTGGGGCTTTCTCGCCATATTGCAATTGTTACTAGGTCTATGCCAAACTCTGATTAATTGAAACTTGACGTTGTGTATTATTTCATGATCAACCATTTAAATATTCGAGAATAGAGTGTAGGCCTACTGTCAATCAGGGTTTGGTCGTAGGATAATCTACTGTAGAGTACCGGTACATGTCATGTATATAATATTATATTTCATTGGGCCCGCCTACATACCGTACTCTACATGAAGAAAATTGAGTCTTGATCCTATTGCAGCTGGATATTATTGTTATAGAGTTCAATATCATATCATAATAATCCCTATCATAATAATTTATCGAATACACTACAAGACAGACAGGTGACATCCAATTCAAACGCAAACTTCATTCAGCAATTAATAGATTTAATTTCAATTTTTACCGTATAAAAATAATAATTCAACTACGATTTGGTTCGACTTATGCCTATTGCAAAGACGGCCTATATTACGCATTTGTAATTCAAATCATTCTTATTTATTCAAATTACTGAACTTGGTTAGACTTACTGATTGATATTTTAAACTGCAGTCCATCTTTGGATCTCAAAATTATAATATTTTTCACGATAGGCCTACTCCTACAGATGATTGAGGTGTACTATTAATATAGTATGTATCATCAGGTGCTCACTTACAAAAGTGAAGGATCCGTAAAGCAGAGAAGGAAATTCCGACGCCCCCTCTCCACAACTATGTAAAACACATCTAGCAACTAATGAAAAAGAGCATGTTTTTAACTTTATATTTTTCACTACTTAAATTGGCACCATTACTACTACGCGTGAAACATGATATTTTAAGTAACATACCGGTATCCATGTAAAACAATGTTGAACAGAAAAACTCTTGACAATTCTGCCAGGTCACATAAAATGGAGAAAAACATTTCTCAAATGCCAAGTTAATGCAAATTAACCCGTGAATATACATACTCTATAATATGAATTCTACTTACTCTACATATTCTGTAATGTTTTGTATGCATTTATAGAGAGATGATATTCTATGTGTAATGACCCAACTCTGCAGTGTCAATGCTATAGGCCTATTGCAGGTAATGTCAAAACTTGCCTGGCCAAAAAACTATTTAAATAAAAGTCCTAGCCTCAAATCTATGGATAACAAAAAGTAAACTGTCCCATAACCCCAAAAGCAGTTGTAGGCCTATATAGGCCTAGGCCTATATATTTTTATCTCAAGTCTGTGAGTGGTTTCAAGCAGTGGCTCAAAGTAAAATTAAAATTGTTTGATATTTTTGTGGTCAAGTGAAATCAAAACTAACATTCTTATTGTCAATTTAGGGGAACTAGAATTAAAATTGATGCTATTTCTATTATAGATACGATATTCTAATTGTATTATTTGCATTTCTTTATTATTTGACTTGAGCCTATTTGTAGATATAGCATGTAGTAAAACTTCACCTATTGTATTGAATAAGGATCATCACAAAGGCCCGAAGCTGACGAAAGACTGTGGGTGGTGATATTGAATAGGGATGGCTGTACTAGAAAGAATTCCTAAAAAACTACACCACTCTAGACCTAATACTGCCCTTAACTAAGACTGTCTGAATATCTTATGCTCAAAATTATGAGCTAATTGTTCACAATAAATTCCAGACTTTTCATTTAGAGATTATCATCATGACTCACTCAAACTTGAATGTTTTCAACTTCTCACTTTTTACTTCAAATACAACTTTCATTTGCCGTAACATGTGTACCCCAGATACAATACGTACCGTACCGTTATCTTACACTGGATTGAAAATTTCGTAAAAACAGCAATTGTCTTAACCTACAAAAAAAGAGGAGAATTGCCAGTTGATTGCAACTATAGATTGAATCTATGTAGAAATACTGTGTCCGTCTTCTCAACTTATATTTGCTACGTGAAAATCAGTTGCGACTCATTTCTAACGGTGAACTTCTAATGGTTGATGTTTACATCGATTGTGCTTTGATCTCATCGAAATTATATTGATAAAAAATGAAATGAAAATCGAAATTACTGCGTCTAAGATTAGAATCGAAACCAAAATTATTGATTCGAGAAGTAAAATTGAAATCAAAAGAATTGGTTCAAGGTATCAGAATTGTGATCGAAATGATTATGAGTAGGCCTATTTGATACAATGTGGAATCGATGTAAAAATTTGTAGACCTAAATGAAGTTGAAAGTGAAATAGAAATAAAAAACTTCTCACTGTGAGTAGGCCTACCTGGTTTCAAGTACTGGCCCTCTCATGCCAAATGCACACATTTTAATCTGAGCTTCTGTTGTGGTTAAGCCATGGTATGACTGTTCACAAGTTGGCAGCAATGATCATATAATTTATTCACGCCTGAATGATGATCAACCGTTCAAATAAACACTACTTAAATTCAATTGGCCCTTTTCAATTAACGCACCTGATTTCCAGCAATTACGTAGTTTTGCTTCGCATTATTCATTTTTTTATTTATTCATTCACTTATATTTTTACAAACAGTAGACATGGCAGTAGAATATCAGGTCCCATAATTTCATCCAAAAGTAGTTTGACGCAAGATCCTGGGTTGTGATACAATTTTTATTTTTTTTAAATTTCATTCACTCATATTTTGTCAAGTAGCCCAATGTGAGTGTAGGCCAAGATGTATTGAGGGTTGCGTTTGCCCGTTGGAGATGGTGTCCTCACTTCCTATCCCTCCCATGTTGAAAATATGTTCCAATTCACGGTCCACGTTTAAAGTACTATTGACTGTGCGTAGATAAGTGGTGATAAAAGGAACTAATGTTACGTTCAAGGCCGGCTCGCTGTCATCAAGTTTGCCAGCGTATGAGCCGCTTCTACAAAAAACACCAGATAGAGCAGCGATCCATACTACACAGAAAAGTACTCATAAAATTGAACTAGTTTTCGAATTAGTGACGTCACCATCTTCAAGGTGGCGAACCAACGTAACCCTCAATGCATCTTGGTGTAGGCCTACATATAAAACGAGCTTAAGGAGCTAATACAGAAAGATTTTTATGTTGGTGCACCGTGCACATATGAGAAACACGGCTCCAGGAGTATTGAAAGTTTAATTTTACCGCAGCCATTCATTTACCTTCAACTTAGGTTGATTATTCATCTCACTAGGTTCAGCATGCCTGATTTTACTCTTTCTTTAACTCGAAGAAATTTCTTTTTTGAATTTTACATTCATTTTTTTCATTTCCAACTACTATTCCAACAAAGTTGGCCAAGTAATTTACAAGGGCACAACATGTCGACTTGATTTTGCCAGTCCCAAGTCCTCTCCTTCTCTCACGTCTCCTCTCCTGTCCGATTCTGCTCTTCCTCCTCTTATATCTCCACTCTTCTCACCACCTCCCTCCATTTCTCTCTATTCTCCCACCATTTACTGTTCTCAACTTCATTCCATACCTCTCCTCTTTCTTCAACAGCTCTTCTCACTCCCATCTTCCATCTCTCTCGGTCTCCCCACTCTTCTCTTATCTCCGCACATTTCCGACCTCTCGTATTCTGCTCTAGGTATTCTATTTCTCTTCATTCTTTTCATATGCCCGAACCAACTCATTTTCTCTCTACCTAGCTTGAACAATAACCGTTCCACACCAACCTCTGCTCTAATCAATTTGCTTCTCTTTTTTTCTAATTTTGATACTCCTGCAATGCTTCTTATAAATTTCATCTCTGCTGCTTCTATCATGCTCTCATCTCTCCAACCCCAAGTTCAGGTAGCAGCTGCTAAGTTTTAAAAAATGAATTTTGTATAGAAAATTTTTAATTTTGGGGGGAAAATCTTCATTCCATAATAACTTCCGAATCTGTTGGTATAGGCCATTTGCTTTAATAACACGCACACTCACCTCTCTGATCATCTTTGCATCGTTTGTTATTATACTACCCAAATATTTAATTTCTTCACTTTCCACCAATTCTACACCTCGCAACTTTACCTTCTCCCATCTTGCCTTCTTTCCTCAATTCATCACTAATGTTTCACTTTTCTCTCTACTTATCTTCATTCCATATTCTTCTGTTACTTCATTCCATTTATTTACCTTTCCCTGTATTTCTTCTCCATTGTCTCCCCATATTATAATATTGTCCGCATATATCAATGTTCTTGATTCTATTCCCTCCATCCTATCTTCACTTGCCTCAGCATTTGATTCATCACTATTGTAAACAATACTGGTGACAGGACACTCCCTTGTCTTACACCAGACAATAATTTACAAAATTCAAATAAAAATGGTTGATTTCTATATTTGTGTTTTTCGTTATTATTGATGATTTTTGAAAAAAAGACTTCCTTTATGATCTTCTTTGCTATTTTTTTCTGTGTGCGGGAGAGGGTTGGGTAAAAAGATAACACTCCTGACAAATCTGACTGTAAACTCGAGTTGAGTATGTAGTATGTACCCAGCTAGCTTCATCGCAGGGAAAGCCACAGGGAAGTGTCATCGGACCCTTACTTTTCAATATATTCATTAACGACATAGAAACTGGTATCAATTCTAAAATCTGACTATTTGCAGACGACTGTGTTGTGTACAGGATAATTGAGAGCCAGGAAGAGGTAATGCAACTACAAAGTGACTTAGATACAATTAATGACTGGGTCAATACAAATCTAATGGGACTTAATGTAGAAAAATGTAAGGTAGTCGAATTCTCCAGAAGTAAAAAGAATGAAGAAGTGACATCATTTAGGATGGGAGGAAGCATACTGGAGCAGGTTGGCGGTTATAAATATCTCGGATTATACATGCATAAAAACTTGGGGTGGGGGGATCATATTAGAAAGTTGTCAAAAAAGGGGATTAGATCATTAAATTTTGTTATGAGACAGCTCAAGGGGACAGGAAGTGAAATCAAAAACAAAGCATACAAGACACTAATTAGACCTACACTGGAGTACGCTAGTTCAGTCTGGGACCCTCGGGACACAGGATTAATCAAGGCTGTGGAGAGCGTACAGAGGGTTGCTGCGAGGAGGGTATTGGGGAGAGTCAAGAGATGGAGGACCATTAGGAATAGTAAGGGAGTGATACAGAAAGAACTGGAAAGACCAACCATAATGATTGAACAACTGAAATGGGAAACCCTGGAAGCAAGGAGACGAAGGACTAGACTGTGCAACTTCTTTAAAGCAAGACACAACTGTACCGGATGGGAAGAACTAGGCAGAAGAGTTGGAAAGGGGATCCAAAGAAGTAATAGGGGAGGAGAAAGATTGGAGGTGGAGAGAGTTTACTCAAACATAGGGAAAAACGGTTTCGTCCAGAGGACGATAAGAGACTGGAATGAGCTGGAATAAGAAGGAAGAACTGCAAAGAAATTATTAGAATTCAAGAAAATGATCCAATAGAATAATAATATCTTGCCACCGTGCATCCAGCACATCTGCAAGAATGTTTACAAATACAAATACAATCGCAAAAGACTATTTGATAGGTAGCAAATTAATCATTGTAGGCCCTACTTTATCAGTAATTATATACATATAAATATATATATATATATATATATATATATATATATATATATATATATATATATATATATATATATATATTTATTAGAGATACCGGTAACTTCGGCTCCAAAAAATCAGACCCGGATAGCCGATTTAGAACCGATTCTCTGACATAGATGCTGTATGACATGGATGCAAAAAATCGTGTAGGCCTATCGACATTTTTATCGAAATAACCCTGAAATACCCGTTTCCTAATTTGCTACCCGAAGACATCACTAATTCATTTTTATTTATTTGTTTACAATTCTAAAGTCTTTGACTTTGTCCCAAGTTTATATTTTACAATCAGTATAAGAAATATTTATCCAAATGAAATAACCGATCAAAACCGATATTGCAATGTTGCAACACATATTATATCAAAATGGAAAGCAATTTGTTATTGAATCTCAAACTAGAGCATTAATTTTCCCTGTTGTGTACTATTTTTTTTTTTTTCAATAACATCGAAACTTGATACAAAATCATTGTTCCCCAATTAAGGCTATGGATGTATGTAGGCCTATGTATGGCTATGCTATGTATGTGTACTACGGTACTATTTGTTTTTCTTTCATCACAATATTATTTTACTTGTACTGTTGTTATATCATATATGTAATTAAGTATACTATTTACCAAGTTGTATTTCTTATGTGCAGCCCGTGTCAATGGTGAAGTCAACGGTCTCGGAGAAGATCCATTGGAACAGGCTGAGTCGACGGTGAATTCCCTTAAATCAATAGTTAGTGATGCTAAAAGTGCTAATGCTACAGATGGTGTATCGGATGATGATAGTATTAGTAGCGTAGAGAATGGTGATGTTAAAGTGCCTAATAAGGACTCTGTAAAGACCAGTTTACCGGGAACAAAAGTGCCTAATAATGTTGAAGTGACCAAAATGGAAATTGATTTGGGAGACAGTGATTCCGATGATAATGTTACGGCTATTGAGGATAAAGATCCCTTAGATTCATCTGATAAACATAAAAAGTCAGTCGAGAGCATGTCAATAGAAAATGTGTCTGGAGAGTTGATGAGTTCGAAAAAGTTGGAAAGTAATGGTAGTCCTAATGCCAATAACAGTGGAAAGCAAAAAAACAATTCAAATGGTGCAAATCATAAAGTTAAGGATGCAGTGAAGGAAAATGGTGGATCTGTTCGTGCACGAAGTCCTGATATTGAGGAAATCAGTAATGATTCTATAAAATCCAGTAAGGAAGAAGGATCGCCTGATAAAACTCATGATTCGGATATAGATACAATGAAAGA
Organism: Brachyptera risi; assembly: GCA_964007535.1. NCBI lineage: Eukaryota > Metazoa > Arthropoda > Insecta > Plecoptera > Taeniopterygidae > Brachyptera > Brachyptera risi. Next base: position 16,962,492 of record OZ023330.1, read on the forward strand.
CGGTGATTCTCGCGATTCAACTTCGAAGTGTGGTACCCCAGCCAAAGTAAAGAAATCTCGGAAGAGCTTGCCAGATGTGAGTGTCACACCTCGACGCAGTTCTCGGAATATGAGTCGGCTCCAAAAGAGTTACACCGAACAAAAAGATGAACCCGATCTTGTTGAACCTGAAGAAGAAGAATCTGATGTTGAAGAGATTGCTATGGTGGATCCTTTAGCAGATTCTAAACCCATCATAGTGAAAGACACCAGGAAGTTGGTGGAAATTGCAGCTGGGGCAAGGTCAATGAAAGGTGGTGCAAAGAAAGAACCGACATTAGTTATAATTGACACAAACTCAATATTGGCTGGACGTGGGCCGATACCTATGGCACATCAGTCACATCAGTCACACCAGTCACATCAGTCTCATAGGCCGAGTTCTATCCCGAGTACCTCAAGATCCACTCACGGTTACACAATATTGCCTGTTGGTTTATCTGCACAGCAAATACCGTATCCCAAGGCTCGAATCACTCCTTACCCCCAGTCGTATCCTCGACCTCAACCAATTCATATCCCGGCCCCAAAACCTCAACCACCCCCTCCACCCCCACCCCCACCACCTCAAATATTGCCTACACTCACTGATGATATGTATGTCGTAGAGGCACCTTCATTCATTGTACCCTACGTCTATGAAAAACCACCTCTGAAGCCACTCAAAGATTATATCAAGAAGTTACGTGCAGAAATTGACAGGTTGACAAAGTTGGAAGAAGAGGAAGAAGAGAAAGCCAAGAAGGATGCAGAAGAAGCAAAAGAAAAATCAGAGGTCAGTAAGAAACAAGACGATGATACAGAAAAAAGTGAGAGCTCTACAAAATCTGGACCTACTACAGAGTCTTCAAAAGAATCGAACGATGAAAAGATTGAATCAAGTGCAAAAGAAAGTGTTGTAAAACCCGATGAGAAAGCTGATGAACAATCCGAGAACGAGAAAAGAGAAGGCAAAAATAAGAGTGAAGGTGATAAAACTGATGATAAATTGAAAGTGGTAGATGATGCCATGAAAAAAGATAACTTAGATCCTTTGAAAGATATAGACCCTTCGAAAGATGGTTCTAACAAGGATGAATCCGATAAAGAGAAAACTATAGTAGATTCCAGTGAAGCAACAGCTACAGTTGATTCCAATAAACAAGGTACCACTGAAGAAACAAGTTTAGAAAAAGGTAAAGATAAAACTGAAGATGATAAACCAAAGACATTAACTTATTTTGACAATCCACTAGGCAAGTTTTTCATGCAGATTGGTACCAATCTCGTGACGGAACACGTTCAAACTGATTTACTCCGTCACCAGCGTAGAAAACGTGACCGTGAGGGTAAGATATCTGCTTCCGCACAGTTTGCAGTTAATGCTCTGTTAAGTAATCTTGAACTGAGCAAAGAGAACAACAAGCCATTTCACCTTCCAATTAAAAAATGTGAGTATTGTAGCTTCAAAACAGAATCTGCTCTAGTAATGGCTCAACATTTGGAGACGCCCCACATGCGTAATTATGTGTATCGGTGCAATTACTGCCCTCTGGAAGTCCGAAGCCCTCACGACATCCTCTTCCATATGGAGGCTGAACACAATGTCCGAGGTAGATTGGAACGAGCGCCAGGCTTCCACCAGTGTCCCAGCTGTCCATTTGAAGACAATCAAAAGGGCAAACTTACGAGACATCTCTTGTCGTGTGCTAAGAAATTCAAACAGGAGAAGAATCTGGAACCACCTATAGACTGGGAGCCTCCTGCAAAGATCCCCCGTGTTTCACGGAATCGTCCTGCCTCAATAGGGCTCGGTTCTGCAGCCTACCAAGCTATGATAGCCAAGCAGGGACCTCAACATCCACTACTGCCCAAGTTGGTCCCATCTCCAGGCTTGGCTTCTCCAGGAGCAATACGAGGACGAGGGAGGCCGACGATGCAAGCTAGATTCATGCCGGACATGAAGATTACAGCACAGAATCAACGACCCATCATTCAGGCAACACAGATGAGACAAGGTAAAATATTCATTCCAAATATCATTGACATCTCAGTTAGATTGTACGATATCTAGATCTAATTGAAACAGCAATGATTTAAATGGTGGTCTACTGTGCAACTCTATACCACAATTGGGCATAAGGCTTTTATTACCAGTATACGAATAACACTATGAATTATTATTGCAAGATTTCACTTAATCATAACACTGACCTTGAATCTACTATCTGATACATGTGCCTTACCTTCATTAGACCTACGTATGTATAGGGCTGACAGCAATTGATACTAGGGTTGCCAATCGATCAAGAAAATGTAAGCGATACCAAAATGTGCTACCGTGAATGAATGAATGAATATTAGGGTTTCAAGGCGCATCAACAGCGGGCTCATTTAGCGCCCTATATCAAAAATACTGAAATATTAAGAATTCCATTCAATATCAAATCGAAATGATGATATTGAATATCAAATTTTTTTCAAGGTCCTGATCATGTTTTTTAGTCGTCTATAATCATTTCATGACGTGTAGTGAGGATTTGCCTTTGCCTTGACACGGACACTTCGAGCGTGAAACCACACAAAATGATCACAATAATATGGACACTGTTGGTTGTCAGTATTGAGCACAGTTCAAACACGCGATTGCTCAGACAGAATATGCAGTAATATAGTGCCAATAACCCTGTCGTAGCATCGCTAAACAACACAATTAATTCATTCATTCAATTCAGTAGTGTTTATAATATTTGACCAGGCTGTTTATGTTTATCTTACCAGTATTAGTTCTCCACTTGATTAGTAACTAGTAATTACACCGATCCTGAAGTTTGAAGACCGAGTACCCATTTGTAAAGTCCAGGTAGGGCCAGTCATCATCTAAAAAAAACTGAAAGTACGAAAATCGCGATCTTATTTGGTGTTTTTGTTCATTCCGAATTTCAGAAACAATTGCATACAAAAGTTGTCACAACTACGTATTTTGTTGGATAATATCGTCTCTTCTCTGTTTTCCCTATTTTTAACATTAGCGGTCAGGCATCCATATAGTAATAAATCATATATAAGGTTATAGACTTGACACAACTGTCACTACAAGTGAGTGCTCTCTCTCTCTTTCTCATAATGAACAAGGGTTTTTCTGTTCTCTGTTCTATCTTTCACCATTTTGAAAGACATCAGAGATAGCATTCTTGAGAATGTTGAGTGATAATAAGAAAATTATCATTACCGGTATATTGCTTATATGTTATCACTCGTATGTGAATATCTTGAGATAGACAAGTGTGTTTGGTTTTCTTATAGCATTTTCTCAGGTACTGTTGGGAATTGATGCTTTGCATTTAATGAATATTCACATAGTAGGCCTATAGTCATGACTTGATTGATGACTTATTCTGTGTAGTTTTCATTTTTTTCCATTCAACTTTACTTTTTATAATAATATGTGTATACATATCCTGATGACATAATAATACAATTTAATATTCTTCTGATCTGAAGTAAACCATTGAGAGCTTTTCAAAGCTCTGACCACAGATCTTTCAGACCAAACTAATATTTTTGGTTCTGACTGACAAAAACCACACTGCCTAATGCACAGTGAGAGGGTATTCAAGTGGGGTAGGAGAGAGAGAGAATACAATATGTGAGCCAGTTGTACTATACAAACAAAAACGTAAAAAAAAACGTTTTCACCATTTCGATTTTTTTCAGTTGAGATTTTAATTATCAGGGCCGTATTGATAAGAACATTAACGATTTGAAAAGCGCACTACTTTTTATGTATTTCTTGGAGTCTTGACTGAATGCTGTATGAATATGGTGATCCAACCTTGTTATGATTCATACTGTCAAGTGATTAATTGAAACATTTCAATACTTTTTTGAGATAAGAAGAGTTTGGTGATGAACAACATAGAATTATGATTTATATTCCGGCATCAGGATTTAGGTCGCTCTCAGCAAGAAAAACTTTCAACAGTATGTTTTTTTACATCGCAATACCCCCTTGAAAATAACTGTGCCAGCAGATTGAAAATGAAAACAAAGTGTTGCCACAGATTAGCTACTTCCATACTATAAATCAGTTTGTTAATTATCAATCAGTGAAATACCGGAAATCAGTTTTACTGATTCTATAAATCAGTTTGGCCTATCAAAAATATATCTGTTTCTCCCGAGCTAGAATTTTGATATTTCAGGCATAGTGCTGCTATTTGTAAAATGATTACATGACGATGAACTTTTGTTGTCTTGGCTTGTTAATTTGTTTCAAGTATCAGTGTATACTTATTCAAAGTATATAATCAAAATATTTAAGTGTAAACCTATCACAATCTTTGATGGTTCATCAGTTTGCTTTATAGTTTATTGTTTTAAAGATGATTGTTGAATTAATTTGTTACCTGTCAAAAGCCTACATTGGTCCCGGTAGTAAAGTAAACTAACGGTAATAGGCCTATACCCGGTACTGAAAACAATTGTATATTGGTATTTTATTCTGTTTGTCTATGAGCGCAATGGAATCAATTTAGCGGACTATCTGTGTTTTTCATTGTGATAACTTTTAAGTGGTGTGAAATATCAACATTATATCTAATATGGGAGAAACATCTAGATCTCTTAGCTACCTTCGAAATGATATGAAATAAAATGATCAACGGAACCTTGACCCTGGTAATTCTAACATTTTCACAGGTATTTAGCTAAAAAAAAAAAAATTGTATAGGCCTACATGTGAAAATTATTCTAAATTCAAGTTGAATAGTTCTACTTATATTTTCTTGAAGGTAGGCCTATTAAAAATATATCTGTTTCTCCCGAGCTTGATATTTCAGGCCTACAGGCCCTACCGTTTGAAATGTATCACAAAAATGGATTTTTCGCTAAATCGACTCCCATGCGCTCGTGAATGACTTTTTGCGGCATTAGGCTTATGCAATGCATACGAGTTGATACTGTTTAAGATTTTGTTGAATATTCGAGATATATATTTGTTGAATACTTGAAACTGATTCAATGTGCGACTTTTGTACCTTGTGATTAAGTATGACAATACCTCCAAATACCGTAGGCCTACCTATTTATCATGAAATATAATTTCCAGACTATGCTGGTCATTGTTCTAACTAGCTAAGTGACTTATTGGCACCTATGTCAGTCACACTGTCACAAAGGATTTTGAGATTTGTTGCTTAAATTTCGTCTCAAAACTCTGAAATAATATTCATTGCATCGTATAATTATTGTTGGTTATTCGGAACTATTAAATTTTTCTCTCGCCCACCTATTTGAATTTTCAAGACAGTAAACAAAATTATTAAGTATAGGTCCACTTGTATTCCATTTTCTAGAACTGAAATGTCTGCATAGTTTGAGAGCTCTGTGGGTGAGATCGATGCTGTTTTACATATATTTTTGGTCACTCTTACCACTAGTTTGAATCACACTTCGAGTTGTGAAGTCTGTACAGTGAAACCTCTATGCATCGTTCCCGGATCCATCGTTTTCCTGCTTGTACCATTCATTTTTTCCAGCCGCACTCCCATATAATCAATGTTAAATTTTCCTGGATGGATTGTTTTTTCCTGCATGGATGGTTTTATTTTCCTGGTCCCTTGAAAAACAATGGATAGAAGTTTCACTGTAGGCCTACAGTATTTCAATAATTTTGAAACCTAGTTGAATTGAACTACTGTTGTGAATTGTCTTTGCATAATATGTATATATAAACTAACGGGTGAAAATTGTGTTTCTCTCCAGGAATGGTTTATCGGCCCAGCGGTTCAGGATCTCAGCCGCAAGTCTTACTGCCGACTACGTATCAGATGGGCAATCAGTTATTCCATGTAAGATTCTTTTCCATGTGGTCCGATAATGAGTGATGGGGATAGATGTTTCAAATTTTGAAGTCAACTCTCGTAAACCCTCGTTAAGTCCAACTGTGATATGGATCCTACTGAGTTTTGACCAATAAGCTCAATACTGTATTGCATATTTTGATAAATTCAAAATGGGTACTTTTGAGTCCATTAAATCTCATATTAATTGAAGAGGTTTTACGGTAGAAATTGCCAGGGTACCGGTACATATAATTAGGTAAGTATTTCAGACTTCATCTGCTCATCCCAAAGTATTCGACATATACTTACCATAATGTGAATACTTCTGTATTAATCTGTGTTGTACTTGTAAAAGTACCTTTTTTCTAAATTAATCTGTGAGACATGATCAAGATTCATCGCTGATCTGATTGAAAGTTGGTAGTCAGAATTGACTAGGGTGCATCTAAATGAGTAATATATTTGTTTGTTTTGTTATATTATGTGTTCCTCTACAATTCTATTTCTAAGGAATCAAATTAAATTACTTTCACGAAGTATCAGAAACATATTGCTGTTTCAACTACCAGTAGGTCTATCGCTCGATGCTTTGAATATAGGCTACCTATAGTGGGGGGCTTCGGTTAAATTTGCAATTAATTCTCTGGATTATTAGCTTGAAAGTAGCTTGTAATTGCCAATTTGTTGTCACAGTAAAAGAATAAGAGATCAATTTACAAATCACCGGTAGGGTATATTAGCACATTACGTCTGTGGAAGATCTTTTTGTTTCTTTGATACTTCTTCAGATTTTTCCGAATCAATGATGGTACTTATTTTTCGTTTTTCGCTTTCATATTACACTATTCTCACCGTTGATAATATAATAAGTATAGCCAGAAAATGAGCAATGAAGAAAATAAATACATTCGTCATTGATTTATGAATTGAGATAATAATCCAAATAAGAATTCCCTGTATGGGTAGAATATTATAAGTGCTTTCTTCTAGATCTATCCAAGACAGCAAGCAGTAGTAATAAATAATGTAGTGTCCAGTAGTGAGGAATAATAACTTTATGAACAGAAAGTACTGGATTTAGTATGGCTACTAGTATCAATATGGCTCGCATCTAGCTTTCTTATATTTATTTATTTTGACATTTGACGTTGTGAATGGCTGTAGATGAGTTTTTAAATAACGTGCAAGGATTAGTTAGCAACTTTGCATGATACTGCAAATCACTATTCTACCTATCAGTTTTTGGATAGTTTTTTACTAGTCACATCTTCAGGAGGATATGTAGCAATGAAATATGTAATTTATTCATTTATTCATTATAGCTATACATATTGACTTGGTTTGTGGTCCCACCTTCTACCTCTTTACTCACTCTCTTAAATTGCCTTTCAAGCTTTTCTGATTTGTTGGTTAGCCACATAGAAGTTGTGAAATTGTGTGTGTAATGTAGGCGGTAGGTCCCTGTATCCCTAGTTTCTGAGGTTTTAATATATGCAGTCGAGCCCACATACAGTATAACGAACTCGGTTTTAACGAAATTTCGGTTTTTACGAAGTAATTACCATTCCCCTTCAAATCTCATATCCTTACAATGTTAAATAAAGACCTATAACGAAGTGATTTATATTTCAAAATTCGGTTATTACGAATTTTTTGTCACTTTACAGCATATTTTGCTCATTATTTTCAGCTATTTCCAACAAAATATTCGAAAATCGGAGCATTTTGCGTGAATTCATTTTCAGGTTACATTTATTTTGAACGGGCTGTACATCGTAGCAGCTGGTGACGCGTACAGCACGTGGTCATAACTCTTACTGCACCCCCCCTCCCTCCCCGTCCCACGAAAAGTGGAATGGCCCATACCCACGCGCGCTAAATAATAACGTGATAGTGACATCTTCAATGACTTTGTTTATCTATTTTTTGTTTACATTCCTTCATTTCCATTCGTGATAGTGTCCTGTAACCTAGGAAATAAAACACGAGAAGTGGGGAGTGGTGGTGTTATGTGATGACAGATGATGAGTTCTTTATGAAAGGACATTGTTGTTTTCTATTACTTTCTACAAACATACTAAGTGATGATACGTTGCGATGATAATATGTCACCTAATACAGTACTATACTAGGGCCTAAGTCGTAAATGTAGGCCTATCTTTATAAATCTCTAAAATTCAAGTGCTGTTAAGAAAAAGAGCAATAAATCTCTATAACGAAATTCTGTTTTTACGAACAGATTTTTATTCCCCTTGAAATTCGTTATATGCGGGCTCGACTGTATTGCATTATATGTTGGACACATATATTTTAGAAGTTCAATATAAAGTGTCATCTCCACACATATTGGATAAATCATATACCCCAAAATGAAATATATCTGACATAGAATGGGCGTATATAGGAAAACTTCACAACACCATCAATGTTAGGCTGCTAGACATTCATTAAAGTGTTCTTCGTTTCTTCATCGGCAAGTTCGGTGAGCCACTTTATTGTCGTTACTAAAGCGTGACCATTCATCCCTGGTTAGCCGGGATTGTCTCGTTTTGAATTAACGTCCCGGTAAGGGTCAGCCAGGACACATTGTCCCGTTTTTAATAAAGACTATAAAACATTACAGTGAGACCTCTCCTCTGTCCTTCATTTTTCAATGGACCAGGAGAGAAGAGCAATCCAGATAGGAAAACAATCTAACCAGGGAAATTTAACATTGATTATATGGGAGTGAGGTGGGATAAAATGAATTATTGATCGGGAAATGATGCGTCTGGTGGTTTCGGTGTAATAAAATTAGATTTATCAGTAGGAAATTGAAATAATATATGTTTTTTAGAATATACCGACCATTTCAAATTGTACGAGTGGATTGTCTCTAAACATTGTAAAAATGAACTACCTAGTTCTAATAACACATTCTTTTTTGGTAATGATTTTTAAACAAATCATAATTAGTAATTAATTAGTAATTACACTTTCCAGTCCACCAATCTACTGTACCTTAATATTATTCTCAACCTATCTCAACCATTGCTTATATTAAAAAGAGATACATAAAAACTAAGAAAATATAACAAGTCCAATTCTAGACGTATATTAACAAAAATGCTGCCAGGCCCTAGTGAAAGGGCCCGGCCTCCCCCCCCCCCCCCACCACCACCACACACAATGGGGTGTTCTGCTTCTTTCTGTTCTGTGTTCTTTCGATTGGGCTGTCCTGGGTTTAGCTTTTCAGTAAATGGTCACCCTAGGCTACTACTGAATAAAAGTAGTCCCCACAAACTTCACGCACAAACTTTTTGTGATGGAAAAAATTTTCATACTACCAAATATTTATGCCTAGGTAGGTTATAGGTTATAGTATTCGTATATACTGTATATTTTGTGACTGAAGGGTTGAGAACTACCATTTCATTTAGTTATAAAATCAGTTGATACAACTGTGGTTGACATAACCATACTATAACAATTGTTGACATAACATGGAATATATAGAATTGCTTGAATTGCAATTGTCCTCTTGGTGTGTGTAGCTAGTCACATGGCCATCTTGAGTATTACTAAAAGCAGCAGTGACATGTCTAATGACATCAGCAGAGTTATAAATCTTGCCCAAAACTTTGTGAAGTCATTGGGCAAGTAGGTCCTTATAGATTTTTGTTCTTGAACACAAAGCTCATTGTTACGTAGCAAATGAAATGTGCATGGCCATTCAGAAGGCAGGTCCAAAAATTGTTTGGTTAGATATCTGCGCCACTTCGAATAGTTCTTACGACTTTTCGCTGTCACATACATTTATTATTGATTATATCAAATTAATCACAGCTGTGCCAGAAGATAATGAAGAAATGAAATAAATAATTGACATCATGAAAGCATAAAATAAGCAGTCTGAAATGAATTTGATTAGCATGTCATGTGAAGAATATGTTACACAAGTGATCTTGTAGCATGATATAGCCTCGTTACACAGTTTGGTGCAGCCTTGTAGTAATACTCCCGATGGCCTAGCGTTAGTGCGGTTAGTGAATGGTGTGGCGGTATGTGCTAGGTGGTTGGAAGCCAGGGTCAGACCCAGATGCTGCCAGTCGGGTCCTCTTCTCGGCTCACTCTGATGCCCCAGGGGTCAGGGAGTCCCACCCCTGTTGCACTCGTGCCCAATCTCACTTCTGGTGCAACTTCCATCAGCATACAGGTAACCCACAGCCTGTTGAATAGAACTACAAGTACTAAGTACTATTCAAGTTAGTGGTTATAAAGTATGTACTATACTTGGGAGGCAATGCAGTAAATTATACTTTTTTGATTATCAACTTATGACATATAATCTTTTTTGACATTGGTAGTCATCATTATTCTATGAAAGTCCAATCCTTTACAGTGTACATGCATCAAATCACAGTAAACAGATTTAGCTATATTTTTATTTGATGCTGCATTCAAACTTTTGCTACAAGTGCGATAAGCAGTACCAAGAAATACATGCAGACATTTACGTTTAGACCCGATATTATGATTGATTCACGTTTAGATGTAGCTCCTTCATATTTTTAGGAATCATTTGCTGTGCAGGTGGATTTGGTGTGTATGTGGATTTTGTGTGACTGAAGCTGTTGAATTAATGGATTCGACTCTCGTTCATCAGTGGCTGATTTGGAAATAGCGTCATTTGTGGAATGTCTGATGAAACAACTATGTGAATTGTTCTAGCTGACATGACTGTTTCGACCATGTTTTGCCATAGCCGGCCTAACTTGTGATATTTGGAAACCCATTAGAGAGTACACACCTTACTTTCTTGACATGAAAATTAGGGGTATGCAAATACTCGGATTTTCAAGTTCAAGTTTGAAGCTCAAATTTAGTTGAATTTGAAAATTTTGAGTTCAATTTTTTTGTCACCGATATGCGAATTTTAGCCCAACATCTACAGTCTACACTAAATGTACGGCGTGTTGAGAATGGTTGCTCTGTGGTAATTTTTCGTGCTACACTGGAGCATTGAGATGCCTTGTTTTGTTGACACCATTACATTGCAAACTCAATTGTTTATGTGATAATGATGATTGCAACAGATTGATGTTCAATAGGCCAACAAAGTATCACTGTCTCAATCAGTAAATTTTAATTCAGGAAAGAAAATAATGAACAAATTATGGCAAATGCTATTATTGTGCATAGTGCATGCTCAAATGTCAAAGAAACGCTGTTGATAGCATCTTGTGTGTTGCCCATATGTCATCACAAGACATATCACAATGCCAATATATATATATATATATATATATATATATATATATATATATATATATATTAGGAATAACATCGATTCTATAAATTCAGAATCGATTCTGTACTTCCCAGAATCGATTAAGAATCGATTTTTTTTCAAATTTGAAAAAAAAAATGTCTGTGTACATTTACATGTTTAAATATTCCCGCGCTGTTTTCATGTAGCTAAAACTGTTGCACATCGTGTTATATCAACTGTACCGCTCTGTCGAAGTGGCGCCTTCAAGGTCATGAACGAAGCTTTCTCCCCTCCATGATACACACACACACACACACATTCTTCCCCACTACGCTGAACCACGCCCTTTGTCGTGTAAATGATCCAATGGTGTTTGTCTCATTACGAAAACTCTCGACCGGACTTGGCGGGAGGGGAAGGTAAAAGATGGGAGGGGCTACAAAGAACATGTGCGAGCGATGGTACACGTGCGTCAGTCGACGTAAATGCTACAAATGTGTATAGTTTCGATCCAAAAAAAATAGCAAAAAAATCGATTCTCGATTTTTAGAATCGTTTGGCACTAGAATCGATTCTGAATCGATTCTCGATTAATCGATGTTATCCCTAATATATATATATATATATATATATATATATATATATATATATATATATATATATATATATATATATATATATATCGGTATACATGGGCGCCGCCAGGAATTTTGGCGGGGGGGGGGGGGGGGGGGGGCAAAATTACAGGATTATTCTGTGAGCTCTGATTTTGAGTAATCTATATACAAACTAGCATACAGACAATATGCGTCGCATTACTAGGCCTATAACTCTAGATGACGTTGGTGATTGTTTTTGTTTGAATTTTTGCTCAGGAGGAATTGAGAATAATCTTAATTCTGAAACAATTTACCTTCATTGGTCGTCGTTGTAAGCGTCACAAAACAGAAACTCCACCTGTCTAGAGTCCATACCAAAAGTATCAATCACACATTTGATGTCACTTGTAAGGGCTGCCACTATTTTGCGATGAACTTTTGAACTTCCGGGAACTGACAGCTTCACTTTTACGTTTAAAAATTGCCTTATGTCCATCACTGCGCTCAAAAAAAGTCGAAAACAATATGTATCACAGCCACTAAACTAATGTATATCGCAACAGAACTCGTCACAAAAGTAATAATATGTAACACAATTCACAACCACCAATGTACTGTACAGTGTACATCGCAACAGAGCTAGTTATAAACTGACCCCCCTCACAACGATTGCCACCAGCGAACTGACTGAATTGTTTACCTTGAAGGGGGCTAATTATTGCAAATACTAAGAATTAGTGAATGGAAAATACCTCTGCCCTTTCACGGAAGTCCACATTTACAGTTTCGTTCCTCTAAGAAGGGAACGAACAAAATAAGCTCAAAGTAAGTCGTGTTTCACTCGTCAATCAATGATAACTTCTCATGACATCTGAAGACATTTTATTTACCACAGCTCAAAAAAACTAAAATACGAATCAGCAAGTTTTATTTGAACTTGCTCAATTTGTATATTTGTCAAAGGTCGAATGGGTAGGGAATGTGAGGATGATTTTGTCTCTAGTTTTTTCAAAGGGTTTAGATGCCACAGTTCATGATTCACAAGATATAAAGTGATACAATGTGATAGCCAATACATATATTTCATAGCAATTTGGTAATTTACTGGAAGGGAAAACGTGTTATAACAGACGTATTCACTTGTGGAGAATGCAAATGACTTCTGTTGTAGGCCTAATTATTATTTCTGTAATTTTGAGATTTTTTTTATGTGTTTGCTTTAAGCGCACTCGTAGTTCTAGTCAACACCTACCAGCACGTCCAGTCTGAAGTGAAAATAATTCAGTTATATAACTCGGGAGAATGAGAGTGAGGTGTTTTAAAGAGCTGGTGAACTATGTTGACAAAAGACTGCACGCTTAATTTTATTAGGCGTATACATTCGAGTGAAGATCCTAGAATGTAAAATTTGCTTTTTATAATGTTCTAATAGATGGGTGTTACATTGTCACATTTATTAACTGTTTTATTCACAAGTGTTTGGTATCATGATGTTTTTTTGTCTTTTTGATTGATAGCAGGGTTCAAACAACAAGCATACTTCATCCAAAATGCCGAGCATCTCAATTACTCCGCTACCTCGTCAACCGGTGGTAAATAGCAGCCCCGCACAGCAGAGCAGGTCCCAGGGCGGCCAAGCTGGCGTGCCTGGAAAGACCTACGTCATCTGTGAGATATGTGACGGATATATCAAGGTCAGTAAAATAAAATCAGACATCAGACAGGTTCTAACATCAGTGAAACACCTGAAATATACAGGCAAAGAATAATTTGATGCTCTTTCTAGGTCTCCAGTTGAATTATTGTGATTTACAATGTATGTATATGTTGTAGCTTATTTGAATATACTGCTATTAAATATTTTGCTTAATGAACTCCCATGTGCTCTTAAGGTACGTTCAAAGAGACATGGTAGCACAGAATTATCGGGCCTGCAATAGCAGCAAGCTAATCACAGACTTCCTGGGTCTGTCATTGAAGCATATGAACACATATAAAAACTTCAAAATGAAAGTATGTGATAGCACAAGGAGTTTGTGAAATATTATCCAGTAAAAAAATGAAGAAATGAAAAGCTCGGCCACCAACCCTGCACATGAATTATGAACGTACTTTTGGGGAAAACAATCTTCATCAAACCCACTCAACAGTATTTGCTAGGGGAACGCGTACTGAATCATCGTTCCTTCACCATCAGCCAAACTAAGCTCCACTGGCTACTACAAAAACTGAAAAACTACCTGTACTTGGCACCAGGTAGGCCTACAGTCAAAATTGGAAGTCACCTTCTGAAACTATGAGACAAACAAACAACAATCTTACTATAATAGATTTTCCAAACATGTGTTATTAATACAGCAATCCTGGAGAAGTGTTATTTCAATCTGTCTTTAAAGAAGGCAAGAAAAGTAGAAATGGCATAAAATTATTGCCCTATCAGCCCCACATGCATAAAGGTACGTTCATACTACTACGGCAACCTGCCGCATGTACGGTTTTTCTGTTGCGGTAAACACAAGTTTTTATTCTTTCGTTCAGAGTACTACGGTAAACGTCAGACGGCAAGTGAGCACGGTCTGCTATCTGTCAAAATGGACGACAACAGTGAGTGAGTTACTTAATTACACTTCTTCTGAGACTGACAACACTATTATTAGCTGCAGCTGCACATTTACGGAGTAGGAAAAGAAGATCTAGAAGATGGGATACTCGTCCAATCTTTCAAAACCGAGAAAGATTTGGTAAATATTACAATCTCATACCACAAATGAGGTTAGAAGACGAGAACAATCAAAAGAGTTGACGCGCCTAAAAGAGTCGACCGCTGAACAGTTGGTTCTACACCCACCGTGCGTAGGAAAAGCGGTCTGAGCATGCACAGGGCCGTGATTAGGTCGACTACGTCACAAACCGCATCACGGCGAGCTAGCCGTACGGCAGAAAGTTAAAGTTAATTCAACTTGGACGGCAGTGCCGTATCGCCTGGTACGGCAAGTTTCTGATTGGTTCACGTGACCAGCCGTGACGGCAAAAACGTTTTGCCGTAGTAGTATGAACGTACCTTAACCTACAAATATTTGAACAATTGATATGCATGAAATATGCGTTAAAGTGCACCATACCTCTGACAATTGCTTCTACAGAGAAATGGAGATAATTATTTAACGATTTTTAGTGAAAACTACGATTCATTATGTCTCTCCCTGATTTAATTACGAAGTTTGACATTTCACGAAATTGCCTCGAGCATTCAAGATCTATGACATAGATCCCACGCATCGTCTGTCAGTTTTAACTTCCTTCCTGTGATTTTTCCATGAACGGCTAAAAGCACTAAACTAGATCTGCTCTAGACACGGCTCACCTTTGAAGCTAATAAAAACTATTTGATACCATCACAATCTGTAAGCCTTCCTCTACAAAAAAGTATATTTAAAATTAAAACATTGAAGTGTTTTAAACGACTTCGAGCAATATTATTCAAGGCTTACATTTTGACAAAAATGTGAAGAAATTTAGCGATCTTTGAACTTCTATAGCATCTCACACACATACAAATTAAAAGAAATTTTATTCAGTAATGACGACTGTGGCATGCAGAAAATTGAAAAAAATATACTTTCGTTATAGGAACGTAAGATGGTTGTCTTATAATGCTTAATATGAAGCAATGTATTTCAATAGTTTTCTTTACCTGCTATGACTTCTTGAGCGGTTGCTGTACGGTAGGGCCCTACTCGACCCGTCCTAGGAAGAAAAGATCAGAATCGACCAGCGTAATGAAATCTACAGAGCTATATGTAACTGAGAACTACGTAAAAAGCATTAGATATTTTGCTATGCTGTATTTTTTCTAATTTTCTGCATGCCACAGTCGTCATTACTGAATAAAAATTTCTTTCAATTTGTATGTGTGTGAGATGCTATAGAAGTTGAAAGATCGCTAAATTTCTTCACATTTTTGTCAAAATGTAAGTCTTGAATAATATTGCTCGAAATCATTTGAAACACTTCAATGTTTTAATTTTAAATATAGGCCTACTATTTTGTAGAAGAATGTTTACATATTGTGATGGTATTGGATAGTTTTTATTAACTTCAAAAGTTCAGCCGTGTAGAGCAGATCTAGTTTAGTACTTTTGGCCGTTCATGAAAAAATCACGGCAAGGAAGTTAAAACTGACAGACGATGCGCGGGATCTACGTCATAGATCTCGAATGCCCGGGGCAATTTCGTGGGAATGTCAAACTTTGAAAATTCGTAATTAAATTAGAAAGAGACGTAATAAATCGTAGTTTTCACTAAAAATCGTTGAATAATTATCTCCATTTCTCTGTAGAAGCAATTGTCAGAGGTATGGTGCACTTTAATATTCATGAGTCATGCCCTATGGACTATTACGCTGTTTATAAATCGTTTCCAATACAGATTTAGACTGGAATACTTGTGTGAAGCCAGCTTAGCTTGGCTAACACGAAGTTTTATAATTACAGTAGATGTTGAAGGGCAATAGATTAGATATCCTTCTGCACGATATGTCGAATACCTTTGACATTGTATTGCTAGTGTAGTAGGTGGCAAGAACATCTCACATCGACATGAGAGTTGTAAAGTGGATCTGGCAGTTCCTTTTTAATCACTTTCACTGAAGGGAAGAGTGGACGGCATACTATCAGACTCAATACCGGCAAGGTACAGTGTGCCTCATGGAAACGTCCTAGCAGGCCACCCCAATTATTTCTAGCATCCATAAACGATATATGCGCTGGCTTGATCTGTAATATTGAACTTGATGCGGATGACTGCAACAATATTATATTCAGAGGCCACTAAGATGATCTGAATACAGCATGTTTGTGGATTAGTGACAATAAAATGAGACTAAACACAGAAAATAACATGAAAATAACTCATAACATCGTACTCATGTGGAGAGAACCATGCCCACAGCATTGGATACACATTACTGCCTTGAGCTTCCTGTAAATGTATTGGTGTAACTTTGAACTCTCAAATGAAATGGGATACACACATATTAAAGCTACAGTATCCGAGGCCACCAAATTGTGTACCGGTACTTGGTATCATGTCTATCCTAATAGCAGGAAAACTATGGATGCGGGAACGATGCATAGAGGTTTCACTGTATTATGACATTGGTTGTAATGACCAACCTGTATTACATACCGTGTATTATGGAATGTATAAAAAACCAATGCAAAAAACTCTTCTATTCTCTACAGAGGTTTAACTGTACTGCGCACCATTCTGCAGCTTCCTCCAAGAATGTCTTGAAATATTGTCGACAAGAGTGCAAAGAACAGCAGACTAGCATGTCACTAGAAACTTCGACCCTGACACTAGTAATTAAACACAACAAAGACTTTGAAAATGATAATCACTCAATGGGCAAAGGAAATATGAGATCAATTTCCCAAGCAGAGCAAATAAATTTGATTTGCCATCCAGAGTGGCCTTGAGAATTAGTTTGAAGTCGGAACTTTTTACTGGCCTTCAGACTCGTCGTGATCTTTGGTTATAATCAACTAAATTTCACTTCACTAACAGGGATAATGATGAATCGTTCAGTAAATTATTTTAGTATGCGCTAAATGACCTCACTATCGATGCGCTGTGAAACCACTTTATTTATTCATTCAAATGTATTTCAATAAAAGTTGTATTATGACACGTGTAAAAAATTTAAATGTTTCATAAACAGATCATTCAAATGTTATTCAGATGGAGTGTTGAAAATATATCACACTTTCCAAATGAATTGTTCGAATATTGTGAGAAGAAAAAGCAATAACACTCATATTTGTTGTGACAGGACTTGGAGCAGCTGCGCAACCACATGTTGTGGATCCACAAGGTGAAGATCCATCCAAAGATGATCCACAATCGTCCACCCTTGAACTGCCAGAAGTGTCAGTGTCGGTTCTTCACTGACCAAGGCCTCGAGCGCCATCTACTCGGCACTCACGGTCTTGTTACTTCGTCGATGCAAGAGGCAGCCAATAAGGGCAAAGATGCTGGTCGGTGTCCTGCGTGTGGAAGGGTAAGCATTCTATTTATTGACATAATAACTCTTAGAACCCATCAAAGTCATCGTAATTACTAATTATCTATTAACGTCTTGAGCTGTGAATGTATTATTCCGCTAGGTTTCAACTTATTGGTGTAAAGACGCTATTTTTTCCAAAATTATATCAATTGTGGTTTATAGAAGCGAAGTTGGTTGAATTTGGAAACCAACATGCAGCTGGAAATGTATGTGGTGGATTCAGGCTGTTATGGGTTGAGCCCATCCTTATGGTTGACTCGATTCTCATAAACGTTCGTTCAGGTCATGCCTACAGCAACCGAAACTACTTTTCTCACAAACTATTTGTTCTGGCAAGGCCATCAAGTACTATTCCCACGAAACGGTCGTGCCGGCAGGACTAGCATACACTATTCCCACGAACTGTCCATACTGACGAGACGCTTAATCTCTATTCCCACTATCAATCGTTCGGGTCGTGCAATAGCTGCCCTGGGCGGCTTATTCTATTCCCACAAACGGGCTCACGAAACCACATTTCCCGGTTGTATGTAGTTATTTGATCTCATACAGAGGACTCTTGACAGTGTGATGTTGCTAACTAACGTGAAATAAAAACAAGATGAACATCCTCAGTCCAGCAGTCCCTAGAAAATCTCATCCCATACATCGTTCCTGGACCAACCTAACCTAAAGCTAATAGTGATGCTGGATAGCAGTAATAGGTAGGAGTGTATACAGTAAACCCTTGTTAATCCGAAATGCAAGGGACCCAAAACGAATGATTTTGATTTACCGGTATAAAAGTTTGGATTTACCAAAAAACTCATTTTCCACAAAAATCATCACTCTTTCTGGTTAGAATTGAAGCAATTTTGTATTGGGCATGAGAGAAAGCTATGCCACACTTGTGTACTCGGCTAGCCGACAACAAACTCCCATTATATAGCTCGCTTCTATTGGCGCTCGGCCGTTCCGAGTCTGACTGACGAACGAGTGTTCCAAGCTTACCGCTCGTCAAGGACAGAGCGGCGAGCGCACTTGGGAGTCAGATGACGCACTCAAGGCAGCGAACATGCCAGCTGGCTTCGGCCTATTGTTGCGCGTCAATTAAAAAGGATGGAAATTGGGAAAATGATTATCAATTCAAGGAACTCACTCGAACTATTTCGAATTATCCAATCCGAAAACAGTGCTAAAGCAATTGAAGGGACGAAATATTAGTTCAAATTATGGATTAGCTGGAATTGGGATTAACCATATTTATTAACATTGAAATGCTTATACATAGATAGTTATTACATTAAACCCTCGTTAATTCGAATTCCAAGGGACCCCAAAAATCAAAATTCGAATTAAAAAAATTCGAATTATGAAAAAAATGTTTTTCCTTGTATAGTACAGTAGTATACTGTGTGCGTGCAGTTTGGTTGACCATGTGCGCCTTGCACGTTGTTTGTTCCCTCCTACTTCTCCCTTGCTCTAAGGAAGCTAACTTTGACAGCCATGTGGTTATCTTCAAGTCAAGTGTTTTCTCAGCAATTTTTACAACACGACAAGGAGTCCCATTAATACTATATATTATCATGTCATTCATTAGGTAACACTTATCACAGTTCACAGTGTTGAAAGAGTCAAATTACCAAACTGGATGTTTGGATTAAAAAGTAAAAAGCGAGGCAATAAATATAAATATTAGGGCCTGGAATGAAATGAATGAATTATTCTCTATACATGCACTAGCCGGCTGGTCTATTTATTATTGTTTCGTGTTTGTTCAATTTGAATTTCAGCAAAAATTACGAATAAAAGTTGACACAATCACGTCCATTATCCTAAACATTACCGCTCGGGTGTCTCAACCAGCCAGATGTCTGTCTGTGACCCTGAAAAGACCCCCTCATCATGCTAGCACGCGCTGCACATGTGGCTATGACGTATCTCTAGCTTGCGGGGTCGCCAGGAATGTTGATGACGAAGGATTTCACGTAATAAAATATCCAATTGTGAAAACTTTTATTCGTAATTTTTGCTGAAATTCGAATTAAACAAACACGAAACAATAATAAAACAGTAGTTTGGACTAATCATCAGTTCGAAATTCGAAATAATAAAAATTCGAATTATCAAAATGAATTAACATTGATATCCCTATACCAGCGGCCGGGGTCATTTCTCTGGTTCGAATTAGCGCGGGATTCAAATTAATCGAGTTCGAATTATCGAGGGTTTACTGTACATATACCTTCTTGAAGGTATTGAAAATATCTGTGTTACATCTTTAATAGAATTTTACATTTTAATAGAATTTTTATATCTGTCACCATTCTAAAGTTATTATAAAAAAACTGATATTCCGCTAAATCGACTCCCATGGACTCTCAAGTTTGGCAGCTTTGTGGAGGATAAATGTAATATTTGTATTTTGTGTGCAGGTGTACCAGTGGAAGTTATTGAACCACGTAGCCCGTGACCACGGCATGGTGCTGAAGCCCGCTCACCTCTCGTACAAGTGCACCGTTTGTACGGCCACGTTTGGCATGTACAAGCAGTTTGAGAATCACGTTTATTCAGCGCACAGCACTCAGGCGAAGCGCGTGATGGACAAGAAGCCACCGTCGTCGTCGTCTGCCTCTCAGGTGAACTAAGGACACAGCTGACAGTATTAGGAGCGAACCAGCTTGCACTTAACGTAAGGGCTGTGCGGGGACAAAGTGTTGACAACTAGATGCTAATGAATATGCATAGATTATATTGCTAGTCTTTTCACTCGGCTTCTTCCAGAGTGGTATTGGGCACAATCTGGACTCCAACTTTGAAGTCTCGCACAGCCCTGTATACTAATTTTACATTGACTACCGGTATTTAAATAGTTTTCCAATAGTTTTTGTTTGTGAACAATTTTCTTCGTTTGTATATTTTTATAGTGAGACTTGTACAACTCTTATCAACGGTTTTCAGTGTTTAATTTCAATAATGAAACAGGACTATTTGATGGTACAAAAGTAAAAGAAAACGTATTATTATTATAACTATAATATTATTATTAATAGAATTAGTTAAATACTAATGCATAATTAAATGGTTGTTGTATGGTATAATAGTTGAAGTAGTTTTATCATTTCACCCTCATTCCACCATTCATTATTCCGTACCTGGGACAGTTGTTGGGGGAAACAGCATATATTTCATTCAATTTATGTTGCACTCTGTATGTCTGCTGCTTCACCACTTCTAGAGTGATTGCTTCGTCGATGACTACCTGCCTACTGTGTTGATATGATGTCTCCTAAATGTACTACATGTTGCTAGATTGTATTATCGTTGTCCTTAATTTGTGTGGAGAATCGCAGACCTTGAGCCCGATTCATAGTAACGTTGTTGAATGTTTTTTCCATCCCGGTAAAGTCACTTCCACCAGTCAGAAACTATCCGTAAAGTTTCTAACTGGTTTGCCTGACTTACCAGGCCAGAAAAAAAACGTGCAACCGTTATATCTGCTAATCAGGTTTGGTATCTGTTCATTGAACTAACATAAAATGGGAAACTGCTTCAAATTGATCAGACAGATTGTAAAAAGAAGATCATTCATTTCACTACTCATCTGTTACAAACCAGCACAGTTTTAGTATCCTTTCTATAATTATGCTTTTGTCTTAGATCTTGAATCTTCTCATAAATAATTCCATGTTCATTATAAACTGTACATTATTTAGAATTATGGCATTATAAACTGCTTTGTTTACAAGTTATATCCATCCACGTGCATTCGTCCACTACGAACACTATTCTTGTTTAGTCTATAATAGGCTGAAGCTTTCACACCTCAGTTAACATCCCTCTTTTTTCCAGTGTTGTGCGTCAACTCATTAAGAATTTCTTTAATATTGTTAACCAATTTCATTCTCTGTAAATAGTATTTATCAATATAAATTAACGTCACTCATAATCAATAGAATAGTGTGTGTAGCAAACTTCTGCAACTTGCATTGTTAAGTTCATGTTTGTATTGACTAGTGGTAAGATGAGATAAATAAAGAAATATACATACCATACACAGGCAATGTTTTTCTTGGACTACTTAAACTGCTACAGATAGACTTAAAATTGGCTTCATTTGATTGGTGGCATGTTGCTAATGGTGTTCTTGTCATTGGCTAGGTGTACCGAACTCAACCAAACGAGCCAGGGACTAAGTCTCTTCTGAAACCGTTGAAGATGAATGACGAGATAACCATTATCCCTCAACCGACTCCGAAACGAACTCGCCCAGGACCAGCCAGCCGCACTGGGAAGCCCGTAATTAAAGTATACAAATGTCAGATTTGTGAGATCAAGTTTGATGGTCCATCGGGATTCTCGCAATACACAAACCACGTGCGTAAAACGCATCTGGAGCATGTCACAGTGAAACTTTGCCGATTAGACAGCTGCCCTACGTGTATGGAGAAATATGTTACGGACGAGTTGCTCGAATTCTTGGATGAAAATAAAAAAGGTGTTGATGTTATTGAATTGTCCGATGATGAAGTGGTCATCGCAAATCAAGGTCGGAATGAGATCACCATCACAAAATTGTCCAGTCCTCCCGGACCGCTTAGATATAAGCAACGTCTGCAAAACAGTCGTAACGTACAACTAATAGATATCGATGATTCACCAATTAAAGGTTCGAAAGAGAATGGGGAAGATTCGTTGGTGGCAGTTAAAGAACGCTTAAGGAGGAGGAAGAGTTTAGAAATCAGCCAAGTTGATTCGGAAGTTACCACTTCAGAACCGGGACCTTCCAAAAAACGGCGACGTCATAACGATTAAGTAGTTGCTTAGATCTTTCATCATAGTTCTTGTTTAACAATTTGCTACCCCCCGCTGTGTAATGATTTATTAGCCCATTGGAAACTAGATGCGATAGTTTACTAAGAACGGAAGTAAAATGAAAACTGGCATATTTCTATGTTTTTATTTTGATATGTAAATAATCACTGTATTGGGAATCAGATTTAGTTCTGGTGTTGAAGGTACTAGCTTCATTAACTGTCTTACAACACTTGATCCTTTCTGTGTTCATGGTTAATAAACACTGACTTAATATGCTTAAGCCTACAAGGCACAATATTGTCCATGTAAGACAGGCACCTTTGTATTACTTTATATATTATATTACCTACCCATGGATGTGAATGTTTTTTCTTTTTGTTCTACTTTTTTACAGTCATGTCTTACAAGCCTAGATCTAAGCGTAGAATCTTGTGGGGTTTAGTATTTTATTGAAACTTGATCGTGACCACTAGCTGACAATCGGTGTTATATTTCGTTAACCACGCCTAGTTTAATTACTTTTATATTTCGGTAGCTGTAGCTACCAGTTTCCTCAGCTTGATATGTACATATACCTAAATGCATACAGATATATATATATACATATATATATATATATATAATATATATATATATATAATATATATATATATATATATATATATATATATATATATATATATATATATATATAAGACATATATATATATATATATATATATATATATATATATATATATATATATATATATATATATATATATATATATAATTATGATTAACTTATTATGCTGTTATTTACATAGATCATTGAAATTGGTATGGCAAATATCTGGTAGACCTATATGCTTACTGCAGTGTGTGACAAGTTGAGTACAGAGCAATGTGGGGACACATTTGAATTTTGAGAGTTCAGTAGTTATTTTTATACATTTCATTGAGATATCTTGCACATACTACTAAATGATTTTAATTTCTAGATTTCTCTCAAATTGCTCTCAAATTACCCTGTATAAAATAGAATACTCGTGAATATTGTTCTCGTTCTTCCGTCATCTGAGGTAACTTCATTATTTCGTGTTTCAGTTACTCCGTTTAATGCCAGTGCATCTCGAGACCATGTGTTTGATATTATGTGTATATCATGATACAATTACGATGTTTTAATAATAATTGTAGTACATATGAACAATGAGTCATTACTCATTACTTATTTGTAACTGCCAACTTTCTGAATGTAGGCCCTGTCAAGTTGTACCTTGGTGTAGGAATGTTGAAATGAATGAGTTGTACAGTATACAATGTGTGTAGTGGTTATAGAATAGCGTGGCATTACCATGGAACAATTGGAAAAAATAATTTAATTTGTATGTATTCTATCAGTTAATGACATGCAAAATGCTATGCTAAATAAAGATTCTTCAACAGCCTATCAAGTGTTTTTAAATGTTTCACCTTGATAGTTCACTTATTCTTGCGCAATGAGGTACAAAAAATGGGTCATGATACCTGTTGTAGAATCTCAAAAATTGAAAAGAATCAGAAAATTGTAAGAAAAAATATTGAAATTGAGGACACAGGCATGAAAAATTGAACATACAACAAATTGATTAATTCATTATGGAAAATGAAACTACCGTGGATTTTTTTTTGGGTGACAGACATGGTTTTGTCATTTTATCACCTGTTTTCATAGCTAATAGACCCCCATCAAATTTGCATTTATAAATCGAATGTTGACATTTCATCATGACCTGCTTTTACGAACTGATAGTGGATTAAGCCATAGTTAGCAGATTAACTTGTACTATTACTTATTACCCTTGATACATGTTATTTTTGTGCCTTCACAATAATGGGATACTAACTTATTATATAATTAACGCTTAACCAAGTGTTTTTAAAAATGGCTCCATAATCTATGTATAGGTTAAATTTGATTTTGGCCCGGTATTACCAAGTCCAGTTAGCCTTGATCTAAGAGTCGGTGACAACAAATACCACAGGTTACATGATGATGACAACATTAAATTGCCAGCTAGAGCTACTACGACGTTGGTAATTCTGGCAATTGATCAATTGGATTGGTTGTAGTGATGCCTTCGGGTACAGGTGATGTGTTACCTGGGTACCCGCAATATAGAAAATGGCGTGTATACATCGCATGAAGGGTCTAACTAGAACCATTGTAATAAGCTCTACCTTGCATAATTGTCCTTACTCTATTCCAACCTCTCCTCCCAGACTCATGATGTACTTGTGAGACCTAAAAGATACCGTTGTAGCCATAGATGCCGCCTTCAAGGTAAAGTTTCTTCAGCAATTTCTGACCATTGAGAATAAGGAGGACAGTCGATCAATTCCTCTATATATCTGTACTTCCAATAATTATATACTCAACATATGAGCTAACAAGTGACAAGAATAATCCTTTTAATTTGTTTTAAATGTTGACACATTTTCTTGAGACATCCAGGGTCCCCCCCCCCCTCCCTCCAGCATGTGGTACAAATGTGGTTGAACACTTATAATCCCAATTCCTCAAGCTCCTTACCACCATTACCTTCATTTTATTACTACAGTAGAGCCTGTTTAGTAAGTATCTCTTCAGAACATTTTTCCAGGTAGTAAGTTTCATTTTTTGATCCCATCCATATGCTCCTACATGTTGAGTAGTTTTTTTATTTATTTATATTGGGTTTAACGACGCACTCTACTGATGACTACGATCTATTGGCATCAGTGAATGATATATGAGATGATGGGATGGTGAGATGAAAAGTTATTTTATAAGGTGTTTTTGGAATGTGGGAAGGAGTCGGTCGTGGCCTGTTATTAAGGAACCATCCCAGTATTGATCTGAACGACAGAAGGAAACTACGGAAAACTGCTGCCAGGATGGTCGACCATGGCAGGAATCGATCCCCGGTCTCCTGAATGACGGTTCAGTGTTATAACCAGTCGACCACTTGTCTCGGTGAATAGTTTCTTCATAGTGTGGTCAGTAAGGGTAAAAATTCACCAGAATATTGCACACATTTTTTGCATAACATTTCAGGTTACCAGCACGAAATATGGTACATAGCTAGAAAATACTTGAACAATTCCAAATCAACCAGGGGAAAAGCCAAATTTGTCCAGGTTTACTCTAAAACTACCCCTAAACGAGGCTATCTAGTTTTGGTGCGGTCGCTAAGCTTGAAAATTCATCGTTATATTTTATTTGCGGTCACGCGCATGAAATTTGACGCATAGCTAGAAAAGATCACAATTCCAAACTAACCAGGAGCAAGCCAAATTCACCCAGATTTCCTCGAAAACTACCCCTGAAACGAGGCTATTCGGTTTTCGTGTGGTCAAAATTGTTTTCGTGGGTGAAAATTCACTTGAATATTGTATTTTCAATTAGCAACACGAAATTGGGTACGTTGCTAGAAAATACCATGTCAATTACAAATCAATCGCGGGCAAGCCAAATTTGCCCAGGTATTCCCAAAAATTACCCCTGGAAAGAGACTATCCAGTTTTGGTGTGTGATTAGTAAGGATACAAATTCACCGGAATATTATTTTCGGTTACCAGCATGAAATTTGGTACATGGCTAGAAAATACCATTTCATTTCAACTGGGGGGCAAGCCAAATTGGCTCGAATTTTCCACAAAATTACCTCTGAAACGAGGGTATATCTGGTTTTGATTGTTTGAATATAAAATGCTACAATGGATAATTTTTCAGGATTTGAAATCACCAAGTGAGGATCCTTATAAGTTCTACCATGGTTCTCCTAATCTATGAAGCGAATTTTACCACAGCGATCGAAAAAAATTGAAAAATTCTCATAATTGGGTACATTTATCTGAATATGATCACGTAATCACATCAATTGTAGCCCATAGTGAGCAATGATTGCTTTGGCAAGCACCAGAAATATCTAGATGGCAATGAATTGAGAAGTATGGTTGTTTATAAACTCGGTGACTACGGTGAACATCAGAAACAAAAAATAGTTGACTATCAGTCTATCAATATAATATATATAATATCTGTACTGAACTTATTGTGGCCCAATTTTTACCCTATTCTTCTACCACTGAGATAGGTCCCATCAAATATATCAATTTTGAGTTAATGAATACTATCTGCACTATATTCATTTTTCATCACACAAACTCATCTCAAAAAGTTTATCATCTCCATCATCATGGTTAATACTGTTATAATCATTAATTTCAACATCATTTTGTCGTACATATCTCAAATAATTGTTATTTTTACCGACATTTTGAAAAAAAAGACCATAGGTCAATGGCAGCCTGCTCCCCCCCCCCCCCTCCCCCCACCAGTCAATTTTAAATTGCCAGTGTTATTTTATTTCCATTCTAGCTATGTATCAAATTTCATGCTGGTAACCAGAAATGCAATATTTTTACCCTTACTGCACATATTTAGTAAGTTCTCCACTTTCGTGATTTTTTTCTGTCTTATCCCCTGAAAAAGGTACCACTATTAGCGGTAGTCCTTATTAGACCTACATTATTTCATAACCATAAGTCATATAAAACGATAATATTCCTTTTACTCTCTTAGTCATTGTAAAATTATATCATTATTATTACAGTGAAACCTCTATCCATCGTTTTTCAAGGGACCAGGAAAATAAAACCATCAATCCAGGAAAACTATCCATCCAGGAAAATTTAACATTGATTACATGGGAGTGGGGCTAGAAAAAATGAATAGTACATCCAGGAAAACGATAAGATCTGGGAACGATGCATAGAGGTTTCACTGTATTTTATTATCAATTGAATATTTGGATGCATGGAACCATTTTCAATAGAGAACCCTGCCTACTTTGAGCAATTGTATATTAATTATATTATTATACAAATAATGACCAAATAAAGACTTACGATACAATTCCATATCTAGATAGTTGGTGGTCTTCTGTCTGTAAACCTACAGACTTGTCAAATGGGTTATTTTTATGGGCTAGCTGATTTGAGAGCCACTAAAGGGATGCATTTTTTCTCGAAGTCAAAAGAAGAATGCTTCGGTCTTGATAAAACAGCGGCACTTTGAAGAAAATATGTAATTGCAAAATAGCATCATCTGATTTTCAAGTAGATTTCTTTCAGGTGTAAACAGAAACGCATGTTTCGGCAGTGGATGCCCGATCCTCGAAGGAATTCCAAATATCAATTGAAGGTACCTAACTGTAATTTCCAAGGGTGTGAGAGTTTGAGATGAAATATCGAGCTTGAATTTGAATTTGAAAAAAAAGCCTCTCAAAATATTATGTTTTCAATTGGTTTTGAGTAAAGAAAATAGAGTGAACCCTCGGCAGTTAAAATTACAAGGAAACACAGAAAAAAAAAATGGACGTTTCCAGTTTGTATAGTATAGTACACCTTCACTGGTTCGAATTCCAAGGGACCCCTAAAATCAGAGTTTGAATTAAAAAGATTCGAATTATAAAAGAAATGTTTTTTGTTTGCATAGTACATAGTTTGTGTGTGCAGTTTGGTGGAAGAGGCACATGTGGTTTGTTTCCATGAATATTCCTTAACTGTGCCGTCATGTAAAACATGACTTCGAAAGACCTGATGAAGTGTATCGTAGACACTGACATATGAGGGACAGAATGAAGAAGCACATCACTCGACATTGTAGAATGATGTATGCAGTCCTCCCGAGTGTGACGGTGAACAATGAATACTCGTTAAAATGTCAACTACTAGGTGGAAGGAGTGGCGGTGGGTGAACTAGGGGGAGAGGAGCGGAAATGTGGCAGAGGCCTTTTGCCAACCCGCGGCAGAGTACACGCGCAAGATGTTACGGGACAGACGGATGATTACAGACAGGGGCACAGATCTAAAAGACTAGTGAAATGTTTTCACAACAGTTTTACACCACAACAAAGAGTTGGATGAATAATAATTATCATCATGGCACGTCGGGAAATACTTATCAGTGTTAAGAGTCAAATTACCGAACGTAAGGATTAAGAAGTGGAAAGTAATGTAGAGACCTGACATAGTAATAAATATTGGTGCCTATATAAAATGAACAAACTATTAAATATCTCTGCATGCACTAGCTGCCTGATTTATTTACAGTTGATTAACTACTTACGCTCAATCGGAATAATACTCACTGTCAATAAAATAATTTTAATTCAGTAATAAAGATGTGGTCTCAAATATATTATCTGGAATGCCATTTTTCTTCAACAACAGCAACGCAAAACGTAGTTAACTTTTCGCCCGTCCCCTCCTTGCCATTAACGCCAGTGTTTCGAGCCGCCAGACCCCCTGCCTCGCACTCCTCAACCTGATAGCACGCACTGATGCAGCAGTATCGTGTGCTTGTCAAGATGCCAGACAGCTAATGTTTAATGATAGGGGATACAGATTTCAAAGGATTTTCATATCAGTAGTGTGATGAAGTTGATCGTTTCAAATTGATAAAAATTGAAGATCTCTGTGACGACTGTCAAAGTGAGATATAAATCAATGATAGTTCAAATAACGATAATGTTCACAATGATAGCGTAGCTGTCACCAATGTCTTTACTGACATAAATATTCAGAGCGGTCGGAATTCGAAGGGAAACAATGGGAACGCCCGGAACTTAGGCCGGGAGTTTAATTATTAACAAGGAAGAGGGAAGGAATATTAAACTGGTAAAAATAGGTTTATTGAAGCTTACCAGAAATGTAGTATAAATTAAGTAGTTCGGAATAATCTCAGTGTTGTTTATTAATTCACATTTAATAAAAATGATAATAGAAATGGTACTTGGTAATAATGTGAAGTTGGTACTTTTGTAAAATAAGAGATGTTAACTGAATTAATATGTAGATCGTACTGTCTCAAAATGGTCGATGATTCTAGTTTTGTTGAAATGCAAAATAGTCATAGATTTATGAAATGAATAATAGTACTGTCAATAAAATCAAGGGTGAATCAGTTTATACAGAGCAAGGGAAATGTCCAAATACAATAACATGTTGTTGCTATGAGGCACAGACCGCACAGTATTCTTAATAAAAGTGATTAATTGTTTACTTTAAACAGATAATAAGTTAAATACAGAACTATGTAGAAATTCTATTCACGTAGGCTATATTGAAATGGTTCTTAATAATAATATTGAAAAGTATATTCTAATTGATTCACTAATTAATATAACATGTAAAAATGAAAATGATCGCTTTATGACATTATACCCCCCTACGAAAAATTGATATATATCCAAACGGATTTTTATCAATAATTATCGCAGCAGATATACATTTGTATAAATAAAACGATCATTTGGTAATTATGGAATAAACATTATCACACTAAATAGGAACTTATACTCTAATTAGTGTACATTGATTAGCAATGTTATGTTGATAATGTAGCAATTCAATAATGACAATGATTCATAAGAAGATAAATATACAGATCACATTATCACATTTTTGCGCTGTAGGTCATACACTTGAAAACAAACTTGACTGAAATTTCACTGAAATTTTATAATTTGTTCACTGCTCGTAGACATCAGAAGTTCATAACAATAACTTCGAGTTTAACACTTGGTTCATGAGGATATAATGAGGCTGGGTTGAGTTACCACTTTCGCTTACTGCATTGTCGACTTTGAAGTTGTTGTATAATATGGAATTTCGTTTCTTCGAGATGAGAACGAATTATACAACGGAAATTGATGAGTCGTACAGGTGGGTGATCGTGATACCAGGTCCTCCGGGTGTTGCTCCCGTTGTTTCCTCCATGGCCAGTGCCGAAGCATTGTGATGTCCTCTGAGATCTTTGAGTAGTTGACAATCTATAAAAATGGAAATACGTAAATAGCAGTTAAAAGTTGCTAAAGAAGGATAGTAAAATAAATGTGAGGATTATAAGCATTAGGATTCATCAGTTATTTGTAGGTGAATTTCTATTGATCACTAATAATGGTATTCAAATTACTTGTAATAAAATATTATTACAATGTGTTACACAAAATGTAAAATTGAAACCAATAAGGTAGAGATAATAGTCATAAAATATCCGTCTAAACATGGGTAATATTGCCAGTCTAGAAACGTGAGATAAGGTATGAAGAGACTTCTTCTTTTTATAATGAAAGAATGGTACATTAAGTCTTCGTATAAACGTGGGTAATATTGCCACTTCAGAAGTCTTCGTATAAACGTGGGTAATATTGCCAATTCAGAAACGTGAGATAAGGTATGAAGAGACTTCTTCTTTTTATAATGAAAGAATGGTACATTAAGTCTTCGTATAAACGTGGGTAATATTGCCACTTCAGAAGTCTTCGTATAAACGTGGGTAATATTGCCACTTCAGAAACGTGAGATAAGGTATGAAGAGACTTCTTCTTTTTATAATGAAAGAATGGTACATTAAGTCTTCGTATAAACGTGGGTAATATTGCCACTTCAGAAGTCTTCGTATAAACGTGGGTAATATTGCCACTTCAGAAACGTAAGATAATTGGTATAAAGAAAGAAATCAAAATGGATAATAGTGATACATAAGAATTGTATTTGAGAGGAACAGATCGGACATTCAAAGATAATTATGTCTCTTGAGGAAATATATGTAAGATATGAGTATAAGAATATAGCTAATATGTGCATTGAAATGCAAGACAAAAATACAAAAATATCTTATATGATATGTCTTAATCATAATTAATCGTAAAAATTGAATACCAGAACTGTTACGAGATGAACAGTATATATTTATGATATCCTGTCATTAATAATAGTGACAATTGATTAACATGTGAGACATTATATTCTGCGAGATAAAAGATAGTTTGTAGTGTAAATCGAATACACGACAATAACAATATTGATAAGAGGATTAAAGTATATTATTTTAATGAATTAGTATTTATGTATGTATATTCAAATATGTATACCTAATAGGTATTTTTTTGTATGATAATCGTAATAGTAGTATAAAGAAACAATTGATGATAATAATAAAGACGTATGTACGTATAGTTATTCAGAGTAGAAGAGAAAATAATTGAAACATTAATTAACTGTTCAGGTGGAACATTATAAATTATGTTTAGAAGTAAAAACTTAACTTGTGAATAGCTGAAACTGCGAAGTAGACTGGAAGTTGAAGTGATGGCTGGAAGTGATGACGTTGATGGAGATTCTGGAGAAGCTGGTAGATGTTATGTAGGCCTAATGATGAGACGTTGGAGATGATTTGGAGATGATGACCGAGTTTGTCGCCGTTTTCAAAACTAATTTCACTTCTTGGGGAAACAATTGTCTTCCGTATTGTGCAAACCGCAATGCGAGTAGGTAGGATGGGGTTGTCTGTCATCCAGGGGTAGATATGTTTTTGGCAAAACAGATGATATACGAATGTTATCGTTAATGCAAAGGTCAGGCTTTGTTAGATCCATTTCTTCTTGACATGTAGAGGAAGCTAGCTTTGCTTCTCTATCGTCGTGTCGAAATATACCTATCTCAAACGTTTGACTCGCAACAGTTTTATTTGTTACTTGTTCACATTTGTTTCCTTCTTGATAGCTTTGTGAAACCATCTGATAGGTATTGACAGAGTCGCGAATCTCTGTTTTACTACCAGTTAGTCCCATTGTTGCTATAATTTGCGACATTTGTTGTATCATTATTTTAATTTTCTCTTCCTCGGGGTGAGAAGTCCAATTAACTTGTGGATAGTAGAAGCTATAGAGTAGTTGAAGTGATGTTTGGAGATGACGGTGATGCTAGTAGATAAAGATGTGCTGCTGTGCGTTAGTCCATGAGGTAACAGTCTTGAGAGAAATCAAGCGCTGGGTCATCTCCATCTACGAAATTCTCATCCTCTGCGTAATCCTGCTCGTCCTCTTCAGGATCTTCGATGTGATAGCCAAAGTAAGGGACATCTTCTTCTTCGTTATCTTCATCGTCCCATTCATGAGAATCCATCCGGAGCTCGTCATGAGGATGTCATCCCTTTTGTCCAAGTTCGGTGCTGCTACTATAGGCGAGAGTTGATACACGCACCATAGGATGAATATGGATCTCCATGTAGTACTGGTGGTGTGGACGGGACCAGTTGTTGCCATGATTACGTATTTAGATATCGAGACAAACTTTTAAAGTATTCAAATGAATTTAACACTTGTTAATATTTAAACTTTTCCGCACTTATTTATTTGTGGAAAACACTGCTTTGAACCGTGAAATATGAGTGAAACAAATAAATAAGTAAATCGACACCGCTTGTCACCAATGTGATGAAGTTGATCGTTTCAAATTGATAAAAATTGAAGATCTCTGTGACGACTGTCAAAGTGAGATATAAATCAATGATAGTTCAAATAACGATAATGTTCACAATGATAGCGTAGCTGTCACCAATGTCTTTACTGACATAAATATTCAGAGCGGTCGGAATTCGAAGGGAAACAATGGGAACGCCCGGAACTTAGGCCGGGAGTTTAATTATTAACAAGGAAGAGGGAAGGAATATTAAACTGGTAAAAATAGGTTTATTGAAGCTTACCAGAAATGTAGTATAAATTAAGTAGTTCGGAATAATCTCAGTGTTGTTTATTAATTCACATTTAATAAAAATGATAATAGAAATGGTACTTGGTAATAATGTGAAGTTGGTACTTTTGTAAAATAAGAGATGTTAACTGAATTAATATGTAGATCGTACTGTCTCAAAATGGTCGATGATTCTAGTTTTGTTGAAATGCAAAATAGTCATAGATTTATGAAATGAATAATAGTACTGTCAATAAAATCAAGGGTGAATCAGTTTATACAGAGCAAGGGAAATGTCCAAATACAATAACATGTTGTTGCTATGAGGCACAGACCGCACAGTATTCTTAATAAAAGTGATTAATTGTTTACTTTAAACAGATAATAAGTTAAATACAGAACTATGTAGAAATTCTATTCACGTAGGCTATATTGAAATGGTTCTTAATAATAATATTGAAAAGTATATTCTAATTGATTCACTAATTAATATAACATGTAAAAATGAAAATGATCGCTTTATGACAGTAGCAACTTCTGGACTCTAAAATTTGGAAAAATTACATTTATGAAAAAAAAAAAATAGACTCAAAATTTTAAAGTTCGGCTGAATTTGAATTCGAACTTCAAAAATTCGAGCGCTAGCACAACCTAGTAATTTCTTGATGCTGTTCATTACTTTGTCCCATTCTGATTGCTATATAGTATATGTTTTAACAAAAGTTTAAAATGAGTTTTCAAGTAAAAAAGACAATCCAAGCGATTAATCAACACTATGGCTACTTTTCAAAGTAGCACATGGAAAAATGAAAGAACATATGTATACTTTAGAATTGTTAACTTCTCGCCTATTAAAATAGATTATTCATATGCAAGCGCGTTAGAAAACGGGGATTGACAAAAAAGTGACAAAAGGCTTCTATGGAAGAATGAACTTAGATACACTATCTATAGGTAATTTATTTCAGACAATCTACACAATTTCTAGACAGTGAAAATTGATATTCATCACAGCCATCAAAGAAATGTATGTTACTATCAACAATAATCTAATTGCTGAATGTATTTGCACAACACATTGCAAAGGTTGGCATTTGGTGGCCACAGCAATTCAAATGATATTAACTATTGGACCTAGTAATTAATATACACAAGTCTTATTGTTAAATATAAACAATAACAACTTACTTTTCAGTCATTCAAGTTTTAAAACAAAACAAAAATTAGTACTGTAAATCCTCAAGATGCGAATACATAATACAACGTAATACATACAACGTATTGTATGCTTATACAACGTAATTTCTCTTTACACATCTAGGAATAACAGTCTACCACTACTGACCTGAACTGAGTTTTCTTTCTTGCATCTCACCTCGAAAATCGATTTTTTCAAGTATGCAAATTAATTGATTCACAGTCAAGTAGGCGTAAAACGAGATTACTTCTACTTAGATACTATACATAAATGATATTGATTTGATAGGTTCAGTAAAATATGTGCAGATTTTTTTCACAGAGGTTTGTTGTTTTTGAGTTTTTACTCATCCTCCTCAACCACAATTGAAGAAATATGACTGGGAAGTGTATCAAGAGGCTGAAACAATTTTCTTCTGAAGAAAAATAGATCATATACATTAGCAGTAATCAATTCTATATTCAATTATGATACAGGTAATTGAACTGGTTGTTATCAACACATTTAAAAAAGATCAACCAGAAATTAATTTGAATTTTTTTATTATTTCCATAGAACATAAGAGACACGAATTTTCGGATTTCAAATTTTATTTGCATTAAAATTTAATAACATAGTTGGGATTATCTAAAACACTTGGTAAGCCAAAAAAAAATGGTATTTGGACAATAAACTATAAAGTAAATACAAATTCAGTGGGCCACCCATCTTAATTCACTTATAGCCAACCAACTCGACCAACTGATGATAAGTGAAGTGAGCAATAATTGGCAAATTAATTCATTTTTCACCTTTGTTTAGGTAGGTTATTTTTGTACCTCAATTAATAATTAACTGTTCAAAACTTAATCATCAGTAGTAGTAGGTACAGTTGGCTTTGGGATGATAATCCAGAGATGAGCAGTATCTTGAATACAAAATAATATCACAACGATTTGTATCTTGGATACAATTTAAAAAATGTATCCAACAATAAAAAAATGAATCCAGTAATTTAAATGTAACTGCATCTTTTCCATCATGTCATATACAACTTTTACATTTTTAATGAACAAAATGAATATTTTCCTCAAAATTTGTCATGACTTGTACTCGATCTTTTACAAAGACTTTTCGATAACTCCGATAAGTACGTGCATAGGCTTGTTTTTTTATTACCAATGAAAACTGTCCAAAAACTCCTAAATTTAGTAGGTATCTTTCATCTTTTTGACTTTTGGAACTGATAACGTATTGTATATTTCAGGGTTTCTAGTGTACTGTTGTTACCTAAGCAATACCAGTAGAACTCGTCCACTAAATACATAAATAATGATTATACGCCCTACCATAAACAGATTTTGAGGTTCAATGAATATTGTTTGTTTCCACGTAATGCCATATTTAGAACAATAGCTCAGATCTGAGAGTTGCTAATGTTTGTAGAATGTCGTTACTGGACTGATATAAGTACTAGGAACAAAAATATTAAATACATTCCAACAAATTGAGCTTGCTATAGTAATATTACGTAGTTGGGTCATGGAATTAGTGCCAGAATGTTTGCGTGATGTTTGATTATTATCAATGAATACACATCATAATAGTGTGTACTGCTATTATCAATAATAATTTATAGCTGCACAGTAACTGACATGCAACGATAATATTGACAAGCACAAAGGAAGGTTTTAAAATACTCTAAAAATCAGTAATTTCCCTAAAATGTAGGCCATTGTTTATAAAATTACAACAATAATATCAACTTTTATATCTATTACCATACTGGAGCCTCCTATTGCTACAAACGTTGTGTGCATGCACACTATCGTTGAAGTTGTTCTTGTTCGAGCTAACTATAGACCGTCCACCCTGATAGCTCCAAATTAAAATACAGCATGTACCGGTAATATAGCGGTACCAATAAGCAATACTAAACTTCTTCAAACTTATATAACATCAAATATGAATCAATTACCAATTGCAACAACTATAAAATGAATAATTATAAAATAAATGTATTGCTGTGCACTATAGTAATTACTAATTAGCTTTGAATATATGATATAATTGAGCCAATTCTCAAAAATATACATTTCCATTTTGATTATTGACAGTTGCTGTAGCTGTAAGCCAGACCAAATATCTTGAAAACAAATACGTATACAAATTGCTATTGCAAATACTAGTAGGCCTACAAATAGGCCCAAATAAGTGACACAATATAGGATGGTCCATCGAATCATTAGTAGTGGCCCATCAATTAATCATAGAATAATAATATAGAAGTTACATACATGTGAGAACAGTAAACGCTAAAATGGTTACCTGTCTTCAGAGTTTAAAATACAAAGCTAAAAGTAAAAAAAGAACTTGAATCAACACAGGTGTTTATACAGTATTTTTGGTCATTGATTTACAAGTAAAATAATCTGCAATCTCGAGTATCTGCCATATCCAATCAAACTAACACGCTAACTATTATTAAAACAAGGTTCTCAATATTTATAGTACATACATAAATATTATTTAGGCATGTCCAATTATCATCGCTTCCTATCAGGCTGCATTGTTGCAGTGGGGATATGGTTCTTGTATTTATAAAATTAAAAAGTATTCAAGTACACGATAAAGATAATCTGGCAACCACAAGGAACCGGCAATGACAAGAGTTCCTCTCGTGGAGTGCAGAGGAGAGTGTAGAATCTTGAATACCACTTGAACGCACCTATAGACGTGGAATGTACTTGTACCTAGATAGGCAATAGGATTGCACCAGCAAGATTTGGCATTATAAGCTTTCTTAATATAACCCTATATTCTATTCTAAAGGATATGCAACAAAGAGGTGAGTATAAAATAAGAGAGAATCAGTTAATTGTCGGGAGTTGATTCTTAATGACTACATAAAGAAAACTTCGGTTTCTGCCTTGATCCGTTACAAAAAGCGTAAAATCAGAAAGTTGAATTTTGTAATTATAATTCAATTTAATCATTTTTCAAAGCCAAAACCTCAAGTTGAGTTAGATTGTATACGTCATAAAAAGCTGATATCCGGAAACGTAGTAACGTTTTTGAAGTTCCTTCAATCATTAATATATATTGGGTGCTGCGACACCACTATAGCTAGGTCAATTTGGAAGTTTTCGATCAATGTTTCGGATAAATTCAAGATATTAAAGTTGATGAAATCTGGGCATATGACATAGAAAACCATAGGCCTAGGTATATCAAGTTGAATCTCATCAGAATTCATCTTTGACATTAATCATCTAATAGGGCAGCAAAGTAGGCTGTGGCGCGGAAGGATAGGGTTTTAATGTAGGTTCATTCTTATGGGTAATAGCACGCACATGATTTTAAAACTGTCATAACTTCTAAACTATTAATACTACGGCTAAACCAGTTAGCCTACAATGTTCAGTAAACTGTTATCTTTACGATGAGATACATACATTGTATCAAACGCCTGGTTAATTTAAACAATTGAATGATAAAAAACATGTTGTAATTGCAACGTCGAAAACTAACGATAGCCGTGCGCGTAGGAGTGCACCCGCATGACGGTCAAAGCTTAATGTTGCAACATCTGTTTTGCGATGATGCCAAGCGATACCTAGCAAGCAGCTAGCAAGTTTCTTGAGAACACGGCCACTGTGAGAATTCCGATGCAACTATCTCTCTCTTTCATTCGCTTGGCGACATCGCAATTACAGCATGTTTTTTATCATCCAATTGTTTAAATTAACCAAGCGTTTGATACAATGTATGTGTCTCATCGTGAAGATAACAGTTTACTGAACATTGTAGGCTAACTGGTTCAGCCGTAGTATTAATAGTTTAGAAGTTATGACAGTTTTAAAATCATGTGCGTGCTATTACCCATAAGAATGAACCTACATTAGAACCCTATCCTTCCGCGCCACAGCCTACTTTGCTGCCATATTAAATTAAATTAGTTGAATTTTATCACCACAGGATGTTGATATTCACGAGGCCTTAATAAACCTTTCGAGTAAATTAAGGCTCATGCACAATCAAAATTGGCTGGCTAACATTTTAAAGAGCAATAGGAAGTTTTCATGACTGTATTTGAATCCACTAAAGAAGATCTACACTGAAAAAAAAAACTGTAGAAACTTTGGTACAGTCCTTAGCCTACATAATATCGCTGCAACTTCAAGGATTTAACGCAATTGAAAGATGCAGTTTCGTTTCTCATCGCGCATTCAGTCCTTTAAAAATCATAATGCCCTAAAAACAGTATAGTAGCTATCACGGCGATATTTTCGTTTTGTTTTGTAGATGATTTTTTTCTGATGCAAGAATATCCACAACAAATTTAGCAGTGAAAACAGCCAATGAGATAGCTTGTTAGCAGCTGATCCAAGTGACCCGTAACTTTTCACGTTGTTGGCAATTTGCAATATAACTAACTGGCACTTACAGCTTGATGTAAAATTAGGAGCAATGTTTGCAGTTAGTATACATTGGTTTTACTGCCAATTTCTTACTGCTACTGCGTGTTGTTATGAATGGGAACATAAATATCATAGGGCAAACCTTGCTCTCAAAGTCAAGTTTACTCCTAATTTTGGCAGTGAATAGGTCTGTAGAGGTTAAATACTTGAAATATCTTGTGAAAAGGTAATACTTATACTGAAATTCAGGCTTCTTTTAAAACTGATTCGATTAGTGAATAGCAAAGTTATCCCTACAATAAAGTAGGTTCTTTTCAAAGATTCTTTCCAGTGTAAACGTAGTTAGATGGCAAAAGCTGCTGTGGGTTCGTCAAACGTCATGAGGTTATCAGGCGGTGGTTTCTCCTGGATGCCACATGAAGCCTGATGTAAATAGCGACACCACTGTTCAGCCAAGCTCTTGTCGCTGGCTCGATACTTATATACATTGCCTGTAGTAAAATAAAGTTGTTCACGTATTTGCATATTCAATGACATGTTCAAACTAATTGTGTGTCAAAATGACCATGTTGTGGGTTAAAGGAACAAATAACAAATGGATAAATAATTTCAGAAAGTTTGGACAGTTTCTTTGCATACATGCAAATGCCATTAGGACAGATATCAAACAAAAAACAGCAA
Source organism: Brachyptera risi (assembly GCA_964007535.1). Taxonomy (NCBI): domain Eukaryota; kingdom Metazoa; phylum Arthropoda; class Insecta; order Plecoptera; family Taeniopterygidae; genus Brachyptera; species Brachyptera risi. The sequence goes on from OZ023330.1 coordinate 17,001,894, forward strand.
AATCTTATGAAATTTCAAGGCATCTTACTTGGGGGGAATTTGAGAATACCTTACCTCTATTGGGGTCAGCTACTTGGAATGTCTCCGGTTGAAGTGGGTTGTCTCCCAGAAAAATAGACCAACCACAAACCGAAACCATTTTACACGGCTCACGCTTGAAGTCAGACCTCTCGGTTCTAAACAGAAATCCAAACACATGTTTACAGATCAAACTATGAACAAACTTGACAAGAGTGAAATATCAAGTTACTGGTAACTATGTAAGAAAACCACGGGAAAAATTAGCTGTTCAATGCAGACTAAGAACTATTAGTAGTAGTAGTAAAAACTTTATTAGCATTTGTAAGCTATAATTCAAACAACAATGAATCAGAAACAATAGAAAACTTATATTATACCACGATGTAGTGATGCCAACGTATTTCATCATAATATAAAGAAGGTGACCCGACTCGGGTCTTGAAAGTGTAATATCACTATAGGGAAATCACTATCAGTGAGCTAGATGTATTAGTGAGAGCATTAAAGAATGTAGGAGGTGGTACGATTGATGGAATATCAACTGCACTATTTAAGGATGCCTATCCAGTTATAAGGTATAGGTTGTTGAGACTAATCAACTTATCACTTGAGAAGGGAAAGTTTCCAACTAAATGGAAAGAGTCAATGATAATTCCAATACCTAAAGTTAAGGGTACCATCAAAATCCAAGAATATAGACCAATAAATATGCTCCCAGTCTGTGAAAAAATTATTGAATTGGTAGTGCATAAACAATTGGACGAGTATTTTGGAGACAATTCAATGTTCATACAGAACCAATCTGGCTTCCGGAAAGCGCATTCTTGTGAAACTGCTGTACAATGGCTAGTGTCGGAGTGGACCAAGGCAAAGGATGACGGGTTGTCGACTATGGTCATGTTTCTAGACTTAAAGAGAGCGTTTGAAACGATAGACACGAATAGACTTTTAGACAAATTGAAGTATATGTATGGTGTTGATGGGGTAGCCTTAAAGTGGTTAAAAGACTATCTAAGTGAGAGGTACCAAATAACGAAATACAAGGATAAGGTATCACGTAAAGAACCGATAAAGAGGGGAGTACCTCAGGGATCAGTCCTGGACCCCTTCTTGTTTTTGGTGTATATAAATGATATTATAAGATGTACTGAAGGGCAGTGTTTAATTAACATATATGCTGATGATACTGTGTTATTTGTACACGGCAATAAGGTAGAGGATATGTATGATGTAATGAACAAAGTGATGGAAGTCATTGTTTATTGGTTAAATATTAATGGATTAAAACTAAATGTTAGTAAGACAAAGGGTATGTTTGTAGGTACAGGCAACTTAAAAAACTACAATGCCAGACTAGGACATCAAATCAAGGTGATGAACGAAATGGTAGAATTTGTTAATGTGTTCAAATACTTAGGGATAATGGTAGATTGTGAACTGACCACTAAGCCGCATGTAGAATACATTGAAGGCAAAATTAAGAAGGTAGAATATCTAAACAGAATTAGTAGGTATTCCAAACACTGATACTTATCTATAACTGTATTGTGAAACCCCATTTCACTTACTGTGTTACCATTCTTTACCAAGCTTTTAATACTGACATCTCTAGACTGCAGATATTACAAAACAGTGGTATGAGAGCGGATCTTAGATGTGGAAGGAGAATGCCCACCGACTTTATGCTTAATGTCTTAGGTTGGCTAAATGTGAAAGATTGGATAGGCTATAATGGAATGTGTTTCATATATAAAATGAAAAGGGGATTACTACCTGGTTATTTAGATAATCACATGGTCTGCTGTAGTGATGTACATAACTACAATACCAGACAATGCAATCAAATATATTTAGAGGTCTGCTCTAGGGAGGTTAGACTTAAATCGATATTTTATTTAGGATTAAGACAGTATAACAGCTTGCCAAGTGATGTTATGAAAGATAGTAGTGTTAATGAATTTAAATGTAGTATTAAGACCAAAATAATGAACGGGGTGATTATTTTCTAAGTTGACTGTCATTAGTATTGTAATTAAATTGTAGAGTGTTATAATGACTTGTATCTTGTGCAGATAGCACATATGTTGCTAATAAACATATATATATCTCAAACCCAGATAACCAATTAAATTGGGCCAGGGAGTGTTTCCACCAGTTTTTCTAGGGCAGACTTCTCATATCAATCGGTTCCTGCCAGTTCCGACTTCTTCCCCCTCTTCTTCACTACTGCTAGGCCTATCCTCTATTTCTTCTTCTATTCCTACGAGTTAAACATATAATAAACATGACTAATAAACATGAATTAATTAATTAATATTTCCGGGGTGAGAATCTGAGTCCATCGTCCCGATTGCCTGTAGCACAACTATCGCTTTTATATTGAACTATTTAGTACAACAATTCAGTAGATTACGAGAATCATAGATTTTGTTGAGTTCTATATCATGCTATATGCATATCATTCTAACCCTACTTTCACAGGCTGGGCATACCCAGTCACTTTCTTTGAGCTTAGCCCTCTCTTTCTTTTCCATGCCCAAACACTTGAAATGCACCCACTTATAGCACCTGACGCACCACACCCCACTCTTCACTCCTTTCGTACACAACACACACACACTATTTTCCTTTTCACCAACAATCTTCTTCTCACTTACTTCCCAACTATTCATGTCAGCCATCTTTTATTGGTAATTACCGTCGAAAATTATTTTGAAATAGACTATTCAGTATTCAATCTTTATAGTTCCCATGTCACCTGGCAAACTGTTGCATTCTTGAACCAGGCGACATCTTTGTGATGTTCAGTATCGCCTTAAGTAAACCTCTATACTTAATGGTATCGCTATGGCCACCTTGAAACTGTATAATTTGACTTTTGACAGCTTGTTGTGTAAGTTTGTTGTTTGCAAACAACGAATCACGCATTTAGAAAACGTGGAATTGCGTGGGGTTGTTAACCAATATGTGTTGAATCAAATGAAATGGTCGTAGATGTTGAGAAGTGCTTGAAAGTCGAGCATGCTGACATAATGTGTATGACATTACCGTACCTTGTATTGACACAAACTATGTTTATAGAGTCAAATGGAGTCTTATATGTTACAACTCATTGGAGCTTAGCACAATAATTTTGCAAGTGAGTTTATAGATCCAAATATTTGCTCAATGGACTTGGTAGCAACGTTACTGACAAGAAAGGTGGGTACGTACAGTTATTTTATTCCGATCAAACTTGAAAGAACTTTGAGGTTACAACAGACCAAGCTGGCATTAGATTTTGAATTAATATTCAATTTTCTAGAATATGATTATTATTTTTGTATTATTGTCACACATAATCACACATAGGCCTAAAACTCACAGCCATGTTGTATGTCTGTTCCTTATGCCTAGCCTAAGCCTTGCGTAGGCCAAGTAGGGACCGTAAAAACTTGTAACCTCTTGTGAAACTACAAGTAGACATAGGTAGGCCTAAGTATCCATCTGAAACTAATTATTAATTCATTATGCAATGTTCAATTGCAGATAAGCCAATGTTAAAGCCAATGTCAAGCTGCACCTCTCCATTGTATACCTGATTTTCTTTTTTTGAATTTGTCATACTTTACGTTGTCGGATATTCAATGCAATGTGAATTCATATGAATTCATATTATTCATAATATATATGTATTTTTAAATATATGTACAATAATGGTTTATAAATCTGAGCCCATCATCCATTCAGAACTTTTCAGCTTTATCCTATTTACTTTGTAAGTACCTGTATACGTGTCTCATCTGATGAATTCATCGTGAGTCCCAGGTACCAATTGATCTATTTTAGAGTTGTTAGGTTCAAGGTTAGGGTTAAGTAGTCTAAAGTATAAGCCATAACATTACAGTCTTGTACATTCGACAATAAACTTAAAAATCAACATGGCCAGCAAACTATTTTTTGTGTGATTTGTTTACTCTGACTTTAAACAAGCAGGCAGAGTTTGATTGTTAATTTGACTGTAAAATTTGACTGTGCAACCATCGTAATATAACAACGACTAGTCTGTCTCCCCTCAACGTGGCATTATCAAGATTCTACTGTATGAAAGACAATCAATCTATCATTTCATTCAAAATTATCATGTCACTGGCCCATTAGCTGATCAGACTTACCCTTTGAATGACTTGGGAGAGTAGTAAACAAGCGACGCAGCCCACAACTGCACCCAGTACCGTTGCCACGACGACACCGCCGGCTTCCTCCCCTCCTTTAAAACCGTTTTTCTTCGCAGACATCCCTGCAATACGCATCGCGACCCCATGTTGCCAAACTCGTCTCCCGTTCCATGGCTCTCGAGCAACTGTTGCCCGTCACCGTCAACAGTGTTGCTATCACTGCTTCGCGGGCACACGCTCAACGACTCTACGGAGGAATGCTCTTCGAGGACCGAGTCGTCGAGCAGATGGCGAGACTTGGAAACGTTACCAGAGAAGGGTAGAACTGGCGGAGACTTGCTGAAGATACTGGAAACATTACAACGACACGTGTCAGACGAGTCTAGATGTAATCACCTCATAATAGTGTTTCATGCCATGTCTATCTGCAGACTAGTTAGATACACTGTTCATAATCAATGGCTATGAATGTCAGGCAAAACAAGTCAAGATGTCAAGCACACAATTTTAAATCCGTGGAATAGTATGTTAAAAAAAGTCTAGCCAAAATGTACTGAGTTGATGTAGATCATTTTATTATTGATCTAGGATTTACATTGACCCAACAAAAGTCAAACAAACTTTATAAATTCATCTACCGAAAATAATAGGGCCCATTGAAATGTTCAGCTGTTACCTGTGTAAATAAATGGCCGAACTGAAAAATATACACATAGATCACATGAACTTGAAATAATATATATATATATGAATAATTATATACAGTAGAACCTCTTTAGCATGTCCCTCATTACAGCTATCATCGCGATGTATCGTTCTTCTTTCTAGAAGTCCCGGGCAATTCACATGAGACCCAGTATGTTTTCTGTGTTAAATAACGTTTAGGGCTAGTCGCGAGAGTGATACATAATTCAGATCCCATGTAAGAACAACCATGAATAGTAGGCCTACAAATTTTTTTTCAAAATCTTCCACTTCGATAATAATAAAATGGTAATTACAGCTGAAAATAATTTTGAAACAGACTACCCCCTATATTGCACTCTAGCTCCACATGTGGTCAACCACATGGTCACGACACAAGCACGGAGTCTGTCAATTAGCAGAATGGTGAAGTGAAAAGCATTTACGTTAAATAGAAAGCTCGCGTTTTTCAAAGAGTGGGGTGACAACCCAAGTTTATCCAAAGTATCGTTGGCTAAGAAGTTGGATATATTCCAGTGTCAAAATTGAAAAAAGGGTTCATGAGAGGGCTGCAATCGGAAGAAACTGAGAATAGTACCGAGTGGTGTATCGAGCAGCAAAAAGTCACATGTTTGTGTTCGAAAATATATGCGGGTTGAAGCGGCCATCACGATGTTTGAAGTAATGCAGCGCTACACTGGGTCATATGTTTATGATGGGGTGTGCGGGCACTCAAATTTTCGGGTTCGAGTTTCGAGTTCAAATTTAGATGAATTCGAATATTTCAATTTGGATTTTCATTTTTTATTTTTATTTTTCATTTTTTGCAATTTTTCTGGACTTGTATTGTCCCAAATATAAAATGCGACCATTTTTTTTTTTAGAATTTTAGGGTTCAGAGAATGCTACTACGTAATACTGTATGCAAGTCTCGGCCCAACATCTTTTCATTTTTGAACTCAAACTCAAACTTCGTAATTTTCTTCTAAACTCGAACTCGACTTGCACTTAGATTCTCAATTCTCACACCCAGGCTTGACCAGCCTTGTTAAAACTAGGGCTCCCATTTGATATCAAATATCTCGATCGATTTTTGATATCAAGATTTCAATTGATATTGAAATTAATTTATATGATTTTCAATTATTTCAATATCAAAAGTGAATTTAATATTGAATAAATAAACAGCGGGCTGTGTTGTCCGAGGTTGGTCATATCGCAGACGTAAAAGAACAAGGAGCAAGCCAAACAAACCAGCCTGTCAACAATTGTTATCTATGATATTTAATGTCTGTCTCTCTCTCTCTCTCTCTCTCTGTCTGTTTCAACAATACTGGTAAACTACATATGTTATCAATCATTCAATACAACATGCAGTATGAACCCTTCAAGGATCTTAATATTCTATATATTGCATAAATATTACATAAATACACAATTTTTTTCTTCCAATACAGAGTTGAATGAAGACCAAGAAGAGTGGTCGACCATCCTGACAGTTTTTCCTGTTGTTTATTTTTTTTATTTAAAAAGTTCCCTTAGTATTTCGTGCCTTTGGCTTTCAATAAATGATTCAAAATAATAATATCCTATCCACATGAAAAAAAAATAAACAGTCCATAAACCAAAATCTGTGGAAATACACCAAAAACGTGGAAAACTTAAATGCCATTTCACCTTGTAAACAATTTTTGTAAAAATAGTCAACACCAACCAATTCACCCCTTTTGGCTATTTAAAAATAAAAATTGGCTTGTTAATTCACCCCAAATGCTTGCATCTACTGCTAGAATGAACATAACACAGCTCCCTGAGATGGTATGTTCAAAAGTGATATAAGCCTAATCCATTCACAAAAATAACTCGGGAACACTAGAATGACTAGTTTTGCCCTGAAAACGCTAGTTGATGCCTTTTGCATCACGAACAGACACAAGCAGTTGAAATCTCAACAATCTTCTAATTATAGCAATTTGCATTAACATGATGATTAGGCCTATACTTCAAACATGTTTTTTTTCTTTTCTTTCAAACACCGTAAAATGTTAACAGTTCATTTAGTGTTGTCACATACATGCGTGAAGGTGTACGCCGTACGGTATTTATTCTGGCAAAGAAATTGAAGGCATTTTGATCGAATACTCAAATAGGCGTAAAGTAAGTGCCACTTCACGTAGGGGTGTAAAATCTTATAACCTTCAGTTGATCTGTGTGCAAATTCACAGTTTACAGCTTATAATTTTCAATATTATGACAAGTATCATTATAGAATTTCTCACCTTGATATTTCAATAAACTTACAGCAAACAAAATGTCAGTTCTAACATACAAAACTTCCTGTATCTTTAGTTATTTGAAAATGCAAATTCAAAAGGCTTTTGCAACTCAATAATGAATAATAGTTTCATCTTATTACGAGTTTTGTACAAAACATAGCTTTGGAGCTAGTTGGTAAGTAGTGAACCCTGAAGACAAAATGTAAGAAGTCGCCACCTATTGCTTTAAGGCCCATTCACAATTAAACTTGACCTTAAACTTATTCCTTCAACTAATGGCTGTAAACTTACAATTTTACATGCTCATTCACGACACACTTCCACGTTCCAAGTTTAGCCAATAGGATTGCGACATTTTATTTCGATAATGACGTCATGAAAGATCGATAGTGCTGAAATACACAGCTGATTTGTTTGTTGACAGTCCAACATAACCCAACTTATAATTATACCTATTACCAGTGCCATATTCCCGTTTTGTCGAAAAGGGCAGGACAAGCCAAATAATTTTTTTTTTTTTTTTTTTAATAACATCGAAACTTGATACAAAATCATTGTTCCCCAATTTATTTTAAAATCAATTTTAAAATTCAATTTATTCTAAAATTATTTTAAAATTCAATTTATTTTAAAATAAATTAAAACTAAGAATTCTCTCATCAAATTCGATGGACATGATAACTAGAGATTATAAAATATGAGAGGTTATAAATTAAGACGAACTTTCGTGGAATCTTCTGAAAATGGCGGACGGCTGCAGGTCTGAAATCGATGTGTCCAACGCATCATAGGTTTGGAGCATAGGTAGGGTTGGAGTAGGTTTGTGGAGCGCTGATTGGTCAATTTCTACGTTCGTCGTAAACTTAAGAAACCAAGTTTGGAGTTTGCAAACTTCTACGTTTCTGCTACTGTTAAGGACTAAGTTTAATGTTGTCGTGAACAGTAACGAGAAATACCGTATGACAAACAATTTGTAAGTTCCCAAGTTTACGGTCAAGTTTAATTGTGAATGGGCCTTTACTGTGAAACAATGTAAAGTTAGTGATTCATTTGAAAATGGCTGTTCAATAGACTAGTTAAATGGCCTTAGATCATAGTCTCATACCATCTCAGGGCGCACTGTCTATAATTATCAATATTTATATCACTATAAATGTATTCACTTTTACAGCCCATGAACACCGAACTATTTTTCTCTGCCTTGTTAAACACGTAGGCAAAGTTTGATTGTAAATTTGATGGTACGACCATACTGATTATAACAACGATAAGCCTTTCTCCCTCTACTTCACACCATCAAGGTTCTACTGTATATTACATAATTTATTACATAATAAATAAGACAATATATTGCTGTGCTCGTCATGCTACTGAAATGAGGTAGGGCCTACGTCATATTTGATACGTCAAGCATGCTGTGCGATGTTGCAAGAGCAATGCTACCAACTGAACCAACTAACTCACCCACTCGGCACCCAACCGACCAGCTGTGGTTGGTGAACCTGTTTGTGGAAGTTCCGAGGCAGACTAGTGCTGCGGAACCTATGAAACACATACCACAGGTCAACCGTCATTGTTCTACTTCTGGCACCTTGTTTACATTACTACCATCCTACAATAGTAGGCTACCAGTCAATATCGATGGGAGCTACTATTGCGTTCACACTGTCATAACGGTATTTCTAATTTAGTGAGAGTATCAGTTGTTTTTTTCACAAAACAGCACTTTAATGAGAGTTCAAGAAGGCTTCGGGAACTATAACCTTACGATGGCACCAACTTATTTTCTGTCTCACTGGTACTCCTACTACCTACTTCTACTACTACTACCTTACCAGCAATGCTAAGTTTACGACAGTAGCTTTTGTTACTACCCTAGTAACTTATTGGTGTTCACAAACAATCACTTGATATATAGTTATTGAAATATTTTAATTTTCTCTCAGTTTTTTAATTATTATTGTTTTTGTGTGCCAATCCACCAACAGCTAGGGGAAATAGCTAGGCTTACACAAAATTTTGGCCTTATGCAAGACTTACATGTTTCTAATTAGCAGTACCTTGGCTAGCGGATCCAGAGGGAGACTATTTACTTTTCTCAGTGCGTCCAACCTCATTTCATCCTTTCATTTATAATTTAAAATGTTACGCAATGGCTACCATGATGTACTGGTACTGATTTATTCAATAGAAGGCCCTGAGATAATACCAATAGCAGAAAAACAAAAAACTCATTTGAAAACAGATCATTCGTATTCTGAACACACAAGAAATGTTGCTGAATATTTATTCGATGAATGTGTTTTTTCATAAAGAAAATCTGTACTCCTCATTATATAAAGAATAATCAATTTGTTTAATTTTACAATGTTCCATTCACTCACTTGGTTCCTAAACTTCGACACTTCCTGTGCGTCGGAACGAACTTGTTGACTCCGGCCTGCAACCGTAGTGATCCTGACGAGAGGCCTTTGGCGGGAGAGAGATTGAGTGAGGCCAGAGTTGCAGCCGCTTCGCTTACAGACTCTTTTGAGCTGGACGAGCTAGGCGCAGGGGAAGGGGGCTCGAGTTTCAGTGAGAGTCTGCACATTGAACAAGAGAACAAGTTATTATAACTTTCACAAGTTCAGTCGAGTACATATCTAATTATAAGTTAAATATACATTGTTTGGAACTAGTTTGCCTAGTGCGTAAATACTAAATAATCTACGATTTATTAAATTATTAATGCACTCTTTCGTAATTTGTAAGAGTTAGTTTCTTCTATATAGCTGGCAAATGTTAGCAATACGGTTCTTCAAATGGTATGAACGAAAATAATTGGACGAGCAAAGCGAAGACTCAATTTCACCATACTCGAAAAAAAGTACATTTTCTTGTTTCTTGTTTTGTTTTCTTGTTCGCGCTCCACAGGTCAAACAAAAATGCAAATTCAGTTGAAACTTGGCATTCGATACTGTATAGTTTTGAGGCGTAATCGGTTGCACCACTTCTGAGAAAACCCATTTCAAAGTTTAAAAAAATCCTGTAGAATACTGAATAACCCAGAGGAGAAAATTCATAGAAAATATTTCCTTCCAAAGAATTCAAATTTTCACAGAATTTCAATATAATAATGAATAATGATACATATTATTCCGAACTTTCACTCAAATTAGATCAGCCGTTTTGATGTGAAAAATGTATAATATAATGTTTTTCCATCACTCTAAGCTATTAAGATACCAACTAAATCCAAGCAACAAGTGTCACCAATTAATTAAGAACGATAAAACAAGGCCTTCTTTATTATTTAAAAAAATAATTAGAATGAGTAATGAATGAAACAGGAGGGCAGTGACGTAATTGTTTGTATCTCAAGGTGGATGTATATCATGTAACCAACCGAAGATATGTTATATTCTAGTAATCTACTTTATCCATTAATGTGGAAACACATACAGTGAAACCTCTATGCATCGTTCCCGGATCTATCGTTTTCCTGGATGTATCATTCATTTTTTCTAGCCCCACTCCCATATAATCAATGTTGAATTTTCCTGGATGGATAGTTTTCCTGGATTGATGGTTTTATTTTCCTGGTCCCTTGAAAAACGATGGATAGAGGTTTCACTGCAATGTGTTTTCTTAGTAATAGTGCAATATAACTCTGTCATTGATTCTAAATTTACGAATAAGATTCCAACATGACTTATTCAATTTCACTGCAGATTATCATTTGAGATATTTGAGACTACCGTAGTCCTAATAGATTCACCAATGTGGAAGCTTACTTGTATTGGTCGTCCTCCACGAACTTCTGCAGTTCTTCGATGTAGCGTATCGAGGTGAGATAACGCTGAATGTGTGGCAGGTATAAACAGTGGCTGTAGTCCGATTGTTGATAGTCAGCAATCACACGCAGGATGTTGTTCATCTTCAGCTGTCGTTGTTCAGACTCTAGGCCTCCCGAGTGTGGGTGCGCCATGTCGATGTATGTCAGATCCGTCAGGAACAAGCCTGGCCATAAACATGTTAGAAGCTTGTTATCGAGGTCAACGAAATATTCTCATTCATTTATGTATATTGGGTTCAGCAACACACTGTCCAAGTTCTATTGGATTAGTGAATGGTGGATGAGATGATGGGATGAAAGGTTCTTTTATTAGGTCTTTGTGATAGTGGAAATAAAACAAGATGGCCTGTTTTCATGAATCATTATTGCATTCACTGTAATGACAGAGGAATACCACAAGGATCCATTGCCAGGATGGTCGAACATGAATGAAATCGAAGCTTGGACTCCTGAATGACGGTTCAGTGCGCTAGCAACTGAGTCATCCATCTTGATTCAATCACTTCAGCGACTTAAAAAGAGGCAATACAGGTTAGTAATTAGTGGTTCTAAATGTATATTGAAAGTATAGTTGTCGTTAGATATCGAAAAATATCCATCGATTTTTGATGTCAGGGTGAATATTGAAATCAATTTATTTGATTTCAAAAGTGAATTTGATATCAAATGGATAACAGTAGGCTGTCAGTGGTGAGTCAGATAAGATTGACAACATCACAGAGTGAAACCCCTCCCCTCCTGTCTGGCCATTAAATGAACAAGCAGTGAGCTAAACCGAGGGGTAAACAACTAGTAGATGTGGTGTACACCTAATTTCAGATTTCAAGGGATTTCAGGGAGATTTCACAGGATTTCTAGAAGATTTCAGGAAGTTTTGATGACAAGTGTACACCAGATTTCAGGAGTCCTTAACCCCTCGAGCTTAACTAACCATCCTTTCAATAACTTTCATTTATGATACACTGTCTCTTTCTGTCCCCCCTCTCTCTCTCTCTCTCTCTCTCTCTCTCTCTTTCTCTCTCTCTCTAACTTTTTCTCTCTTTCTCTCTCTCTCTCTCTCTTTTTCTCTTTCTCTCTCTCTCTCTCTCTCTCCTCTCTCTCATGTTTACCTCTCTGTCTCAATAATGAATACGCCATCTTTCAATCATCACAAGTCACAGCACGCACTTGACTCCCATGTGCTGTAACCTCTATTTCCAACTATGGAAAAAAATAGTTCATTCCTAATATGTTTATTCATTTCAGAAGAACTAACAGAAAATTCCTCATTTTATTCCCACTCATTTTAAATCATGTAAATCATGAAAGAGAATATCTGACTGGGAACTAACACACAAACACATTTGTTACATATTTGTACACCCCCAGCATTAGTAGAGTATCATTTATCATGATCAGGAGTTTCAAGTTTGACTGAAACATCTGGCTTATCTCAACGCTTCAAAATAATAACATCTTTCTTTGCATGTATAGTTGGGGAGGAAGGTTGAGAACTGAGGGGGCACTGTATAACTAAAACTGTGTATGGTAACTTGAACATAATAATCTTATCAAATATTATCAACCTTTATATTGATAAATACTTTCAATTTATTTCCTTTTTCCATCTATCTGGATGACAGCCCTATGCTTGAACATCACAGTCAGTCACTATTCGATAGTCAACAGTCTCGCTATTAGGTACTCAGAGGGCTCGGTGTGTAATACTTTATAAATGTCCCCCATTGCCTTTACCTAACAAAACAAAGTGGACAAGAGCCACAGAGAATGTGCAGTTCTTGTCCAAGGTCAGGTCGTCAGTTGCTTAAATGAAGCTGAAGTCTGCGTGTAGGGACATCGACAAATTCTCACTGCACATCACAAAAAAATTACAAAAGACTAAAAAATAACATAGGGTTGAGCATATGCAGAGATATAGTCGTAGGGTACCTTAGAAAAGTTATCCCTCTTTCACTCTCATGCATGACGATCTTTCGTTCTAAAACTCAATCGTTCTACCGCGTAACCCAAGTTACTGGTAAGCCAAAGTAATATAACATTATTCAAGTTGGGCCTAGATGTAATTACTAATTAATAAATAATTATACATGCCAACCAGCAAGAAAGCTAGTGTCAAAGGTAATATAGTGAGAGATGAAGAGAGGGTAACCGAAGCTATGCTAGGCTGTGGAGCTTGAATTTAGATTCTTATAATACGCTCGCGAGTGATAATGTCAGAGCCTCGCAGATCATTGCTGTAAATCCACTATCCATAAATTGAGCCCAGTCCCAATTGAAATAGTAATAAGTCATCATGAAAATGCGACACTAGTGTTATAGTGTACATAAGTAAAATGGATGATATTTTATTTATTTATTTATTCAATAATTCCTTTAACCCTCTTCCGAGGAAATCGGAATGGTTAGCAGTCTACAATTATCAGCTTACTAACTTATAAATGTGGCTTATAACATTACATGATATTAAGTAAATCCATTGATAATCAACAATAATGATAATGATAGTAATATTTAAAATGATAATAATAATAATATTTATTACAGGCGCTAAATGACCTCGCTGTCGATGCGCCTTAAAACTCTAATATTCATTCATTCAATAATATTTAAATTAATATTTAAAATAATCCCAATAAATGAAAATAGGTGATATCAATACAATAGGTGATACTGATATGTACAATATATCCTACATTTCATTTTAAAATTGGTACTGATTGGGACTATCAGAAATTCTGATTTTTTCAATCAATTTCAATTCTTAAGATGATTACAGTTCTGCAATAATTCTAGTTCTATGTTTCCATGTAACAGTTCACAATAAGAAACTGTGTATAGTGAGTATTTTAATACGTAGTCATGGGAAATGAATCGATTTCATTTTTTTTGACTTGACAAATATTTTCTCATAACCTAATGGTATATGACAAGCCAAATTCTGACCAATCAGATGATGTTCCTACTTTAGTCAAGTGACTACCGTAACATATGTATTTCGGGTATTTTATTGTTATATATGAGAGTCAAATCAGTCACTCTTGAGAAACAAATGTCAAAATAACTTTCGACAGGGGATTGACACTACCACTGAGACTCAAACCATTCAAAGCAAAATAATGATTTAGGTTGGCGGTGAAACAGATCTTCCGGGGAACTATTGGAGAACCTACAGTTGAAATAAGAGGCTATTGTGGCCCAGCTATGTCATTATAACACTATATATTGGCCTGACTATTTCATAATGACTAATGACTATTTCAATTGTGAACCAGCATTTAGTACATGCGTATTGAACGATACGGTAGGCCTATTGATTAATTATTAATAGATGAGCAAAGTACCAAAAGTCGAAACTACAATATAGGCCTACCGCATGTGACCTGAAATAATTTCATATCATATTCAATATCATCATTTCGATTTGACACCGAATAGAAATCCGAATTCCTAATATTTCAATACTTTCGATATAGTAGGCCTACATTTAGGTATCGCTAACATTTTCTTGACCAAACGACAACCCTAATTGAAAATTATTATACACATACCCAAATATGGTATACATGGAAGTTTTAGACTTTCCATATGATCTCGCAAGTACTTCCAGTTGTTCTTGTCAGAAAAAACCTCTGCTAATTTATCAAACGTTTGCTTTTCTTTTCTCGATATGTAGCTCCATGTCTTTTTTAATCTGAAATGCAATAATTATACATGTGATTAGAGATAAAGTGCAAAATAGGTCATCTAATAGGTTAATTCCAATGGTTACATTGGTGAAAATTTAGAACTGCGCATATGAAAAAATCAATTATGTAAAGACGTAGGTTCCGCGCGGATACTGAGGGGGCGTGGGGGGAAGGAGCCCCTCATCACAGCCTCGCAGGGAATTTTTTGAAAAGCTTTGTTTTTTAAAGTGTCTTGTTACTATTTGGGAATAGTGATACTATTGGAATACTATTTGGGAGGGAATCAAACTTGATTACTTAAAAATAGCAACACTGCTTCAAGGAAGTAGGCCTAATTGGCTTTTAGATTCAATCCCCCCCCCCCCCCTCACGCTCATTATAACCATGGTGTTGATTTTGCCAACTAATTCAATGCGCGTAATTTCAATGACGAATTCTTCTTTGATAATGTTCATTATTCAACAATATTCGTTATTTTCCAACAGCGCAAATTGAAATTAAGAGCTGCATTTTTGAAGTTTGGAACTGCGCATATCAGGGTCAACTGCGCTTTAATATAACCCCTGGTTAATTCAACACCCTCAACTGTCCTGTGTAGATTATCAAAATATACTTTCACAATTGACATTGATTACACAATGACGGAAGCTATGCACGGCATGGTAATTTTTTTGTTCCAACCATTTCCAATCACTTTCCTACCTCGGTAGCAGTAGCGGCCAATGGGGGAGGGGGGTGGTGCTATGGCTAAATGTAGCAAATTATTCAGAAAGATACATTATCCGACCTTACACATATAACCGAGCTAGCTGAGAAACAACTGCACATATCGACGGTAAAATCCCTCCACCCAGACCATCATGTGTACTCTTTGCTCATCTTTGATCTGTGTGAGCAAAATGCCATGCAGCACCATTAGGTGTATAACAAGTAGCCTTCACTGCTTTTGCATGCATTCAGCAGTGTGTAGGTTCTATAGGCCTGCATTTGAAGCAGCAGGCATTTAACAACAAACAATAAAGTACTCTTATTGCAATTATATTATTGGAAAGCCGTCAGTCATACAGCAGTATTTTTCTCACATTGGCATCAAAATTGAAAATACATTTTACTAAATGGAAGGTAGCTTCATTCAATACTACCCTTAAAGATTACCTTTTGAATAAATGTTTTTATTCTATTGAAGAATTTTCATCAGAATAATTTATTGACAATTGTAGTCCAATTTGTATATTTTCAACTTTGATATGTATGTATCATGTTGACTTGTCTTATAACAACCAACTTTTTGTTCAATCAAGATAAAATGAAGATATTATTACATTATGAAAAAAGTTTTCAAAATATTTTATTTAAACAATGACATACGACAAAACATTGGGACAGCTGCCACTCGGCAAAATGTACACACCAGCTGCAATTGGTATATATGGAACATGCTCCAATGAAACTCTGAGGTAGCTTTAGTTAATATTTACCTATAAACTGATGCGCTCTGAAGAGCAGAAATAATTGCAAACTGAGAATGCAAATTATTTAAATCATAGAGTTTTTTAGCAATCCGAATGAAATGACCCAATATTTCAGCTCGATGCTTTGCTGTTGTACCATTGAGTACTTCTTGCACAGTCCAGAAGCTCACCTAGAATATGAAAAAATAAAAATATATGCATATTTTTGATCAACATTGAAAACTTGACAAGAAGCCATTGTTCCCAATTGGAGATCAAATTAGGTGACTAGGTGGGATCGTTTCAACGAGGAACCACAAGAGCTACCTCACCATATTGAAGAAATAATTAGTTACTACATAGCAGGTACCCCTATTCGGCATATTGTCGGGCAAACCATACTATTTCTAAGTGCGAATGGGATTAATAGTCTCGATAGATAGCAGTCGCCTTCCGCCATCCCATCCAAAGATCCAAAGAGTTCAACATCCAATCGCCATCCAAAGAGTTCACCGCAGAATGAAAGCGTTAGATCTATATTGGTAGTCATTGTACATGCAGGTATTTCGCCATTCGTCTCCACCATCACGGCCAGAAACTACACAACCTGATGCACAAAGTGGATTTTTTGTGCATTCTTTTTCAGTAATTCTTCAGAAATGTTAGTCTTCCTGTGCCGAGCAATTTGGTGTTCACCTTATGGCTATCCGCCGAGAGTGAGCGAGTCCAAACAATGTGGCCCAAAATGAAAGCACCCATGCATATCGTTGCCGCGAATATTATGTAACGTATGTTATGTCTCCCTTACACAGTTGGTTAGCTATGGTGTTTATTATGTGACCTCGCTGTCCCTAGCACATCCATCCCTGCAACCCCTGCCTCCCCATCCACATCACTGTCTTCGAGTCTGTTTACATTTTCAACCGGGTAGGTGTTGATTTTATGGAGTTGCAACATGAACTCATTTTCCAAGTGGCCTAAATCTGGTCCAAATGTCGACTTTTTCGGGCACCTCCCCTCATTACGTTTCGCTTTTCACGTCGAGTATTTTGGCATTCGGGATCGGCCCAGGGGTTCCCGAGATATTGGGCTTAGGAAAAGGCAGGGTCATTCCATATCAAATCAACTCAGCAAAGTGATAAAATTGACCTGACCATCTCCGATTTTTATGAAACGTGGTAAATCTATATAGACTTGTATCTAGAACAATCGTGGAAAATTTTGTGTTTGTAGCGTTCTTAGTTTCCGAGTTACAGCCCGCCCCAAAAAACAAATTTTGTTACACCCCGCGGGGTACCAAATTTGTCAGCTCTTGCACCGTGTGAAATAGAAGCCTGATTTTTTTCTCAAATGCAGAGATTTAAATAGGCCTTTTGAAAATGTTGCCAAGAGTCCATTCTTACAAGAGAATCATGTCAAAAAAAATCTAAAAAAAATCTAGAAAAAATCTTATTACACCCATTATTGAACTCAAAAACAGTATTTTTTTCTAAAAAAAAAATTACCTACACATACATGCTACACATGTTACTACACATGTACACAGTACACATGTACTACACATGTTGTTTCCACATATACAAACTTTCATTGTGAGATCGCAATGGGATCATGAGATATCACAGTGTCATGCATCGAATGCGCATTATTTGCGTGATTTTTCACACATTTGAGTATTTCCCGCTCAAAAATGCAGCACATTTGAGCGGGAAGTATTCAAATACGGTATGTGAAAAATCAGGCAAATAACGCGCATTGGATGCATCACCCTGTGATATCTCATAATCCCATTGCAATCCCATCATCAGAGTTTGTATATGTAGAAACAAGTGTATAAAAACACATAATTTTTTTTTTTAAATACCTGAAAAATCTTGGATCTTTTGAACTGAAATTTTTCTAATAAAATATAGTACAGCACCATAAAAGCTATAACACAATCTTATAAGGGTTCACCCAAAACTTGATTTTAGGTAGCTCATAAATCTTACATGATTGAATCTGCGAGTGAATGCAACAATGTTTGGGGCAATTGTAACTTTGTTCTTTTTATTCCATCCGCAGCTAGATAATTCATCTGGAGCGATTCCTCTAAAAGCTGGAAGATCCAACAGGGTTATCTGACTTGCGAAGTCTTCAGGCGGGACGCGAAGAACGTCATATACAATGGAGTCGAAACTTTTGATTGATGCTTTGACAGGAAGACTCTGGGATTTGATATGACTCGAAACTCCGTGTGGTAGAGAGCTAGAATTACAATAATGTGGTAAATACGATGCTGTGCCCTACAGCCATGGCCACAGGTCAATAGCCACTTATCTAGCTACGTACAGGATTTGATGTTTCTAACATCCAATGTTGTAAATAAATTCTCGAAATAAATTCATGTATTCTACCAATGAATGACATACAGTTTACATAAAATTGAACAAACTTTAATCTATAACAAGTGAACTAATGATGAATATTCATGAAAAGAAGAAAATTATATGCCAACGATATAAATATGTAATTAAAACCAAATTGTTGAACAGTTACATGTTAGCAGATGTCAGAAAATAAATAAAATGACAAATAACTTGAAACAAAGATTTTTGGAGGTATTTGAAGTCATTCCTAGCCTGAAGTCAGATGTCCTCCTAACAAATACCTCCGAAGTACCGCCTTTCGATTTGTTTATTGAAGTTTATTTGTTCTTTGAGATTCACATATATAATAATATAACTGTTCAAAAAGTTTATTTGATTGAATGAAAAATACAATGAGAATGAATGACAGAACACTCTCCCACTCCTATGTGATATATTACTCTTACTCTCAAGTAACTTACCCATAGTTGTCATAAAATGCCGAAGGGACAGTGACAACAGAATTACCCTTCCTGCGATGGTCTGAAGATGGAGTTGTAGGATTCTTCGGTTTCAAGTAGGATTTGTTATGTTTGCCATTTGGAGTAATATGGTTTCCTAATAGTGGTGTTGCATTACCGTTAAACGTAGTAACTTCATTATCGCTGAGCGGTGACTTATCAACATCCACACTCTATGTAAGTGAAAATGAAACAAAAACATTTTAAATATCTACGACCTTCAACCATTTTAAATGATTTCAAATGATGATTCAAATCATTTCAGCTATTAAAAAAATAGGTCTGGCTGCCATCTAGGCCTAGATACTAACTACATGCATTGGCATCCATGACAAAATTTGTTTTAGCAACTTAGTATTTGAATTTTAAAAAATATTCAAATATTTAGAACCTAGAAATATTAAAAAATAATTCAATGCTTTTTCAAGCCCATTTTGGACCATATTTTTTTATTGATATTAAAGTTTTGGCATATAGGCTAGTAATTGATTCCCAATATAAAGGCAAAGGATGGAAGTTCAAAGTATTTTCTGAATTATAACAGTGTCATAATATAATCAAAATCTTACTTCTAATCCTAGTAAAAGTTGACCAAGCAACAATGATTGGAGCCCAAGTTCTTCAGCCAATGAAAAATCTACCCAAATAGGTCCAAAAGCAATGCATCTCTTAAGAAATATGTTCAAGTTTTTGGCTTTCAGAGACACTTGATTCATTAGATATTACATTATTGGACAAATATTATAAGCAGGAGTAAAACTGCGCTTCATGGATCGTGTTACTCTATATAAAGCAGGAAAGGGTTTTAGATCTAGCACTTCAACTACTGAGACATATATTCACCATTTATGATGTCAAATGACTTGGTGTGTATAGGAAAATAGCCTGAGGCTTGCTATATGAATTGAGTAAAAAGTAAAAAAAGAACAGCAGCTTAACGAGATTTATCAGTAGAGATAGGCCTACTTATAGTGGAGAGCCTATTGACACAACACAGAGATGAAATTAAAAGTACTCACGAGATTCTGACGTTTCGGCTATTGCCTTAGTCACAGTCACTCTACAGAGTAGTCACTCTACTCTCTACTCTACTGTGACCAAGGCAATAGCCAAAACGTCAGAATCTTGTGTGTACTTTTAATTTCATCTCCGTGTTCTATCAACAGGCTCTCCTCTATGAGTAGGCCTAGATCTCTACTGATAAATCTTGGTAAGCTGCTGTTCTTTCTTTCCTTTTTAGTTTTTATCCAATTCATATAATCATTATTTAGTTACAAATAAATTAAATTAAGTGATTGTTAATTACAATAGGATACAATGTTGAATTGATAGGGAGCTAGAGAATAGAGCATGGAAAACAAACAACAATAGTAATAATAATAATGATAATGAGATGGATGGATTGGGATACGAGGCTGAGGCTCAGTTGAATGGAAAGAGATGTATTCATCTATAATATAGAAAGGATTGGTATAAAGGAATGTTTTCTGAGATGATTTTACAATAGGGTGTCCAGTTGGCAAAAGCAAAAAACCAGTACATCTTTAGATACGTCCAAATATGACTAAATACGTGTAAAACAGCAAATAGTTTATTTATAAATACTTGACAACTTAATGTGGAGCGGCCACCGGAGGGCACTTGTGAAGCAAAGTTTCAGGGAATTTGCTTGACTTTAAAATCTACATGTTATATTAGGCATAATCATGATTCTAAAATTTGCGTTCCAACACAAAATTTAAATTATTTAGCATTCACAACATTGGATTTTTTCTCTTAGGCCCGGTTTCACCAATCTTAGTTAGGATGCTAATCCACTAACTATTAATTAAAGGTACAAAAATAACACATGTAACCAATGGTGATAACAAGTTGACCCGCTAACTATTGCTTAATCCAGTTTCGTAAAACTGGGCCTTACTAAAATGGATGTTTCAGTAAGAAACAGTCAGGAAATGAGTCAGTAAATTTGTAGCATCTTTTACCAGCGATGATAGATGATTACAACATGAGAGAAAAATAAATATTGGTCCAATTGGTGATGAATAACAAGAAAAATGACATTTGAAAATAAAAAATTCACCTCACATACTTTAATATTGAAACAACAGTTGAATAATAATACTGAAATAGTATTTTGACACGGCTAATTAAATCATGCTTCAACAGTCACTACAGATCTAGAAAACAGTAAAGTCTGATATATAGTAACACCATAGCAAGGTGTTCAAGTCCCCAGTAAGTCATTTGCACCAGAAAATCAAATGGAAAGTTTTTCTATTTGATGTTCTAATGTTTATTCAATATATTTATATTCATTGAATAGGCCTAGATATAAACTTATATTAGTAACACATATTAATTTGTTCTTACATTTGTTAAGCGAAGTGCGGTCTGTAGACTATCACACGAAACATCCCGTGGCATCTCTGAATATCGCATGTTGGCCATGAGCGCAATAAATTCATTACCGCATATGTCCTAACTGGGAAGAAATTATCAACATTATCTCAATTCACTCATCACCACATAGAAATTGAGAACAAGCTCTAATATCAAAGGCATAATAATAATAATAATCCTGGCCTAGCATTATAATAACTGGCAAATATAGGCCTATATATTATTGTTTTCATTTATTTTAATGCAGCTTTTACGACCACACCACCAGCTAGGTTATACAGAGGTACGAATGAGCGGGTGATAATGAAACAATGAAGTGATGATAGGTGAAAATACATTTACAAAAACCCATGTGCAATGCAGGTCTCGAAACCACGCCTGGCCTGACTCAAGTTCCTAATGCAGTGCGGTTCTTAACGGAGCCGCGGGAATGATTAGTACAGTTGTTAAATAGTCTTAACTAAATAGTCTTATTACAAGATCTAATATGATACAGGTATATTCTCATGACAAATATTTGATCACCGGCAAAGGCAGCTGAGTGGTTATCGCACTTGCTACTTGTGACCCGGGAGGCAGTGGGCATGTCGGACCCGGTTCGATCCCCGCTACCGTCCATCTTTACAGGGGTTTTTCGTGGTTTCCCTCTGTAGTCTAGGCTAATGCCGGGATGGTTCCCACAATATAGGCAACAACCGCTTCCTTCCTACTATCCTTCCCATTACCCATACAATCTTCATCTCATCCCATCATCTGATTAATCATTCATCCGACGCCAATAAATCTTAGTCATCATTACAGGGCGTCGTTAAACCCAACATAAAAAAATATATATATTTGATCTCTGAATGGTACCGGTACCTAACAATTTTAACAAAAATTGACCAAACCTAAATAAATTAACCAAATTAACCTAAATCAACCTAATCTAAAGCAAATCGGTCAACCTAGACTCATGTTTGGCTAATGTATTATTATTATTTTTTATTGTCATTATTGATCATAAAATGATATTTGACAGGTCAATACACACAACACATACACACATTTTACAAGATATACCAAATACATTACGATACATATATATTTACACACATATAAGTTTAAAATCTATATCAATACATAGTTTAAAAAACAGCTCATGTGTCATCTAAAAACTCTTTTATACTATAATAACATTCATCTAAAAGTAATTTTTTAAGACCGATTCTGAAAGAATTTCCCTTCTTTTGTTTAATTGTCAGGGGCAAAGAATTGTAGAATTTAATTCCTGAATAGATGGGGCCTTTTTTTTAAAATGGAAAGATTATGTGTTATCACTTTGATGTTATTTTGTCTGGTGTTATAATTATGTTCCTCGTTAAAATCATGAATAGGGTATTTGTTGTTCATTACATACAATATTGTATTTAAAATGTAAATAGATGGCAAAGTTAAAATGTAGCCCAAAAATAACCCAATAAGCCAGGAAAGCAAAACTAATTCGGCAAAAATAGAAGTTGCCTAATCAAAAAACTCAAACACCAACCAAAAACTCAAGTGTTGGTGATTTGAGGTCAACTTTATTTCACCAAGTAAGATGACTGATTGATGAGATGATAGGATTTTCCTAGGCTACAGAGGGAAACTGCAATTAAACCCAATAAACCCAATTTACCCTCACCTCCCTGCCACATGAAGCAGGTGCATTAGCACTGAGCTCCTTTGCTATTATTCAAGGTCAAGTATGTGGAATGGATATGAAATATGCATGGATGTATATAATAATAATAATGTCTTTATTTCTTTCGAAACACAACACAGTTTATGATTCTGTTTTTATCTACAGGCAGGCCCACAACAGTCTGGTATACTATGCCTAGTTTCACATACGTTGATATTAATTCAACTCCATAATTTAAAATGTAGGCCTCATGTCCTTAAAATTAGGCTTCTGTACTATTTATTCAACATTAATATTATTATTATTATTATTACATTTTTTAAATTTCTTTATTAAATTTATTAAATTTCTGGGATTTCTAAATCACCTCTGGGGTTAAAATTCATACACCTTAAATTTTATACTGACCAAAAATATACACTAGAACATTCCAAAAGAATTATAACATTTAGGTTCTCATGGATTAACATAGAGGCTTGGTGGTCAGAGAGTAAAACTTATGCAGTGGCTCACCATGACATATTTTGTGGCCTGCCGACAAAATGAAAAATTCTCAAGACTTTCATAGCATAGGCCTATCCCAATAATTTTATAGGGAATTGTTTTACTATGTTTAGTCTGCTTTTAATGTTTACTTTCTTCAAGGACTTGGTAAAAACTACCTGATATTGCGAACGTCTTCCTGCAGAAAGTTCAATGTGACTACCGGCACCGGGTTCCTTGTGAACGTATTCAGTTGTGCCAACTGTCATAATTACTAGTTCTGGGCTGCTTGCCTGGTTATTTGATTAGGTACCTGAGTTATAGATTATGCTGACTTCACTTTGAACGCAACAAATTCCGCAAAGACAACCGATTGACAAAAGGGACTCAATATTTCAAGTTTGATTCCATTTAATTGTACAGATTGTACAAGTTTGGTTGTACAGATAGTTCACATATTATATAACCTAGGCCATTTCAACCTAGGCAAACTCATTTCAAAGATTTCAAAAATCCCATAAGAGTAACCCAGAGGAAAACATCCGTGAAAAATATTTCACCGGAGAGAATTGAAATTCTCAGGGAATTTCAATATAATAATGATATACATTATTTCAAACTTTCACTCAAATCGGATCAGTCGTTTCGATGTAAAAAAATATATAATGTCATTTTTGTAAATCACTGAGCAAGGGGGGGGGGGGACAACATTGAAAATGCCAAATTCTACATTTCACACCCGATCGAATTGATTTTTTTTATTGTGGTCTCAAATTACCAACCAAAAAATATAAAAATACAAAGTTACATTTCTCCCTCTTCTTTTTTTTCAATTATTACCTAAATATTTTCAATTGTCACGGAGACACTTTTTTCTAGAAAACGGCTTGAGATGAGTAGTTTTAAAAAATCTCATAGCCTTCACGAAAGTGCATTCGATAAATTTGTGCATTGGTGGTTTCCAAAAAAAAATATTGTAGGAATGACAAATTTATCTAATTTCCAACTTCATTTCCTTCGAAGTTTTTCATTTTTTTCTTATTCAAGAATTTTTATATGCATATTTTTTTCAAGATATATTGTTGATAGGCCTAATACATAACTTTGTTTATTATCTAGTTCATGAAATACACACACAAAAAATTATACAAATCCATCCAGTAGAAAAGATTTCATTTACTTCTCCATCCCATAATACGTTGGAAAAAAAGATGGCGAGAAAACAGCCATCAAACATTTAACTGTAGGCCTATTCTGTTCTGAAGCTGATTTGGTTCGACACTATATGGCTAAAAGCTCAATATATAAAATATATTATAATATATTATTTCTTCAGTAGGCCTAGCCCAAAAAGGAGATATGAAATAAATTGATCTTCGAAAAAAAAAAAGGTAAATTCCAACAAATGGACATATTTTCAGTGTTGCCTCCCTTAAGATATACCAATTAAATGCAAGCAACAGGTGTCACCACTTAATTGTAAACAATCACAGGTAAAACAAAGACTTCTTCATTATCATAGAAATTAATAAGGAAAAATAGGATGGGAGTGACGTAATGGTTTGGATCTCAAGGTGAATATATATATATATATATATATATATATATATATATATATATGATAACCAATCCAAAGATAAGTTGTTATGTTCCAGCTCATTCATCAACGCAGCAACACATAACGCGTTTGCCTAGTATTATCAATGTCCATGATGTCATGACTCATGACCAACTTTTCATGGTTACACTTGTTGATGCATCGACAAGTGTTGTGGTTATTGTTTTACACCCTAGGCCAAACACTCCAATTGGTTTACTGTCATATAGGCCTAGGCCTGAATAATTTGAACAAGTCAGAGCATAGCCTAGGCAATTGCCCAGGCCTAGTTACTAGCTAGGTATTGACCTAGCCATTGACTTTCATAACCATAATAGGCCCTAGCCTAGGGCTAGTTATAAAATCAATGGCACAGGCCCTTAATCTCAATGCCTACGCCATTGCGTATATTGTGAACACTATATAGGCCTGGGCCTACTCAATGCCAAGGCCTAGGCCAAGGCATTGAATTTGTAGAGTATAATCAATGGCCTAGGTCATTGAGATTGTGCATGATTATTGAGTTTACAAACTCCATGGCATGGTAAAGATGATAGAGGGACAAGCTTAATTATGGTAGATCAGGTAACTATGTAAAGCACTTCAATCAGCTCAAGCCTACTGGGAAATCAAAGGGGTCTAGGGGTCTGGGCCTAATGACTTGGGCTTATGGCCTAGGATTAGGCCAGACCAATCCAACTTCTTAGGCCTAGGCATAGCCCAATTCCTTTCCTCTATTTCTAGGCCTACGACACGCCTCACTCACCTGCACAAAATTTGAGCTTCAAACTTGACTTACTTCCAACTCACATCACAAAATAACTTATTCTTTCATCAACAAAAAGCCTAGGAGAGACGAGTTAGCCTAATTTATTTCCATTACAAGACAGACAACAGCTGCAGCAAAACAAGATCCCCTGTAGGGTATACTCACCCGCATTGCATTTTTATTCATTTCAACAGCTGCACCTGCTCCTATTTTTACGTTCAAATGTTATATGAATGCAATTTTAGCTTTAAATAGTGGAGACTATTTAAGCTTGCCTGTAACCGTTATAATATAATGTTTCACATGAATTTTCCAGAGAGAATCCGAGTGATTCCGATATATATATAATATATATATATATATAAACGTATTAAAGTGGTCCATAGGAAAAACCAATGTGTCACTTTTTTATGTTGGTGCACTCTGTTTATCACGGCAAGGACGTTTCCACCAATCTTATTATCTTCTGGCAGTGATTTCCGAACTTCTGTTGCATTGTGGGTCAATGGATGAATAGGCCTGCAAACGCCATTGTGTATTGCTCTTCGGTGTACTGTCTTTTTGAGTTCACTATTTGGTAATAATAAGTAGTTCGTTAAAGTCTGTTGCATTGAACCGTTATTTATACAGTCTGCATATTTATTTATGGGAGTTTTGTTTTACTAGGCCTACATTCACCTATGCTTCTAAGTACTACGGAAGTACGACTGCAATCCATAGGCCTAGTGGGACAGGCCAATTGTCTTGACGATAGGCCTAGGCCCTACCTCTGCATAGGCTAGGTTGACAATAAATATCAAAAGGTAGGTGATAGTCAAAGAGTGCCTGTTCAAGAAAAATGCCGATTATGTGTCTGTACTAGAGATATGCAGAGTAGGCCTACTCCGAGCATATTGTGATCTAATTGAACTTCTTTGGTCTAGGGGTAAGAGCCCTAGCCTAGGCTCATAACTTTTATCTTGAGTTGCTAGGCCCTAGGCCCAGACTTATGTTTATAAAGAACTCATGTCATCACTGTCATTAGTGATCAAGTGATTACTATAACATGCTAACATCTTCATTCATTTTATAATACATCGTATCAATAACATGAACCTAAGCTAGGCCTACCAGATGAAGGCTAATAGGCCAGGCTAGGGCTAGGCCATTAAGTATATAGTGTTATAACACTATATACTTAATGGCTAGGCCTAGGCCTACACTTTGAGGGAGAGTAGATCCAGGGCCTATGATTGCAGCATTGCCTACTAGTAAACAGTTACAGGCTGTTTTGGTTAGGCTTTGATCTGAGGCTTGATTGACTAGGTCTAGGACAAACTCAATTGCCTAGGCACTCGATGACCTAGGCTAGCTAGGCCTAGCCATTGAGTTTGTACTTATAAGAGAGTACCTCCAATGTTAAAGTTCTATAAGAGCAACCGTGATCGGCCGGCCCGAGCTTCACCCCAAAAGCATGGTGTTTTGTCCTGGTGGTGCTAGTGTCGGCGTTACTAGTGAACCGGCGACACTAGCACCACCTGGACAAAACACCCTGTTCTTTGGGTGAAGCTCGAACTGTCAGAATTATAGAGCCTCCCATAAGAATGTACACTATTCAATTTCTAAAGTAGTTATTATAAGGCTGTGGATAATCGTACGGTCAGCCGTATGAATACGCGTAAATAGATCGTACGGTCAGCGTTGCCATTGGTTGTTTGTGTTAGTGACGTAGTATTCGTTCGGGAGGATAGTCTACTTGTAATTTTCAGTGCTAGAGGGCACCAGACACCAGTTACCGATAAATGAACATGATATATAAGCACCGTGATATATGCGCGAGGTTTATACACTAACCTAACCCAATAACCTAATCTTCTGTCCGCATTCTAGCTGTGTCCACATCATTGACCATGCACTTTTTCATATAAACTCTAGAGTCACCAAATGAACATGATATAATATATCATGTTCATAAGCTCCGTTCCGCCTGCCAGCGGTATACGCGAGGTTTATACACCAACCTGACCTACCCAACCTAAACCACTGTCCGCAACCTGCCTTTGTCCACATAATTGACCATGTTCCTAGAGGAACCAATTTAATAAAATAAAAAAATAAGTCATATGTGGGATTTCATCAGAGATCCCTAACACGGGAGTCAGCTGTGCTAACCCATGTGCTACAGTCGGCACATTGTTCAAGAGCGTCATTTTTGTGATTTATGGTCATCAGCTGAAACATCGCGGTCATGACGTCACTGATCGTATGATCTATTTTGACTCAATCATACGGTTGACCGTACGAATATACACTTCGTTATTATAAAGTCAATGGCCTAGCTTATGTTATCTGGTAGGCCTCAAGGGTCTAATCATTTTTTATATTTTTATAAAACAGACGGACAAAAACTCCCTGCATTTGTGTTTGTCAAGTTATGCTAGGCCGTGAAATTCAATGGCTAGATATAATTTTTGGCAGACCCTAAATTATCAAGGAGACCCAATTTGAATGAATTTCTTATTTCATAGTTGTGAATAATGTCAAACACGGGCCATTATGAATTTTTTTGAGATCATGACTCGGCGGCGTAGGCGTATAAATATCTGTAATTGAATAATTCTGTTGGATTTTTGTCACCTTCAAATGCTGATTTCTTGTATTTTCGTTGTAAAGGTAGCCATTCTTAGATGAGAGTGTATGGCTTTGACTGTTGGGATGGAAGCACTGCTCTATGGTGGTAGAATCTGCATCAAAATCTGTGATCCCATGTTCCAAAATTGAGTAAAAACTAATAGAATGCCTAACGTACCCTAGATGTACTTCTTAGAATGGTTCAACACACACATAAGATCACATAATGGCTGTTACATTTTCTTTTTCTTTGACATATTCCAGCTTGTTGACTTGGAGATCAGCTGTTTTTTCAATCCCAGACCATGCAATTTCCTATCACTTGCACTGGTAGCTCAGTTGACAATTAATGCGAGGTTGCTCCATGTGACCAAGAGAGGTGACAGGTAGATTGAGCCTCGGTTCAATACCTGCCTCTGTCCATCGTTATAGAGATTCTCATGGTTCCCTTTAGCCTAGGTAAATGCTGGGATTGTTCCTACAATGCAGGCCAGGACCGCTTCCTTCCTACTATCCATCCCATTATTGAATAACAGTTTTGTTATTAACAGTAAGCGATAAGGCTTAAGGTTCACAATTTTGCTACTTGATTAGCGAGTATGGAATAGTGATTATCATACGATATACTGTTCAATCAAAATGGATGGTGGCATCCTTGTAATTGTTCACAATTATGAAGTGTGGTAGGCCTATAGTGATTATGGTATGGTAAGCCTACAAGAAATTATGGAAAAAAAATCTTTTGCTACTCCTTAACCCTCCTGGACGTACAAACCAAATTCTGATAAATCACAAAATGTGCAGACGTCAATTATTTTATTATACTTTCAAAGTAGAATAAAAATCTTGAGCTTACCGTCAACTGGGGTGACTGAACGCTGGTGTGACATTGAACGAATTGTCAATTTTGTTTAATTTTTTTTCTTGAAATTTGTATGTACAGTTAGTTGCACGTCAGTTTATTTTTAATGTGTTTTAGTTTGATTGTACCAAAAATGTAACTTGGAAAAATAAAAATTCTACCCTCTTGTGCAGAAAGAAATGAAGAAATTTTCTATTTCTTTGATAAGTGTTATCATCATAAAATATAGCTGCAAAGTGAAGAAACAAAAGTTTGAAAGTATACAATAGGCCTAGTGAGAATAGACCACAGAAATTATTTTTAAAGAGCCTTGGACATAAAGATAGCTTTTTGAATGCTGTGTGATATTATGGGGTTACTTTGAACACATCTCATAAATGCAAAGTTTCATCATGGAAAATCATATGATGTTCAATGTCATCCCATCACGAGGTGACTTGGAACACTCGGGTTTTTATTTTTTTTAAATTTTGTCTGATAACAAATCTGTATTTTCATCAATAGATTCTATCAAGTAACACAGGGATTCATTATAGGTCGATCTTTTGGCCTTCTATTTATTCATTCGTAAAACTTATTCAAGTTTTAGCATGAAAAGTGGTCAATGTCACCCCGGTTGACGGTACTTACTTTTCACCAACATTAAGGAATATATTCTTAATGCTGGCATTAAGTTTGGAATTGACAATCCAGAAGATGTTGTGAGCTATATCTTCAGTCTAACCAACTGTTTTTCTGTGACAGTAAAAATGAATTGTGGTTCTGACTCTTATTATAAGGAATGACCCTGCCACTGAAATTCAAACTTTTTATTGCAAAATAATGATATAAGGTGGCAGTGAAACAGGTCTTCCCGATAACTATTGGCGAACCTCAATAAGCAGCTATTGTGGCCCACCCGAATCACTGCAACACTATACCATAATAATTGATAAGTATTCCCTATATCGCCAATCCAAATATCAATTGTAAACCAGGCCCAATTAAGCGATAAGTTGGTAATAGCCGTAAACATGAGCAGTAGGCGTAAGCACAATGTTGGCAAACTGTGACTTGATTTTACATTGAGCTATGAGCACCAGCTAATCAGATTACAAATTGCCTATAATTATTTGCTGCTCATCGGCCATTTCTTGATGCTAATTAATCAGTATTATGAATATCAATGAAAACTACTCTTGAAACAAGTTAATTGCTAATTTGTGTTTGGGCTGACCGTTCACTAGTCGGAACAATAGGCCTACCTGTCAGTATTAAGAACGAGACGAGTTTGAAATGATAATTTTTCAAACAGATCCAAGTTAGAATGCTATTAACATTGAAAAAAGATGGACAAACTCAATACCGGTACCTCATTTATAAGTTTCTCGTTTAGGCCTGTACATTTACTATATTTATAAGTTTTATTTTTCAATCCCACCCATGTGCTCCCCATGTTAAATACAGTAGTTCCTTTAATAAGATTGTCACATAAATACATTTTTTCAGTCTCATCCCCTGAAAAGCGTACTAAAGAGACCCCACTGTAGTGTACTTTTAGATAGAATACTGATTATGTATTAATTTGATTTTGTTTTTATGCCATGAGTACAACAGATGGTTGAGCTCAATATACGCTACGTATTTCATTTCTTTTTAGTTGGTTAGTATTGTTATGAAATCTAAATTATCTTTCAACCCTAATAAGCACTGGAGCCTACAAAATAATAACCAATCAAGAAGCAGATAGTGAAGGAATTTTATACTTTTAAAACTAAAAGTAACTTATGATATTCATTTTCAGGTTGCCTATGCTTATTGCTTATTGAAGATAGTTCAATTTGAGATGTTTTGGAAGTATAACCATCAATCGTCTCCTCACATCGATACTTTACTGAATAAAGAAGTAAGTTTTTAAGCTATTTTCTAAAGAACTCTGATTATAAATCAGTAGGCCCAATACTAAAATACCGGTGATACTGCATGAAAATGTGGTTTATTGTATGTTCTAGTTATTGTCTACAGTGTTGAAATCACCCTTGATTCAATTGGGTTTTTTAGTTTTAAAAAGGTGTGGATTATTGTCCTCAATTTTATATTTGCCGTGTTACTAGCTGAATGCCGGGATGTTTCCTATATCATATGCCACGATTGCTTCCTTCCCAACCTAAGAAACGTTCATCTCATTAATTATTCATCTGATGCGAGTGATCCTAGTTATCATTACAGTACATCCTTGAACACAATATAAATAAGTACCGGTAGATATAGATTATATAGTCAAGCTGTTTGTAAAATGTAGTCCTATTTATTTTAGGATGTCACTCTTCAAGAACTTATGGATGAGGAAGATGTTCTACAAGAGTGTAAAGTTCAAAACAAGAAGCTAATCGATTTGTAAGTAAGACAAGGCTTATCATAAATGTATCTACTAGTGATGCCTTCGGTACCTGGGTTGAGTATGGGTAATGCAATACCCAGGTATTATTCTGTTACCCGGCTACCTGCAATATGGAAAATAGCGTGTGTAAATCATGCAAACGAGAGCCGTTTCTACACACATTGTTCTTATTCATACGTTTTCTCATGATTGAGCTTAAATATGAATTCGTAAAGATTTCCTTCTGCTTCCTGGCTCTTTAATTGTCATGCTAAATACTCTAAATCTATAACGTTGTGAGCTAACCTTTATCAAGAATAGTCATATTACTCATAAAGACAATTTACGTGATTGTTGGGGGATTGACACATCTGACTATCGACCATTAGGACTAACGACTAGGTTGGACAGTCGATTGAATCCTTATCGATATACTTAATGTAGGCCTACAACCGTTGCCGGTAACCACCTATGAACTGAAATGTAGAAAGATAATGTTTTACGTGTTTTTATTGTGAAATGTCACAGCAATCCCCTCTCTCCCCTTTCTGTCAATGTCACAGAAAGTCATATCATCACAAACCGATAGCTTAAAGTCATTACATAAAAGTGGGAAGCACAATGAATGTTGAAATACGAAATAATCGTACTGGTGTTTTTTTTTCCCGTGAAATTACCAGGGTCACGCCTTGTTCCTGAGTTGAGTGGTTACTCTAATGCATCACTAGTATATCTATGTAGGTCTATATTAAATTTGCCTATGCCTTTGCCATTTTTGTTCACTTTGTCAGGAACTAGACTTGATTGCTGGTTCATCCGACTCGGATCTGAGGTCAGGTTGGCCAATTGTCAAATTTTGATTTTGATATTTCAAATAAAACTTGCATGTTTTTATTCAAGTATTTTTTATGGAGATTTTTAAAAATGATTTGTGGATTTTTTAAAAGTATTGTTGTGGAAATTTCGTGCTAATTTCAATTTTTGAAAATTTTGTTTGAAATTCGTTCATACATTTTTGTTGAAGCTATTTTTTTGAAACTATTTGAAAATTTGCAAGATATGCTGAAAGCAGGTAATTTTTATCATTGACTTGACAATAACTTTCAAAATTATTTCAATTTGTTATCATACGGTATTGACTATGAATAATAATGTTCATTTTATTTACTATAAAGTTTTGCAAATAGATTTGTTATTTTATTGCATCAATTGTAATGCTGTATCTATTCAAAAGAACCTCAGGTATATCATCTCCGGCTTATAAGTAGGGCTCCGATTTTATTGTAATACGCGAAATAGTGAATTCTGATATCACCAATAGCGAGATCTTTTATTTATATGAGACCACCATGAAACGATTTTTTTTTTTTAAATAACATCGAAATTTGATACAAAATCATTGTTCCCCAATTAAGGCTATGGATGAAAGATAGGATCGTTTGGACGGGGCACCACAAGGGCGATCTTACCACCCCATTTTGATTATTTAAAACTTATGAACTTCAACACCAGGACTGCGCCGTCTGTGACCATAATTTTTCGCCGTAGATAAAAGTCTTTCAGTATAAACACACGTATGTTGATATCTTCCACTTTGAACTAAGTCTCTTGGGCAATGATCACTTCTTTCCATTGACAGCAGATGTAAAATTTATCATTATACAAAATGGACAAATTAAATTAGTAATAGGCCTATAATGTTATAATTAGGCCTATCACTCTACTAATTAATGGTCGTGGCCAATCCACGCTTCATCCAAGCATTTGCTTCGAGGACTGTGGGAAACCACGAAAAACCAAATCAGGATGGATAAAAAAAGGTGTTTGTTGGTCTTGAGCTCTTTCTTCCAACTTCTCTTCTTTTCTTCTTTTCTTGTAGTGTTTGATAATTTTTTCCCTTTTTTCTTCTTTTTTTTCTTTTTTTTTCTCCTCTTCTTTTTTCCTCTTTTTTTCCCTTTATTTATTCATTCATTTTTTCCTCATTCCATTTCCTTTTTATTCTCCTCATCTTTTTTGTCTTTCATTTATTTATTATTTTTTTATTTTTCTTTCCACTTGATCTTTTTTTTTTCGATTCATTCTTGTTATTCTACTTGATTATTATTATTTAAACTTTTCTTTTTTTCTTTTCTTTCTTTCTTTTCTTTTTTTTCTTTCTGTTTTATTCTTTTTTTTTTTTCTCTTTTTTTTTCTTCACATTTTTTCAGTATTATGTGCTTGTGAGTTCCGGGACGTCTGAAATTTTTGGCTTCAAAAACGAAATGTTATGAATTATGATTTATAAAACCAAAAAATCTGAGCCCAACGGCTATAACATAACGTACACGAGAATTGAGGTTAACAGTAGTAGTGGTCTACCCCTAGGCCTACATATGATTTGAATCTTTCATCACCAATAGCATCAACCACAATTCTATTTTTAGACACATTCGGACAAGAAATGTCCGAAAACGGTCCTCTTGATTATATGTCATTGAAATTTACATTAAAGAATCTTAAAATTCGATGTGGCTCTGATATTTGACGTCACCAAGTGGGTAATTGTGGTTAATGCTATTGATACATATTTTATTGGTGCATATTGTGTACCTAGGCCTATATAGCGTATACTTTAGGCCCATTCACCACTGAAACAGATGGATTGATCTGGGTGTGATTGGTGTTTTAGTCATTTTGTAAAATAAAGGCTCAGATATTTGTAGGCCTACTTCAGTGCTAAGCCAAATAATATAGGCCTACATTTAAAAATAGTTTGTAAGCCAGATTAGGTATTTTAAATTTTTTATACATTCCACTATAGTAGGGCCTATGTAGTATAGCATACTTGATGTATAGGCCTAATATATTTCATTCATTTTCATTTTATTATATTTTTCATTTAGATTATTGATCTAGGGCTGTCATAATAGTCCTATATCTTATAGTGAGTACTGAGTATATAATATAGTCTAAATTATGTCGACTTAAATTATAGTAGAGGTAAAATATGGATTCCAAACTACTGCTGTCTGTTTCAGTGTTGTGCCTAACCTTTTAACATTGATGGTTGAGAGCCTCGCTTTGGACTTTTTAAAAAGATGGGTAGTTAATGTAGCTGTGTATAATTTATTGACCAAAAATATTGAAGGGCATATAGATGACATGTTGATTTGAAACATGAACAACATGTTGTAAAACATCATTGAAACATGTGCATTGCTTGTAGCTTGGTGCGTCCCGAGATAATGGAAGAGTTGGTAAGACTGACTACGGTCGAGCCGTCGGCTGACGTGGACGAGAAGCAGCGTTACAAGTATCCGAACATTGCGTGCGAACTGCTGACGTGCGACGTACCAACGCTAAATGAACGATTGGCTGGTGACGAAGAGCTACTAGGAAAACTCTACACATTCCTCGAAACAGAAACACCACTCAATCCTCTCTTAGCTTCGTTCTTTAGCAAAACGTTTGGAGTGCTGGTCGCGCGGAAAAGTGAACAGGTCAGAGTCAGTCTCATAATTCATATCAATGTTGTTTAGTTATAGGCCTACTAAAATATTCATATTGATTTTTAAGAAAAAGTCTCCAACATTCATAGAAATGAATGACCATGGGCATAAGGTACAACTTCAAGATACACACAAATATAGGGCACTGTTCTTTCTTAGGAAGACCTATCAAAGAGTGGGATGAGCAGCTGCCACAAAATTGAGCAGCCTAAATGATGTATTCATTCATTCATTAACCCATATTTCATAGTAACATAGAACGGCAAATTCTTGCAGCCACCGGAAAATTGTAATTCTCTACAAAATTTGTATTCCCAAGTTGTCAATAAAATTACCATTTTTTTTACTACGAAGATTATTTAGTTTGAAAGAAAGAGTTGCATTTGATTACAGCTAATTTATTTGTATTGAAAAAGTATTTGTAAGTAAATATTTTCTTATATGAATCAGGACATAAATGTTCGACTATAAGCGGTCTATGCTTGGATTGTATTACTGGTAAGGGCATATTATCGCCCATTGACATTCAGTCTTATTATTGCACCATGCATTCATTATTTATCAGTTTGTCAGACTCAAATTACCGTATACTACCTATTCCAACTATTTTATTGCAGAAGAAGATAATTTGCAGAAACAATATCTGTGATTGTATGCAAGTTGACTGATGGTATAAGATATTTATCCTCAAAAGGTTTTTAAATAATTCAGTTGCTCCTAAGTCGTCTTACATCTTCTTTCATGTTCTATAACTTTGTTTTCTTTTTCTCTCTCTCCCTTCCTGCACCAGAACTGGTACTCCTATCAGTTCACTTGCTTACAGGTGCTAGAGTTTCTCAAGTCCAAGGAGAACTTTATCACATTATTACTGAAGCATTTGGGAACATCGGCCATCATGGACCTGTTGCTCAAGCTGATTACGCATATCGAAGGAGCAGAAATGAAGCAGAATATACTCAACGTACGTTATCCCAAGTTTATTACAAAAGAATTGTGACTTATAATGCATCCAGAAGAAAAAAGTTTTGGCCTTGCAGAACTTTGCCATTTTTAAATAAAATGAAGATATTATTTAGTTCAAAGTTCCACAGACTGTCCACACATTTCATTTACAAGTACCGGTACTGTAATATGTTTTTAGGCAGGAATATGAACAATAAAGTGGGTTTTAATTGGGATTACTAAAATAGGTAATAAGATGAAATGTTGAAAACATTGAAGTTACATTTGAATGAAAATGAGATGAATAACTAGAGTTGATGCTGTGTTTAGTGGCTGGATAGTCAGCAAGTGATCCAGTGCCTGGTGGGACTGCTAGACCCAAGCGTCGACGAAGAGCGTAACTGCAACGCCTCACAACTCCTCTGCGACGTCATCAAGATGTCACGGGACAACCAGCACACAACCTCGGAGAGGATCGACACCGATCCCATCCTCAACCGAGCCGAAGAGTGAGTACCTTTACTTTTCACGCCCCAGGCTGTGCGAGAATGTTGGGCTTTCCCATTAGATCAAATATAAATCATGCCTACCCAGGTGCTATGGGTAGAACTGTAAATAAAATTGTTGAAAAATAAGGGTTTTGTAAATTTTCATTGATCAATATAAATGATATACAAGAATAGGTGAATAAGATGATGCTTTTTTCATTCCTCAGGCCTTTTGAGAAATAGAATGTCCAATATTAGCAATAGCCAATAATGGATTTTTGACAATAATAATCGACCTTGAATACAACAAATATGGCATCAGCTACATGATTTTTAACCCCACATATTGCAAGAACAGACCATTTACAAAAACAAATATGAACTCGGTGCATTTCAAAAACGTAATAAACAAGTTCATTGCAAAACGGTACAACCATTATTACTTTCTCCCCACTCAATGGAGCACTGTTGGAGGTTTTACTGTACTGTGTTGTAACTTTGAATGTGCCAATTTGAAAAAACGGTGCTAATGAGGTGGTGTGTATGTTGTCAGCCCCGAGACAGTTACGCAGCTGCTGGACCACATACTTGGCCCTGAGAAGCACGAGTCTTCCATTGTGGGCGGCATCACAGTGCTGCTGACACTGCTCGACTGTTCTCGACCAAACCACGAGCCCAACGCAGTCGGCGGAGGCAATGAGCAGAACAACATGTACTGTGGTGGGGATGGGGGTGGCGATGATCAGGGAGCTGATAGTGAACAGTCAGCCAAGGTCGTCCTATCGACGCTAGAGACGATACTGCCTCGGCTAAAGGATTTGCACAATTTATTACTGGATCCCCCATATGTGAGTGGATAGTATTATTTAGGCCTAATCGTTTAGATCTATATTTTCAAAGTTTAAAAATTGAAACTGATTGGATGGTGGAATGGAAAATGGAAATGGAAATGGTGGACCATTACGCAATATTGCTTTAATTTTAATTCATTTAAAAAATAATTAAACGTTTTTTTTTCAAAGAATTTGTGTGAGGATAGTTTTTAATAGGGATGTCGGTGGGTAGGAATTTCCCTACCTGGGTACCCGTCTTCATTACCCGACTCCTACTTAGGTTTCCCCCATAAAAAAAAAAAAAAATCGTATAGGCCCAAAATCACCTATATTCATAACAAGACGCGTCATTATCCGTAATCCAATCATCACTCTATAGAGCAACAGGACCTCTAACCTCAAGGCATGGAAGCCCACTGACGAGAATGATGCAATCGCACTGGCACATTTGTCTTGCCAGTAACAGCTGACAATGCGTGGGAGAGAGCAAAACGTTTGCATGAGCGCATTTCTTCTATGGCGATGGAAAGTCGAAAAGTAATTCTCTCTCTATCTCTATCTCTATCTCTGTCTCTATCTCTCTCTCTATCTCTCTCTCTATCTCTCTCTCTCCTAAATGAAAGTATTTCAAAAAGGCAATGATGATTGCTTTTCATTGTTTGAAGTCAA
The DNA here is from genome assembly GCA_964007535.1 of Brachyptera risi. Classification (NCBI taxonomy): domain Eukaryota; kingdom Metazoa; phylum Arthropoda; class Insecta; order Plecoptera; family Taeniopterygidae; genus Brachyptera; species Brachyptera risi. The sequence continues at coordinate 17,040,039 of OZ023330.1, forward strand.
ATGTCATTTCAATAATATTCCTTCTCTAACAATGACAGCGAACAAACAAATATTGAAAGCAAATTTAAAGTAATGCCACTCTTCCAGTCAAATGACATCTCAGACATGTCTACAGTAAACCCTCGTTAATCCGAAATTCAAGGGACCCCAAAAAGTAATTTCGATTTATAAAAATTCGGATTAACCAAAAAACTCATTTTCCACGAAAATCATCACACTTTCCGGTTAGAATTGAATCAATTTCGTATTGAGCGCGAGAGAAAGCTAGATGCCACATGTGCGAGGAACTGAATCACTGATCGTGTGTATTCGGCTATCTTCGATAGCAAACAAACGTTACATAACCAGCTTCCATTGGCGCTCGGCCGTTCCGAGTGATTGAGTGTTCCGAGCTTACCGCTCGTCAATGACAGACAGAGCGGCCAAAGACCTTAGTATCTAACCTAACGAAGTTAGATACCAAGGGCTTTGGAGCGGCCCGAGCGCACTCGGAGTCGGATGACGTATTCAGTGGCAGCGAACAGCTGAGCTGGCTTCGGCCTATTGTTACACCTCAAATAAAAAGGATGGAATTTACGAAAATAATTATCAGTTCAAGGAATTCACTCGATCTATTTCGGATTATCCAATCCGAAAACAGTGCTGAAGCAATTGAAATATTAGTTCGAATTACGGATTAGCTGGAATTCGGATTAACCATATTCATTAACATTGAAATGCCTATACCTTCAGCCGGGGACTGACTTCAAGTTCAAAATATGTCAAATTTCGGATTAACCGAGTTTGTATTAACGAGGGTTTACTGTAGTCATCTGGACAGTGTCACTTAGTTGCTACGACGCCTATGAGCGTTGTGTGAATGTGTGTGTGAAAGCACTTTTGTCAACTGACTGAGTGTCAAGGTCTTACGACATGCTGTAGTGATGGGCGGGTGGGTGGGGAGGATAGACGTGCGCGTGAGTTGAGCGCGCATCCACATACAGACCGGACCAAAAACATCATGCACAGGAAAATAAAGATCAGAAAAAAAAACAATAACTACCCGGCAGGTAATTGTTTGAACCCGGGTTTCACTTGAGATGGGACCCGCCCGGGTACCCGCCGACATCCCTAGTTTTTAATGCTAGCTCTGTTGATATGAACTTGATAACCCAGTTCCCTCGAAACTCATCTGGTTACCGGTACTTGTGATTTCAGAAACCGATGGTCAAGACGACGGCTGGCATACTAGATCCGCCACTTGGCAACACCCGGCTCCACGTCGCCAAACTGTTGGCGACGATGATTGCCGCCAACCACCCGCTTGTCAACCAGGAGTTGGCGAGCCTGGGCACGGTCGAGACGCTGCTCGACTTATTCTTCAAGTACACGTGGAACAACTTCCTGCACTCGCAGGTTGAACAGTGCCTGGCGTTTGCCCTCAACGCTGACGTTACGGCAACCGATGCAGAGTCGCCCGACCAAGGTTCCAGTAATAATGTGCTACTCAAGAATGTGAGTAGTGTTCATTTTTCAAAAAAGATTTTTGGTAGGTTTCCAGACAATTTTTCTGTAGGTCTATTTGTTTAGATATTGAACAAATAATTTATTTGTACCGGTACTTCTCTTTTCTGTGGTTTTATTGGACTAGGAGTCATGATGTAGGCCCATGTTATGAAATGATAGGCCCTACACATATTTGAATAAACTAGGAGAACGTCTTATGTGTTGCCGCGTTGATGGATGAGCTAAAACATATCAACTTATCTTTGGATTGGTTATCCACCTTGAGATCCAAACAATTACGTCAGTGCCATACTATTTCCTAATTAATTTCTATGATATTAGAGCAGGCTTCATTTGAATTGCTTCCAATTAATTGCTTCCAATTAATTGGCAACACCTGTTGCTTTGATTTAATTGGTATCCTAATAGCTTTGAGTGATTTACAAAAATGTCATTAATTATTTTTTTACATCAAAACGGCTGATCCAATTTGAGTGAAAGTTTGGAATAATGTGTATCATTATTATATTGAAATTCCATGAGAATTTGAATTCTCTCGAATGAAATATTTTCAACGAATTTATGAATTTATGGGATTTTTGAAAACTTTGAAATGAGTTTTCTCAGAAGTCGTTCAACCGATTGAGCCTCAAAACTATACAGTATCGAATTAGATAAGGACTCTTGTTTATGCCAAGTTTCAATTGATTTTGATTATTTGTTTGACATGTGGAGCGCAAAAAAATAAAAACAAGTAGGCCTACTTTTTTTTTGAGTATGGTAAAATTGAGTCTTCGCTTCGCTCATCAAAAAATCCAAAATTATAATTGATTAAAAATGAAAAATGAAATGATAGGCTACATGTATTTGAATGAAAAAATCGAACATTATAACTCAAACTTTGAAAATGTGATACTGTGACAGTATAGGAGCTCTATAAATGTCAATAAATCCACAAGCAGCCTTGCTTACTAGGTCCATTGTGAATCTGGGACATTTGAAAAATGGGAAAATTTAATGAAAAAATGTATCGTTATTTTACATAAAATTTTCAGACTTGCTTCTCTAAATGTTCTCTTTATCTTGTGAGATGGTCGTGTCATCTGTTGTGGAAAATTTTTTTCCACACTGCATAGGCCTACATAGTGTACAATTTACAAAGTGTATACACTACAAGTAGGATATAGTAATATTAATTGAAGAAGTTTAAAGAAAGGGGTTGAAACTTGGAAGGCCCCAGAGGTAATATGTACCGGTAGATTGACTCGTGGAATTATAGACCCTAGACTATTTTCTTTCAAATGAGCATTGAAAACTTGATTCCAGTCAGTACAGTCGTGGGCAATTTTGTTGATTACATAATATATTTTTCAACGGTTACAGTAGGCCTACTAGTTGAATTACTACAGTAGAACCTCTTTAGTACATGTCTCATTACAGCGATCATCGCAATATCATCGCTTTCAGACAGTCCCGGCCAATTCCCATAAAAGGCCTACCATGTGTATTTTCTCTTTTTAATACATCCCTTCATATAACGACCATCACGAGAATACGACCCTTTTTTAGTTCCCTTCCAAGAAAAATCATCAATACTACAACGAAACGACTAAAAAATTGTTATTGATTGTACCGTCTTGTCCCAAATATGAGTCGAGGGTTTTTCTCGAAATTTCAAGCCCAGAAGTCACCCTCGGCTTACATGCGAATCTCGGCCCATAATCGGTCACAATACGTTTTTTGCTCATTTTAATTGGGCGTAGGCCTACTACACCCGCACACTCAACAACGGAATCAACTAGAAATTGCGAGATATTCTACTGAAACACATTTAATAAAGTTTTATCATGAAGAAGTATGATTTTCCCAATTTTCAGCATATTTATTTGACGC
>OZ023330.1:17048416-17100916 GCA_964007535.1 Brachyptera risi
ATTCAACTTACAAATAGTCGAAGGCCAAGCGTAATTGTACATGGATTATTATTATTATTATTATTATTATTATTATTATTATTAACTCTTGCAGTTGCACATAAATGCGCGGTGGCAAGTTCCCTATCAATCCTATCCTATCGCCTCCCTAACCTTCTGACGGAATAGCTTCAACCCTATTTCATCCTCCTCAAGTATACTTCTACTAAGCCCATTCCAATCCCTACCTGTCCTATTCAAGAAAGAGAACTTACCGACATCTAATCTAGCCCCCTTTATAACTACTGCTCTATCATGACTTCGCCTACCCCCATACCCTGACTCATTCCTTACAATCAACCTATTCAACTCTCCCCAGCCCCCTTCTCCTTCCATTACCCTGAAGAAATTACAGATCCGATCCTCCTTTCTCCGTATTTCCAATTCCCGCCATCCCAAGTCTCGGATCATCTCAGATGGACTCTCCAATATTCTCACCCTCTCCCCCCTTTCATTCTCCCCCCATTTCCACCTCCTAACCCTACCTGTAACCCTTCTAACTGCAATCCTTTGCACCCTTTCCACATCCCTTATCTCACCTAATCTATAAGGATCCCAAACTGAACTAGCATATTCCACCATGGGACGCACTAACGAGAAATAAGCCTTTTCCTTTATCTTCATACTTGTCCCCCTAAGCTGCCTCATTACAAAGTTTAGTGCATTTATACTCTTTTTTACTATTCTCTCAATCTGACTCCCCCACCCTAGACGTCTATCAAATACCACCCCCAAGTACTTGTAATTTTCCACTGACTCAAGTGACTTCCCTCCTACATCATACACTACATCAGCCCTCACTCTCCTCCTACCAAAGGTGACTAACTTACACTTCCCTTCATTTAACCCCATCTTGTTCAACTGAACCCAACAATTAAGTGCCGTCAAATCTGCCTGAATAGCTACTACATCCTCCTCTGTATTGATTTCCCTATAAACCACACAATCATCTGCAAATAACCTTATTCTCGAATTAACAACCCTAGTCAGATCATCTATATATAAATCAAATAATAACGGACCTAGCACACTACCCTGTGGAACTCCTGACGTAACCTTAACCTCACTTGAAACCTCCGAACCTACTCGAACCGTTTGAACTCTATCCTGAAGAAAGTTTCCAATCCAATTAACTAACCCAGCATTCCCAATGGACAGTTTTAACTTCCCTAATAGTATAGAGTGATCTACCTTGTCGAAAGCCTTTTCAAAATCTAAAAACACTGCATCAATACAGCCCCCCTTGTCTACTACCCCTGCCAGCTCTTCCGCAAAACCTAACAACTGTGTCTCACATGAATACCCCTTCCTAAACCCATGCTGCACTTCCGAAATTTTAAGTTCGGATTGATCACGAATTTTAAGTTCAAGTATTAGACTGTAATACTGCTTGTGAGACAGTGAATGATTTTGTCATGTTTCTCTTCAGGGTGGCTCTCATCCGGTCCATTCAAGCTCCGAAGATGACGACCCGGACTACCGGGACATTCCATTCCCACAGGACACTGCTTTACAGCAGGTAAATGTACAACGCTCAGACCTTTTTAAGTACTTGTACCAAGAATGTTTCAAACTGTTTTAGGAAAAAGTTTGAATTACAAATTATCAAAATATTCAACATTGTATTTCCTAGGCCTATAGCCTACCTGAGATCGTGAACTAAGTTTGCTTCAAATTGTGACAAATTGAGAATTATCCAAGTTCGAATCAACGAGGGTTAACTCTAATATACTATTTGCACTTCCAGGTCAACGTTGTCCCATAATTCAGTGATGTTACTTTCATTTTGACGTTGACTTTTGTGTAATAGTATAAGAGAATTGAATCTTGTGCCATCTAGCAAAAAGGTGTACATAAGAGTGGACAGTTGTGAAGTTGTTTGCTCCTTACCGTTCACGTTCTGTTGACAGGCTTTCTCGGACTACCAAATGCAACAGATGGCGCCGCAGTTTATTGAAAACTACGGCTTCCATGACGAGCAGTTCACTGACAGCGACGATATGCTCCAGTGAGTAGCCAATCCTAGCAAACTTTAAAATGTGAAACCAAGTTGAGATCAAGATCAAGTAAAGATCAGCAATGTTGAATGATTTTCAGTCCTGTAGTCCTACAAGAGTAATATGCCTGGTTGAAAGAAAACACAAACTAATTTGTGTACCGTTTCCTTGCTCGGAACGACATGGAATGGCCAGTGATGAGTAAGCCTAATGCCAATTGTATTACAGTCGAACCCACATATAACGAACTCGGTTTTAACAAAATTTCGTTTTTTACGAATTAAATACCATCCCCCTTCAAATCTCCTATCCTTACAATGTTAAATAAAGACCTATAACGAAGTGATTTATATTTCAAAATTCGGTTACTACGAATTTTTTGTCACTTTTCAGCATATTTTGCTCATTATTTTCAGCTATTTCCAACAAAATGTTCGAAAATCGGAGCATTTTGCGTGAATTTATTTTCAGGTTACATTTATTTTGAACGGACTATACATCGTAGCAGCTGGGGACGCGTACAGCACGTGGTCATAACTCTTGCTGCACCCCCCTCCCTCCCCGGCCCAAGCACAGTGGAACGGCCCATAAACAAACATTCGCTCAACGCGCACTAAATAATAACGTGATGGTGACATCTTCAATGACTTTGTTTATCTATTTTTTGTTTACATTCCTTCATTTCCATTCGTGATAGTGTCCTGTAACCTAGGAAATAAAACACGAGAAGTGGAGAGTGGTGGTGTTATGTGATAGCAGATGATGAGTTCTTTATGAAAGGACATTGTTGTTTTCTATTACTTTCTACAAACATACCAAGTGATGATACGATGCGATGATAATATGTCACCTAATACAGTACTATACTAGGGCTCAAGTCGTAGATGTAGACCTATCTTTATAAATCTCTAAAATTCAAGTGCTGTTATGAAAAAAAGCAATAAATCTCTATAACGAAATTCTGTTTTTACGAACAGATTTTCATTCCCCTTGAAATTCGTTATATGCGGGTCCGACTGTACATGTTTTCATTTGTATTTGTATAGGCCTACCAATACCATATAATTTGAATTGTATTAATTACTGGTACTAATTTACTGCTTATCTAATTTCTAGTTGGGTATTCTGTAGGCCTACTAGCTCCAGTATAGGCCTATTACAACAAGTGAACCAATTTTTTCCAATTGGAAGATTTTTTCATTTCAATTTTATTATCAACATAGGCCTATTATAAAAAAGTTTCAAACGTGAGGCTATTCATTTTCCCAACTTACCGTTAATGTTTTGTTTTTTCAATCTGACAGTTGAATTTTTTGCTAAATTTATGGTTTTTAAAATGTAGACCTACTTTATTTCAGTTAATATTCTAATTTTGTTTGAATTTTTAAAAAGTGTAAACTATTTTGAAAATGGTGTACACATTTCCAAATAAAATTATTGAAAAAATGTCAATTCTATAAAAATGAATAGGTAAACTACAATTCTAGGGCTCCAAATTTATTCATTTTCAAGGCTACTTTGTAGAAAAAAGACATGTGCATGTAAAATCCTTTTGACTAGTCGCAGATTGTATCAGAACCAGTGTGTGGTTGCGTTTGCAGCACCTCAGTGGACCGTCTGACCAGTATGACTTTCAGCCTGAGCGATGCCGAGCTGGACAAACAGGCCGAGTCGTTCAAGAAGGTGTGCGCTCAGAAGATGCAGCTCACGCGCGACGAGGACGACGACGACGACGGAGATGAGGATATCTGGTCCGACCAAGAAGTGGGCCTCACCTTCCCCACCATCGTAGATAATCGCACAAATGCCTCGTGAGTGAAGACTTCACCACTTTCATTCAGGCCTTCATTATGAATATCTGGGAAATTCAGGGAATATAATTTATTTTCAAAATATTTCAAATTATTTTTCCGAGAGATATTGATTAAAATTTGTCTCTGATAGTTCTGCGTTTCTCGTACAAAGTATTTTATCGAATTGTTGTTTGATTGTGTTTTCCTCTAATCTGTAGGCCTACCAATATCATTATTTCTCACATATCACTCATATGAGATTCATCTCTCGTATCATTTGTCATAAATTTATATCCTTTAAATCAAGTTCCATTTTCAGAAATTGTAAACCTAGAAGTAGAGCGTGATGAAAATAGACCATTGGAAAGTCAGGTAGGCCTTATTTCACTGTGATGAATATTTGAATCTAAGGGAACCCTATTTGACTTTATTATGTTGATTGCAGTGGGTGGCCTGGAGCGGGTGACGATGATGCCGCTGACAGTTCGGACGAAGACGAGAGGGAGGGACCGGAGGGTAGAGAAGAGATTCAAATGGAAGTAGACTCAACTGATCGTAAGTACCTACTGCTTTTCTTTCATGTATGGGCCTAGTCATAAGGTGACAAGATTGAAAAAGTTATTGAATGTAATTTCATGAAAACTTATTTAGTTGAGATATAGCCTAGCATTGTTATAAATATCATAAATTAACAATTTTTATAATATTGAAGGTCATCACAACCCTGAAGTGAAACTAGATTTCAACGAATAATGTCTTTTTTTTTGAAATATTAGAGAAAACTAGAAATTAAAACAAATTCATTTGGGACATTACTCTATTTTGTTTATGTTTCTTTCTATACAGAATTGATAATGCTCACGTCGTAACTATTGGTCTCTAGAGGACAAATCAATTAATTCAAATTTCTGAAATTGAGATGAAGATTCTAGTTTTCTCTAAAATTGAGGAATTAGATATCGTCATTATTCCTTTGAATCTAGTTTCAAGGTTGTAATGTCCTTTAACCCTTCGAGTGAATTTTGAAGTACAGTGAAACGTCTACGGATTGTTCCCAGATCCACTGTTTTCCTGCTTGTATAATTCATTTTTCCTAACCCCACTCCCATATAATCAATGTTAAATTTTCCTGGATGGATCATTTTCCTGCATGGATGGTTTCATTTTACTGATCCCTTGAAAAATGATGGATAGAGATTACACTGTAATTTCTCCTTGTTGTTTGGTCATACAGCATGGACGGCAGGTGATACGGCCATTGCCCCGGTCGCAGTGGACGCCAGTAATCCGTGGAGCGCTGGTTCCGAACCAAGAACTCCTGAGGCGGGTACCCAGGGAGGCTGGGCTGACTTTGGAACTGGCGGCTTCGCAGACTTTGAGGCCAACTTCACCACGTCGACTGACGGACAGACGGACGCGCTCGCTGAAGGCAGCTCGACGACTACCACAACTACTACTACAACCACAACGACGTGTAAGCAACAAATTACATTTCCTTTCATTGAACCTTTGCAAGTCACGACACGTTACAGGTACTCGGAAAATGTGAAAATTCTTCGTGATTTAAACAAAAATCCACGCTACCGGTACATTTGCTTGTGCGGTGAAACCTCTATCAATCGTTCTTCATGGGACCAGGAAAACAAACCATCCCTGCAGAAAAACAATACATCCAGGATAATTTAACCTTTGGTTATGGGAGTGGGGTGGTTCAAAATGAATGATGGAAGCAGGTAGGCCTACATGATGGATCTGGAAACAGTGCGTAGAGCTTTCACTGTAGTTTAGAATTTCCAAAGGTACTGTATGAAGCGTAGTAGCATGATCACCAATAATACGCAAACAAGAATATGTCGCATGCTATGATTATCATAATTGTGTTCAATCTACAGCAATTCTAATATATTGCGTGATGTTCCAGCATTGCCTGTGGCCTCCAGCCCAGCAGTTGATAGCCCTGCGACCAGTTCAAGGTCACCCAAGTCTGACGACAATGCCAACCCCAGCAGTGCGGGTACGGAAGATCAGTTGATGGACAACCACAGGTAGATACATGGCACACTTCAGTATTTACAGATCTTGTGAGTAGTTGATAGTTGATAGCTATGAATTTATTAGACGTACCGTATTCACTTACATATAAGTCGCATGTTTATTTATAAATTTGAGAGCTCAAAACAGGGGTGCAACTTATGTACGCGCGCACAAAATCTCCAAAAATAAAAGTCAAATGCATCAATCCTCATCACAGTGAATGTGCTATTTTCAGTGTAAATACTAGGGTTGTCATTCGATATGAAAACTCATATCAATTATCGTTTACTTAACATCGATTGTCAATCGTATTATATCGATATTTTTTCTCCTAATCGATAATCGTATCGAATGTCAAAATATCGTATCGGGTCGGAATAATTGTGTTGATAATTGCGGCTAAGCAGCTGTGTTGATTGATTCATTGCCAAGTGGTTGACCTTGGACCACGTGCGGTACTTCGGTCCTAGCAGGGAGGGGTAGAAAGATAACGGGATAGAGGAAGAGGCAGATTTATGAGCTGTAATAAAAGTACACGTAACAATATACATCTGGAATTCATCCATATTGTCCGGAATATGAGCCGAGGGTTTTTCTCGAAATTTCAAGCCAAAAAGTCAACCTCGGCTTAAATGCGAATCTTGGCCTATATATAATCTGTCAAAAATACGTTTTTTCTCATTTTAATTGGGCGTACTTCACCCGTACACTCATAACAAGGGAATCAACTTGAAACCGCGAGATATTCCACTGAAAACACGTTTAATCAATGTTTTATCATGAAGAAGCATGATTTTCCCAATTTCCATCATTTTCATTTGACGCGCAGTAATAAACATAACAAGCACGTTGAGCTGTTAGCTGCATGGTGTGTGTTATCTCCTGTGTGTGGTCCAACGTCGCCTGACATTGAGGACCACTCGTTCCACAGCCACAACGTAGTGTGAAAAGCGTCTCTGACTCGAGACGGCCGAGCGCCAATTGACCGCGCGGTAGTCTATATTCTCGTCATATATGCGCATACCAACTCTGACGTCACAGCAAACAGCGTTTCTCATTGGCTTTCGAGTGCCCAATAGAAACCAAGAACTTGCGCGCCACATGCACTGATTGGAGCAATTACGTAAAGGGAAAAAAATTAGTTTGAAAAGGAAATGATGTTCATTTCGATAATTGAAAATAATCATATTGATATCGTATCGCCGAAATTCAATCGATTATCGTATCGTTTGAAAAAATATCGATCTATATCAATATATCGATTATTGTTGGCAACCCTAGTAAATACTATATATTACCGTATTTACACGCATATAAGATGCACTTTTTTCCATTTTCAAGTCATCAGAAAGTCACATGCATCTTATAGAGGTACCTAAGTGAGATAAACCGTCACATTTTGCGATCAAAACAATTGCCGTGTAACACTGCCGGTCGTCAATGTTGAAGCATATGGCGGACCCGCAGTCGTCTGGATCCGCCTGCCTTTTAAAGTCTCATCTTACACTTGAATAACAAGACGAACAGTTTGACACATCTGTTTATCTTCAATCAACAGTGCTCGCTTGGAAGTGTACTATGTAATGTATGGGTGATAAGTCCATAGGGGGCCACTCATTCAACACTAGGCTAGATAAAAATGAATATAAACATTACACTTATTTACGTAATCATCGTGTGCTCTTGGTCGCGCTCGGGTATGTTCAGCAACCTGTCCCCTTCCCCCCTCACCGTTTAGTTGAGACCCCTCACAACGGTTTCTCACTCTCATGCCAAGGGGTTCTCTCATACGCGTCTCGAACAAAGCGCTAGACATTTCACTCGCTATGTATTTTTGATGGTACTTACGCACGTAAGTATAAGCACGACTTATACAACCGTACAAAGAGTTTTAAAAAAAAAACTGACGAAAACAGGGGTGCGACTTATACGCGGGTGCGACTTATATGCGAGTAAATAAGGTACTCTAAAATCTATCTAATTTGAAGAAGATACCATATGGTCTATTTGTGAAACATTGAATATAATACAATATCAGGAGATTAATTTTGAGAATAAATATATTTAAATACAAAATTGCTTCATTTTGTTTTTTTATATGCCAACACTGCAGTATAATTGACGACTAGTGATTGACCCACCCACAAACGTCACAAAACAAAACATCCAGTCAAATGGGCTGTTTGTTGTGTGGGTAAATTGACATTGTCTATCAGAGTATCTCTGAATGCCCACATGAAGTATAGATCTAGGTGGCCTGCCGATAAGCCGGCGTACGCCTATCACTAGTGGTCAATTGAGATTAGTTTCTTCTCTTTTCCCATTTTTAAATTCTAGTTTTTAAATGTTTGAACTATATACCGTATTATCCCGAATATAAGCCGAGGGTTTTTCTCGAAATTCCAAGCCCAAAAGTCACCCTCGGCTTATATGAAAATCTCGGCCTATAATCGGTCAAAAATACGTTTTTTGCTCATTTTAATTGGGCGTACTACATCCGCACACTATTATCAACGGAATCGACTAGAAACTGCGAGATATTCCACTAAAAACACGTTTAATAAATGTTTTACCATGAAGAAGCATCATTTTCTCAATTTCCATCATTTTTATTTGATGCGCAGTTATAAACATAAGCATGGAGCTGTTTGCTGCATGGCATCTGTCATCCTACTAGTCTACTACGCGCTACTGCGTGAAGTGTGTGGTCTAACCTTGACGAGCACGATACTGTGTCGTTCGTACGATTCGAGACGGTTGAGCGCCAATAGAAACCGGCCGTATGACAATCACTTGGAGCACCTCTCACCGGTTTCTCACAAGTTGTTTCGGCCGGTGACATAGCTTTCTCTTGCACGCAATACGAAATTGACTAAATTTTACCCAGGAAGACCGATGATTTACATGGGCAAGGAGAGAAACTCTTTTTTCAATAACTGATCTAAAAGTTTGGGGGATTGGCTTATATTCGGGACAATGCGGTAGTAGGCCTATATTGGATAACTAGGAAAATGCCGCATATGCATTGTAAGATAAGCAATATAGGCCTATTTATGTAAAATGTAATGAAAATCTATAGAAACACCTTGATTGTAAAGCTATTGATGCACGGCTCCCCTGTTTTACTTGTCGCTCAATATTTAAATCATAGAACGATTTGATTGGTTTTACCGCTTGATCTTGATCGTTTTTTAACAGATCTGAAAAAAATACTTTATAATTATTTTCCACGAAAACTTATTCTAAACAGCTGATCTGATTTAGGTAAGACTTTGAAATAAGGTGTCATTCTCACAGTGTAGGCTATTCTTTTAAAATTTGAACTTAATTGAAGAAAATTCTTTTCCCAAATCTTCTCTTCTGGATTATTCTTATGGGGCTGTTGTAAATTTCGGAATGGTTTTTGTCAAAAGTGGTGCAACCGAATGCGCCTCAAAACTAGACAGCGTCAAGTTAGAGGAAAACGCTTGTGTATGCCAAGTGCCAACAAAATCTGTGCTTCCTTTTGACCTCCTGTGGGGCGCGAACAGAACACGGTAAAATTTAGTCTTCACTCAACTCATCCATAAAACAGTCAACTCAGAAAATGTTGTCATCAAATGAAATATATTTCAAAAGGAGGTCCTGTTTCAGGTTTCTCACGTCTCCAGGCAACCCTGCCGGAGGAGAACCAGTTGCTCCGTTGGGTGCAAGAGAAGGAGATCTGGTAGGGTCTCCTCAGCCCACGGTTGCTGCCCCCTCACCCACTCCTGCCCCTGACCTACCTACTACCAGTGAGTTGAGGACACAACTAGCAACGCCAACCAAGTGAGTACGCATCCATCCCTGTTTGGTACCGCTCGAATTGAAAAAGTTGACAGAAAAGATAATTATGGTAACTGGTGGTAAATTTAGCACCTTGGGGCTCGATTACTTGAAGCAGTTTAGAACTGAGTTAATTATAGTAAAATTGCAATAATGGGTGTAATTAAGAAATGCATTCATGGCTAGAATCTGTTGTGTGGTCCAACCTTGACTAGAAAACGAGGGAGCTATTGGACTCAAAACGATAATTCTTCAGTCCCAGAACAGCCGAGCGGCAATAGAAGCGGGCCGTACGACAATCGTGAATCGACAGCTAACCATCACCATGGTTAACAATCACCATCACCATGGTTAACAATCACCATCACCATAAACAAACACCAATTGCCAATTGACACACTGCCAATTGTATCTTGTTAAAATAAGTTTATATGTTCAATAACGATTTTGTTGAGCTTCATAATATCGGTCATCAGTATATACTATAATGCACAAAATGAAAATACCGGTAGGCTAATGTTTTTTTCTTTGTAATTTTGTGATGAACTGTAAATGGAGTTATTGATTTTCAACTGAAGAAATATGCAAGTTCAATTGTCCCACTTTTTTGTTTAATTAGGCCTACATTTCTTATTTTGATCAAGACTCTAACTCGACTAAAAACTTGTGAATCTTATTCACAATTGGACTCAAAACTAGGAACATGGACTTGCTCTCACACCCCTAATATTATGTAATGAACAGTAATCCAGTTTTAGGATTTTCAACACTAATTCCTGTATTTTCTGCCAAGTTATTGGAAATGAAAAAAATACGTAGTTGCAGTAGGGTGGAGTGAAAGAATACACATTCACACAATTGTTTATAAATCGATAAGACAGAATTCACAATCCTAAACGTAATGAGTAATCTTGTAATGCTTCCGTGTACTGTACAGTAAACCATCGTTAGTCTAAACTCGCTTAATCTCAAATTTGACATATTTCGAACTTGAAGTCAGTCCCCGGCTGAACGCATAGGCATTTCAATGTCAATTAATATGGCTAATCCGAATTCCAGCTGAACTGTAATTGTAACTAATATTTCAATCCTTGCTTTAGCACTATTTTTGGACTTGTATAATTCGAAATAGTTCGAGTGAATTCCCTAAGTTGATCATTATTTTCACAATTTCCATCTTTTTTTATTTGACACGTAACAATAAGTCGAAGCGAGCTGAGCTGTTTGCTGCTTTTAAATGTGTTATCCTAGTACGCTCTGACCTTAACGTGCACAAGATTTATGTTTTGCTCGGAACACTTGTTTGCCAGACTCGGGACGGCTGACTGCCAGTGGAAGAGGGCTTTATAACGAGTGTACGTTGCCGAAGCTAGCCGAGTACACACGATCGGTGAAGCAGCTTCTCACACGTCCTACATAGCTGTTTCTCGCACGCAATACGAAATTGCTTCAATTCTAACCGGGAAGTGTGAGGGTTTTCATGGAAAACGTGGTTTTTTGGTTGATCTGAATTTTTATAAATCAAAATCATCTTTCCTGGGTTCCTTGCATTTTGGATTAGTGAGGATTTACTTTAGTAGAAGAATGGCCTTGAGCTTAATTCAAGCCTGGTTTTCATTCGAAATTATTTTTGAGTCGGCCGACGAAATTTAGGACGTAATTCTGTCACCGGTTCTCACTCCGATTTTTTAACAACACTTTTTCGTGAACACAGCCTTTAAATCCAAATGAGCAATCTTTCAAATCTAGAAGTCGAATGTAAACATTCGTTCAGATACTGAGGTTTATATATTATATACCTTGGTCATTGGTTCACATTTATCTTTGACAGTAGTTGAAAGAAGGCCTATAAAGTGCGGAAATAAAACAAAAACTAAATTGCAGTGCTTTTGATATCAAATCCAATGCTGTCTGAAAAACAGGAAGGCCATGGCTCGAAGGCAGTCTACATGGAAACAACTTTTTCAGCACAAAATGAATTTGGTTGGAATTAATCCGACTCTCCCCGCAATTCAACCTGCGGGGGGGGGGGGGGGGGGGGGGGTCTTATGTAGCCCAAGATTTCCCCTCCTCACAAATTTTTTTTTTTTTTTTTTTTTTTTTAATAAGATCGAAACTTGATACAAAATCATTGTTCCCCAATTAAGGCTAAAGATGAAAAGTAGGATCGTTTGGACGGGGCACCACAAGGGCGATCATACCACAAAATGAAAAAAAAAAATTATTCAAGATGAACCAACTTTCCGAAATCATTTCTGGCCGAAATACACCATCTTGTTTCCATGGAAATCTGGATTGTGATTGGACAAAAGGTAATTTCTGATGACCCGGAAAAAAAAACAGTGGAAACCAGACTTTAGACTTGAAGGGATACAGTACATTCCCTCTGTTAATTTATTTCTTTTTCTCTATTGTACATTCACAATTTCACAAAAGTGAGGTGGCAAGGTCTTGAAGTAAATAAATAAAATTAAAAACAGTAATGATTATAATAAAGACTAGATAATAACATAATAACCAACAAAAACTCTAAAATCGTGTCCCAAGCCATTCCAATCTTCTCAAGTACGAGGAAGGAATGCATACTTTTGTAAAACCTATCACGCTGCCCTTAGCTCATAGCTCAGTCAGCTGAGGCATCGCTTTAGAAACTCGAGCCACTGTCGGGCGTGGGTTCGAGTCCCACATAAGACATGGGTTTTTGTCACTGTCCGTTCACTTATCATCACTTTATTCAAGTTTTATCATCACCTGCTTATTCGTGCCCTCAAATAACTTGGCCGTTGGTGGGGTCATTAGTAGGGCTGTGCGAGCAGAGCTTTTTGAGTTTGAGCGAGTTTCGAGCTTGACTTTTTTCGAACGAGTTTCAAGCACTATTCTAGCTCAAACGAGCTCAAACCCGAAATGGAAGAGACCCGCTAACTATGATTTCGATTTACAAACATTCCAATTAACGAGTGACTCGGGTAAAATTTTCATTTTTTCAAGCTTTTCTATTTTTTATTTTAATAATCATTGGTTTGGATGTTTATTCGAGTCGTATGTTTCAAAATATTGAAAAATATCAATAATCATACCTGAAATGAATCATTTAGTGTCACTGTGCATCAAGTCGTCTGCTCATTTTCAATATTGCGATTTACATTGTCAATCTTGATAGAGCATTTACTGCAATAGACTACTTCTTTTTCACAAAATAAGAATTTGTTTTTCTGTGCCACATCTATAAAAGTTGTTGAATTGACGACTAGTGATTGACCCGCCCACAAACGTCTCAAAACAAAACATCCAATCAAATGGGTTTTGTTATGTGAGAAATTTGACATTTACCTATCAGAGTACAGTAAAACCCTCGTTAATTCGAAATTCAAGGGACCCCAAAAAGTGGTTTCGATTTATAAAAATTCAGATTAACCAAAAAACTCCTTTTCCACGAAACTCATCACACTTCCCGGTTAGAATTGAAGCAATTTCGTATTGAGCGCGAGAGAAAGCTAGATGCCACATGTGCGAGGAACCGAATCACTGATCGTGTGTATTCGGCTATCTCCGACAGGAAACGAACGTTAGATGGCCAGCTTCCATTGGCGCTCGCGGCCGTTCCAAGTGATGGAGTGTTCCGAGCTTACCGCTCGTCAAGTCAAGGACAGACAGAGCGGCCAAAGACCTTAGTATCTAACCCAACGAAGTTAGATACTAAGGTCTTTGGAGCGGCCCGAGCGCACTCGGAGTCGGATGACGCAGTCAATGGCAGCGAACAGCTGAGCTGGCTTCGGCCTATTGTTACGCGTCAAATAAAAGGGATGGAATTAACGAAAATAATTATCAGTTCAAGGAATTCACTCAATCTATTTTGGATCATCTAACCCGAAAACAGTGCTAAAGCAGTTGAGGGGTCGAAATATTAGTTCGAATTACCCATTAGCTGGAATTCGGATTACCCATATTCATTAACATTGAAATGCCCATACCTTCAGCCAGGGACTGACTTCAAGTTCGAAATATGTCAAATTTCGGATTAACCGAGTTGGATTAACGAGGATTTACTAGTATCTAAATGCTCACATGAAGTATAGATCAAGGTGGCCTGGCGATTAGCCACGCCTATCACTAGTGGTCAATTGTCTTGATTTTTTTTTGTGAGTGTTCATTATCAGTTTATCCAGGGTTGGACGTATCGCTTTTCTGATATCTCATCTAACAATGGAGATAGAAAATGAATACTAATCAGTAATCACATTTTATAGAAGATTTAATTTAAAAAAAATACTTTGTAAATAAAATCATATCTTGAAATATAACAGAAAATATCAAAAAAACGATATGACCAACCCTTGAACAATACTTCAGCAACATTTTCGAGAAAAAATTGAATTGAAAAAAATTATTGTTTGAGAATAACGAAAAATGAATTTCATTTTTTGAAAATTTCGTAAAAACCAAATAATCATGTCCATTGTTGGTTTTTATTTATTATTTTTTTGGCAGTTTTAGCATGATAGTTATCTAAGTGCAAAATTTGAAGTGGATACGATCAGTATTAACAAAGATAGGATTTTCACCTGAGTCCCCCTTGACCAAATTCGTCCTTATCCAAAAAAATCATCACTGCCCGGTTAGAATTACGGCAATTTTGTATTGCGTGCGAGAGAAAACTACTACCGGGCGAAACTACTTGATCAGTTTACTACTGATGAGCTACTTGATCGCCTAGCTTCGCCGATAAAAACCGTTGAGATCGTGTATACTCGCTAGTTCCGACCGGTTCCGACGAAGCGCGAACTTTTTGCTATTGGCGCTCGGCCGTCCCGAGTGGCTTGACAATCCCGAGTAGCTTGACAACACGCGTGATGACGTTTCGATCTGTCCTTGAAGAGTGTGGATGTATTATGGAGAGGGGGAGGAACTGTGTAAGGGAGAGAGACGCGTGTGCGTGTCTGGTGGTTACTTCGACTCAGCAGAACTCGCTCGGAGTCAGTCACTCCGGTGCCACTGACAGTATGAGATGATGCACGTTGTAATCATTCAGCAAGTTTATATGCAAAATCAAAGGGAGAAATGCAGAAACAAAACTTTTTCAGACACTGTATATTCAATACCAATCTGTTGAATGATAGAAAGATGATAAGTTTATCCTTCCACTCTCGCTCGCTCGCTCGAAAAAGTTCGAGACCCGAAAGTATTACTTGATTCGAAATTTCAATCTAAGAAAAAATCTTTTCGAACGAGTTCGAGTCTCGATCTCGACTCAAACTCACTCGAAAATTTGGAGACTTGCACAGCCCTAGTCATTAGCAAACAGTACAAGGACCAACCCCCCGATTGGTGGGGTACACCAATCCTTGGTGCATCAGTATACGGTTCTTCGTATAGTGTTGACCCTGTCTTGGTTCACTGAGCCCCGACGTTTTTGGAAAATCAGCCCTAAAATACGGTGTCTGTGTTTTGTGGCTGTGAGCCTCAATATACTGCGCCCCGATTTGTGATGTTTATAACGCCGTGATTATCAGGGCTCGTTGTGATGTAAAACTACTTGGCTTCATTCATATAATGAACCTCGACATTAGCAGAAAGTGGGCATTGATCATGTTAGCTTAGAATAGGTCAGGGCTGACTATTCCAAAGAGCTCTTTCCAAAAACTTATGTTTGTAGAAACTGAGCACTGATTTACTCAGTGTTGGGGTAGGTCAGGGCTGACTATAGCAAAGCTCTCTCTTCAAAAACTTCAAGGTTTGTGGAAACGAGGCCTTGATTTCCTGAATGTTGGGCTTACTATACCAAGACACTTTCTGCAAACATCAAGGCACACTATATGAGGGCATAGCTTTACATGAAACAGAGCCCTGATAATCATAGCCTTAATTCTTAAATTCGAAGCACAGTACACCAAGGCTCACTTTCCACAAATGCCAAGACTTGCTATATTTAGGCTCTCTATATCATGGGATGCCATATTTCAAGGCTCACTTTCCGACAAAACAATCAACACTCTTCAAGACGCAGTTAATCAAAGGTCACATCACCAAGGCTCTGTTTGTCAAACCCCAAGGCTCTCAATATCAAGGCTCACAATAGGTCTACCTGCTTTCACTATGTACTCTCCACTATCATCCTTTTGATTCGTTCCCCCAACTTTGCCCAACATCCCTTCCCCTTGACGAGCTCTAGAAAAGTTGGTCTACCTTCTAGTGACATCCTCTTCAATCCCTTTACCATTTCAGACAATCTTTACTCGTATCTCTAACTCTCCCCTATTGTTTCATACATTTCTCTACCGCCCAATGCTCTCCCTAACCCTCTTTGCCGTCCTCTTGGTCCTCTAGGACTGAGTGAAGTTTGATTATCATTCTATTCATAGTGCTCAAAAATAATCAGCCACTTTTGAAGAAAATAATCCAAATTGTCACTCTGAATCGTTGTACTTTGCGTGACCTTCTTCGAAACATTCTCTTGAATTACAACTTTTGAGTTCAAAATGACCTAGATGTTGACGCGCCGTAAAACCCAAATATTCATTTCATTTACAACTTTTGGTGTTGCAGACCTAGTAAGGAAACTGTGACGAGCGTGGCCTTGGAGTCTACCGCGAGTGAACCAGTCTGAGCCGTCGTGACCTCCGATGACCTCACCGCGATACGCATATCAGACGCAACCTGCGGGGCTGCATTCCATTGTTGAGCACTAACTACACTCGGCTCGATTAGCCTACAATACGTCCACATTCATTGCCTTCTTTATGCCGGTCAGGAATTATGTTCTCACTTTATGATAACTAGTTACGTGTTAACTGACTTCACCTTAGTTTATCAAGGCGAGCACTACTTCCTAACGTGATAATTGTTGAGCAATTTTCATTTCTTTTCTAATATCTTTAAAGTTGACAAGTGCCTGATGATAACAAAAATGAAGAGCTTGAAATATATTGTTCACTAGGCAAAGCATGTTTTCGTTGATAAAATTTGCCTCTTGAGTTAATTGTAGACTCTTTGTTGATTCATTAAACTTGAAACAACCCACTAGACTGAGAAAGATAATGTTTTAATTTGTTTTCAATAGTAGGCCTATTTAGGATCAATTATTATCAAGCTGTCCAAATGTGAACTGATATGTAGTTAATGTGGAATATCATCAATTCATTTTTAAATTTATTGCCAGAATCCATGTATCTTGCACTCATCTGGGAAATGATGTGAAAGTATTATGTACTAGTTGTTTTCTATATCACATCAAGCATGAGGGGCTGACATAAAGAAGGCAGTGCTTGCACAAGACGAGTGCTCTGTGAGGTTTTCTACATTATATAATACGAACTGATTTCTTCGTGTCTTCTCCTAACTTCCATACATCTCTGAAACCATCTTAAGTGTTATTTCTGTGAAATAGCACGTTATGTAAACTATTTTGCCATTTGTTAGTAACACAGCAGCCTTCAATACACACCTGCTCAGTTGCGTTGACCTAACAGAAACTGGGGCTCAATGACTCACTATATCCGTTCATTATAGGTTTTCTTGAAGCTTTTTGCATTTGCAGTTTTTCGAGTACAAAAATATGAATAGTGATTTTAAGAATATTATTTATAGTTGTCACTTATTAGTTACTAATAATTGCACTTGTTTTAATATTTGGGTTGTTTGATTGTTAACAAGGAACTTCCTTGAGGTGCTCAATTATTAGTAAATAATACATATTACTATGTTACGTTGCACTGGTGATGAAAAACAAATGAGACAAGCACGTTATATGGACTGCTTATTGCGTTAATGAAACACTGGTTTGACAGGTGAATCAGGCGTGGGTAGGCGTGGTTTGTAGCGACCTTAACGGTAATAATATATATATTGTCAGAGTAAGCATCTGTTGTAGCATCTGTGAATTATATAATGCTTATATCCCTGCTCTGTGTTATTGGTCATGCCTGCAGAAACAGGATCATTGACTACAGAAAATGTTATTGGAGAGTAGTCTTACTTACCATATTTATATACAAACCACCATGTACTTTTAAACTCAATTTTATAAAACCTATTCTCACTGGTATAAAATACAAGCATTTTTTAATAATACTTTACATTTACCTATAATAAACTAATTTTTGTAATTTTTGTTCTGTTTACTGAAACCCACATTCTCAGTAATGGACTGATGAACAGGGTTTTGATAGTGATCTTACGTACTCACACTTTGTGGAGGTTAGGTGAATTAGTCCAGTCCACGGTCTATAGGTATAGGACTTGCATCGGGCTATCTCCGTGCGCTGGAAGGCTAATACCTACAGTGCTGCTAGTTCCCCTAAAATCCTAAAATCGTAGCGGTTTGCTAGGTGACGTCTTGCGGCCAAGAATGACGTACATTTGGTGCGCGCATGTGTAGAGTGTGGCCCACTGACCTTCTCGCACCTAGCGTTCCGCACCGATTTTGGTGGAACTAGCAGCACTGTCGGTATCAGCCGCAATGTCTTCGATACAAGACCTATATTTATAGCCCGTGGTCCAGTCTAAAATTGTTAAAAAATGTTCATTTTTCCAATTCTTAGTCATTTACTATATTAGATGTCTAGTTGTTTGTTTATCAAACAGTTCATATGGTAGTGGTGATACCTATATGCGTATAAATACGGTAAGTCGAGAGTGCACCCAACGCTATTATCTCGATTAGTTGAGCATGTCTGTCCTGTGATTGCTCAGTGAAATCTCGACTGACAAGATGAAACCAGGCGGTGTAGTAACAATCGTGACAGTAGTGGATTGTGGTCTTAGGAGAGTTGCATCTATCAATTGTTTCAGAATGTTCCCCTTCCTATTTATTACAAATAGTGCTATTGGAATGTATATGATATTGTATATTATTCAGTTTATCCCTTCACTTTTAATACAATTACGTAGTACAAATAATTTTTCACCAATTCTGTTGAGAATAGAAATGATTGTTGTTGGCTCAAGTTATTTGATGTAAGCATTGAGGTGTTTCTTGTATAATAAACTGATGTCAAGATACGTATGATAGTTAAGAACGGCCGGTGGCGGAGTGCAGTCCCAAATCTCCCAATGCTACTATGCTAATTAGTAATTGCAGTTATATTTTATATTATTGTTACATGACTATGACTGCAATTGCTAGCAGAAAACACTGCAAGTTGAATGAATATATAAATAATTATACAAATAATTAGCCAGGCTGAAAATATTGTAAAATTAAACCTTGTTTGGTTAGTATATTTATTATTATAAAAACCTTGTTCAAATAATGAATGAAGTTCATTCTTGTTGCAATTGAAGCATTATAAACTATTATTAGATAATTTTCATAGCATTCTTGTTCTTTATTGTCAGTGCAACATTCCAGTATCCTTTTATCCACTCCATTTGTATTTAATATGGGCTATATGATAAGTTGATTGGTTAGTACAAGAAGAATGTAATCTAATGAGCTTGCAAAGATTGGTCCTTGCTTGCTTTATCAGCCATAGTTTCAAACGCTAATGTTGCTGTTCGAAGATAATGACTGGAAAACAACCAAGATCCACGCAAACAACACTTTAGAATTACAGTTCTAGTGTTGATAAATGCTAATAATTCACTTGTCGAGAGATATGCAAAGAAAAGTGAAATGTGGCGTTTCATTGGATGAGCGTAGCAAAGTCTCAATTTCACTATGTACTCAAAAAAGGTGCTTTTTTCTTTTTTTTTGGTTTGCGCTCCACAGGTCATACGGGAACAAAAATTCAATTGAAACTTGGCATACACAAATGTCCTCATCTAATTCGATACTGTATAGTTTTGAGGCGCAATCGGTTGGACCACTTCTGAGAAAACTCGTTTCAAAGTTTTCAAAAATCCCATAGAATTACCCAGAGGAAAAAAATGTTGAAAATATTTCCTTCGAAAGAATTTTAATCCTCAGGGAATTTCAATATAATAAGATACACATTATTCCGAACTTTCACTCAAATTGGATCAGCTGTTTTGATGTAAAAAAATATGTCTTTTTTTTAAATCACTCAAAGCTATCTAAGATATACCAATTAAATCCAAGCATTGAACAGGTGTCACCAATTAATTGGAAACGATTAAAACAAGACCTTTTTTATTATTGTAGAAATTAGTGGGGAAGTAGGAGGGTAGTGATGTAATTGTTTGGATCTCAAGGTGGATATATATATAATTAATCCAAAGATAATGGTGATGTTCTAGCCACGATGCATTGAGGGTTGCGTTGGTTTGTCAATTCACGACTTTTGATCGACTGCTATACTTGTATAATTAAAAGCACATCATCAGATGTTCCACACCAATTGCAACATGAAAATTCTAGAATTACAACTATTAAAAGTTGAATAAATGACTAGCAGTAGGCCTACACTGAAACCTCTTGTGTTAGATTAGATTAGGGAAATGAAACCATAGCCTACATGTAGGAAAATGTGACCTAAGTTGTACTTACTACAACCTACCAGGGTGCAATTCCAGAGACAATCCAAGAAGATTATTAAAATGATTTTGAAGGTTGCCTTGATTAGAGAAAATCAGGTTCTTCGCTGATCGGTTGTAATGTTGAAGTACCCAACCAAACTTACGGGATCAAGGCAACCTTGTAAACCATGTTAACATGTTAACAACTTGGCTTTTATTTCCAAGGTGCTGGGCTTGTGTTAACCTGTAGATACACCTGATAACAGAGAAGCAGCGGGCTTATTAAACGAAGGTATTTAGCCTGTGATATTGCTGACGTTATTTAGACTGTTGGAGGAGTGCAGGTGAATTGAACATATTGGTGACTAGCAGTTGAAAATAAAAGAAAGATAGGGGTGAGAGGGACAATTTCATTGTAATGTAGCTGGTGGCAAGCCGAAGGATCACACTGAAGTACCAGAACAAACGTGACAATTTACATTTTCAATAACACTGCACTAGATGCACTCCCAAATTGTCTTTAATTTCCAAGTTAGTTCCCTGACTGCATTAGAAAGCTGATGATAAGCCCTACCTACAGATGTAAATACCAGAGTAGGGCCTACTCTCAAAATAAAAATGAATATATTGCCATATTATATTTTGCCACCATATTGTGTGTAATTTAATGCCAAAAACGCCTACAGTTGTTAGTCACTAGCAGTGGCGTGCAGAGGTGAAAATAGCATAGGTGCAGATACCCTCTGATGGATGTGGGTACCGCCCCCCCCCCCCCCCCCCTGAGAGAGAAATGGGGCTCATATGTCGAGGGTGGAGCCCGACGACCGTATACACAATAACGAAACACTTAATGAGGGTGTCTGTGGCACATCCAAGGCCACCGTTAGCCGATATCGCCGAAGGCGAAAAAAATTGCTTTCTTGACTCACATCTCTCGTATTTTGAAGTGAGTTTTTGATAAATTTTTAAATATTCAGTCAGCTGGATATCAACTCCTTCCTGTTTCTTTCAATGTATGTGTGGAATTTCAGAATTAGAAATCAGAAAATTCAACACGTGTGTAGATGAAATATCTAGATGAGCAATAACTCATCTAGATATGGTGATAGCTCACTACATTGAAAGATATACGTCGAGGGTGGAGCCCGAGACAGCTGTGTACTTAATTAAAAAAGTCCTTGACTAAGGGTATGGGGCATAGCCCCAGCCGATATCGACGAAGGCTACATTTTTTTGGCATCTTTACTCACTCGTCTCTCATTTTAAAATGAGTTTTTATTAAATTCATGAGTACTTGACAATTCTCAAGACCCACAGGCCTTGGACCGCGCATCAAACAACTTTCACTAGGAACACAAGAGGCTATTTTTGAGCATCTTCAAACTTGACGATGCTGGAACGTAAAATATTTTGAAAAAATTGTTTGGAATGATGAGGGCTGTTACATGACAAAAATGTACTAAATTCCGTACATTTCGGTTCAGTCATCAAAAGTAATATGTTGGTGAAAAATGTTATTTTTCGTCAACTCCTTCTGCTTGCGCCGAGTTATAGTTTAACAGTTGAAACATGAACTGCTCGTTCAATTTGGTTGAAATTTTCACGATGAATATATTCGAGTTCAGAAGTGCACCTTGTTTTCTAAGAAATAACGAAACATCTCTCATATCCTAAAAGACGTATTTCAAATTTCAATTCATTCTTCATTATTCTTCCATTTTCGAAGAGATTTCATCGATTTTCGGTTCATAAATGTATCAAGATTAGCCTATTCAAATCGATTGTGTTTTAGTCAAAGTTTAATATATAGCCAAAATTGGGCAAAATTGGAAGAATACTCTGAATTTTGATCCGATTCAAAATTATTGAGTTCAAGTGCCAACCATACATAGAAAAATATGTTTCATGGACAGCTCGCGATTAAAATAAGAATAATGTGTGAATTCAACAGGATAATTTCGATACCATGAAGTTTTTTTGATTGTGAACTGTTCTTGAAACAATACTAATACTATTCTATACAGTGCCTGCGTGCTTGCCTTGAGCTTTCCATATCACAAGTTCTGGTTCATAATTTCTTATCGCTTGGTTTATTCAGGGGATTTCAAACATATTTGCTTAGGAAATAATCATAATGATAATGCAATTAATTCAACATTTGATTATAGCCATATCGTACCGACGGATGGGCAACAGCGTTCCAGAGCTGTGCAACCAGCTATATATTGAAAATAATAAATGAGCTGGTACCGCGGTACGAATAACACTTTTTTCTCATATAATTTAATTACACTACGCATTCAACGTTTGATTGAAATCGAATACAGGTACTTTAAAACCTTTTCTTGCATAAAAACAGAGACGCAAAATACAAGTGTTCACGTAATGTTTTCGCGCAGCATTCTTTCGTCTAAGCCTGTGTCTTGGAGAATATTTTGCAAAAATGAAAAAAAAACAGTCGGATACACTACTCAACTAAGAGAACCCAAGGATCGCAATAATCCGATTCAAAATTTTATTTAAACTTTATTCACCATGCAAACAAAACTGAAAAATATAACAGTTCACCTTCATGTTTCCTAGCTATGGAGAGAGTCTGCATTGGGAATTAGCACGAGTTACGTATCTAGAGCTAAAATCAAATGTTCAACTGATGACTTTGAACCCCGAAATTGAAATTAAAAGCAGGAGTCCAGGACAATGATTATTTTTGCTAGAGGACCCCACCAACAGCTAGGTCATTCAGAGGTACGGATGAGCAGGTGATGAAGTGATGATACTATACAGACTTCCTACAGCTCACCAATAAAATGTTATCGGCGTTATATACCAATCGAAGCACCATGCAGAAGCTGATACTATTTCACGAACATGCAAGTATCAAAAGTCAATGTTGATCTAGATGATTAGTTGTCCCTCACACAGTTTATAATCTGGATAATTTTAATGTACCAATCATTACATCTATTCAACATCAAGATTATTTAACGAAGTGTCTGGTTGCACTCAGGTGTCATCAGCCTTTAGGGCTCGAGGAGGCTGCTGACACTCAGTTTAATTTCCGGATTCGTTCGGGAGGGTTCGGCTTCTTTGTCCGAGTCCGAGTGGTCAAAATTAAGGAAATGGTCAAAATAACGATAGCACGGAACCGTTCACTGCAGCTCAATGGTTAGCACACCTAACTCCTAATCTAGGGAACTCTGATCGCATCCCGCCTGAGACTTTTTTTTTTCCTTCAGAGTTTATATGTAAAGGAACATGGTCAATTATGTGGACAAAGCCAGGTTGCGGACAGTAGGTTAGGTTAGTGTATAAACCTTGCATATACCGCCGGCAGGCGGAACGGAGTTTATATATTAATATATAGATCATTTATCGGTAACCAGTGTGCACACTAGCAGTGAAAATGACAACTAAACTATTCTCCCGAATGAAGCCGAACCCTCCCGAACGAATCCGAAGCGTGGCCCGCCAACCGACGACGCGACCCTGAGTGTCACCAGAATGGGAGACTGGGAACACTCGAGGTCCGCAAACATGAAAACCATTATTTACGGCCATTATTTAATTGAAATGTGTGAAAAATATGTAGTTTTTTATTTATGCTGTGCTTATACGTTTTCAACCACTCCGATATGCACACTATTTTCCATATTTTTTGTAGTCAAGCATTGGGCTTCTCATACAAGTTTTGTTATTTGGGGGAGGAAAGTTACGCACTACAGCATTGTGAGATGAAATGATGACAAAACAAAAGCAACGCCAACATGAAATGCATACCTAAATTCATAGAGAAATTGAATAGTAAATATAGTCCTATATATTATGATCATGGGAAGTATCCTGGACCGTTAACACGTACTTGTGCACGCATTCAGTCTGGATTAGTTACTTCAACTAGGTGTATTCATCGTTTAATTTTCATAATTTTCCTTCATAAATATTTTCTCCCATTGGTTGTGAGGGTATAGGGGGTGGTACCACCCAGCTTTTCAATATGTAATTAAGCGCCACTGGCGCCGATTTAATAGTCTGCACGCCACTGGTCACTAGCGGCCGGTGCAGAGTACTATGCTTCTGCAGCTATAAATTGAGTGCTAACGGAACCCCTAGATCCACAAATATCAAGCAACCATATGTTACGGGACTTTCATTCTCTTACCTTGCGGGACCTGTGTACAGTGTATTTCTCTGGATAAAAACCATAATAATTAAATCACAGCAAAGCTCTGACGTTATATTGGTGTCACTAGTCTCACTGAACGTATCTTCATTTGTCGTAACACCACCATCTTTACGAGCAGTCAGGAACCCTTCTGAGTAGTGGTGTCAATATACAATTTATCACTCGATCATAATAAAAACCTTCGAGTGCCGTAAAAATTTACTAAATTAGATGGAAATCATAAATTATACTATTCATTCAATGGTTTATTCATTTTAGTTGATCAATTTTATCTTAAGGACTACTATAAATACTGCTGGTAAGTGATAATCCAGTTTTCACTACCAGTAGGCCTATTCACTAATTATGGCACTGATACATGCACATACTAATGAGTTCACTGACCTTGTTTAATTGCATAGTGATTTCACGACTGGGTTATTATATTCATTACCTTTAATCTTACACAACTCTCCAAACTGGTGAACCAAGTTAATTTGGCTATAGAGACTGGTCCAGCAAGGATATTTTTTATTTGCTCCATCCAAATGTTGGTAAAAAGACACAAATTAAGCATATTTTCTCATAGCAGTGCATATTTCTGAATAGAAAGATAGTAACTAATTGATCTGTGAGTAGTTAGTACAAATTTCTACATTTTTAGTAATAATTATGTTCTTGGTCTTGAACTGTTATTTTTTTTATGAATGAATGAAGAAAAATGAGAGTATAGAGAGAAACACTTGGATATAACAAAGATCACTTAGGACATTGGTTCAATATGCTTATACTAAATATATCCAGAATAACATTTATATTTTTATTTAACCAGTTGAACACTTTTCCAAGTAATGGCAACAGCAAGATTAAAGGCTTACAAGCATTACAAGCTTTGATATGTATTATTGGTGCATTACTGGATGCACCTTGCAACTAATTCCGACTAGTTGAGTCGTACGGCCAATCAAATCATGATTTCATACACTTTTAGACTGGAGTCAGAAAATAGGTTATTGAAATACATGAGCCGTACAATCAGACATTAATCTTCACTGATCTCCAGGCAGTTTGTACATACTAGGCAGTCTCGGTCTAGTATGTCGTACCGAGGTCAGCCATTGACCACATTCTAATATCAGCTAGAACTATGTACGGTTGCGTGATTATTAATCAAAATAATATATAATTCATCATTAATTGAAATAACATATCATTAATTATAATGAGAATAATATATTATTAATTGAAATAAAATATAATAGTTATTAATTAAACAACAAAGCTACATTAAAATGCATCCTGAAGAAAATATACAGACATTATATGCACTAAAACTGAAAGACGATGTGTGTATGCACTCCACGCATAGTCTACAAAACAATTAGCAGTTAAATGTGCGTCAGATTCACCATTTTATTTGTTCGCAAGTGATTTACTATGTATGCAGACAGCTAAAGAATCACAGTTACAGATATCTTATTTAGACTACATTCCACTTTTAAACAGTCATTCGTCACTAAGACTTGACATTTTATTTATATGCGTATAATATTTTGTGATATACTCTATTTTATCTGTGAAACAGGGACAGTATTTTGGACAAGACGAAACCGTTTATCCACATTCAAGTTGTGTAGGCCTATAGTATCTTTGAACAAGTTGGACTCTTTTTATTATGAACAATCTGAAGGTTTTAAATGGATACTCGAAAAAATACTCAGATTTACTCAAACAAATGCCCACACTCCCCCACTGCTGTTGTATTTTGATTATTTTTCTTTTGTAACTCAATAGATTACGTTGATATTTTTAATGATGTTTACTGTCTCACTTGGTCTGTTACTGAGCAATGTAAATCGGTCTTTTTTTTAAACTAGGCATATGAAAACTTGGAGTACAAGTTGTTTGTTGGGTGAGATATTTATGAGAAATATTATTGAAATCTACACATCTTGGTAACTGCTTATCTGATTTTCAAAACACTTGTCAAACATGACTATTTGGTGTCCTCATAGTAGTCTACATCTCAAAATGAAAACACTTTCAAGATTAAAATATTTTCCTCTCTTTTGGCCATGTTTTTCACACATATATTTTAAAAATTTATGTGACAGATTGTTAGTTTGTTACCCAAAACTATCCAGTTATAAATGGTAAGATATGAGTAATGTGTGGTAAAACTTTCCAACCTATGGAGAGTATAAAAGAATAAAGATCCGGTTTGTACGGAATAAATGTCTGCTATAGTTCATCAAAATAGAATAAAATTAGAAGAACTCCGTCAGAATTGTGTTGCCAATATGTTAGCCTAAAAAACAAACATGGCAGAGAGAGCACTCTATTTAAAAAAATACCAATTTTTTCAGCTATTTCAGGAATCAACTAAGATATGATTTATTCTCTCCATACTAAACCATCGATACGGCAAAAATATCCCATAGCGTATACCGTTCCACATTAACAACACGTAATTCACATTCACATCTTTAACGACTTCCTACTATTAATCAAGTCTATTTCATTTCACATTATTCCTACATCAAGATGATATGTTTCTATTAACGTACGTAGCTAAAAACATGGACCGAAACCATTTGATCTAGTTTGATTTTACCATTTTGCATGTAGCTCGCACCATGGAACTTTGACATTGAACATTATTATCGTTTCACAGTGAGTTCAACGACAGCCTCTCCAGCTATAGCGAGTTACAGTTGTGCATTCACCATTACAAGTTGGAATTGTGCTTTAATAGAACTATTATCAAAAGAATAGAATAGAACTATTACAACTATTCAATAGCATTTGAAATGAATGAGACTATTTTACACATTACGTTTGTGGATTTATCTACAAATACTGATTTGGATGGGTCTTTACTATTATTATACTAGGTATCAGTATATTATATTTGCTAATATAAATAGTTGCAATATTGTATGATATATACTATAAGCTATGTACATAAAAGAAATGAAACATTTACTGAATTTGAATGCTTATGAAAAACTAATGGAAGCCTAGAAACTAGTTAGCACTTGAAAATGAATATAACCTACAATAAAAAAATATAGCAAACACATACACATTATATGCTTGAAAATAAAGATGTTCTTCTTGAACAGTTCCTTACAAATGAAGGTGAAATAAATTATGATATTTAAAATTAATTTCAATATGGACCAATGGTGAACATTGATTTTAAGTTCTACAAGGGGAGACTGGAGAACTACATTATTGGTCTACTGAATTATTTTAACATCAGACGGTCGGTTTTGGAAGAGTATTTCGACGATGCTCTCATCGGCCAACGTGGATATGTCACCAATATCACGATCGTTTTGTGCAATCTTCCGCAACACTCGTCGCATGATCTTGCCTGACCGAGTCTTGGGAAGGCCGGGCGCATGTTGAATTGTCTCGGGAGTTGCAAATGGGCCAATCTTCTCGCGGACTAGGAACAATAGCATAAGTTTCAGTGATAATAATAGTAATGTGGTAGTTCCTCTTTAGTATGTTTCTCATGAGTAGTTGGCTCATAAAGATTCAAGTGATATGTTACACGAATTGAGAAGCATGTTTGACTTTCATGACTTTGGGTTGTAACCTGCATTATCTTCAAGATTACCTGGATACTAGACGAAGAGTTGGGTAGGAACTTAACGAAAGGAACGCATTCTTTTTTGGGGAACTTTTTAATTCCTTTTTATAACAAGGAGCTCTATCAGAAACTTAGTTACTATTTTCGGGGAACTTGGGAACGAATTCACGTTCCTTTGAAAGTTCCTTTTTAACATAACTGTACTTGTTGAAGTTATTTTTACATTACGCGTGATCGTTATCCATCGCTATTTCCGGTCAACTAACCCAAGTCGTGAGTCAAACTACCCTCGGGTATGCTTTAAGCTTTCGGACGACTGTTCTATCCCACTAACGCTCAGGCGTCCCGACCCAAATAGACACCACCGAATGGAAAATACCCCAACTAGCCATCAATCCAACCCCACCAGGTAGGCACTGAGTTACCGACCTGTCTCTTTAACTAACATTCCCTAGGTTTGACGTCATAGTGGCCCCCACGACAAGCGAAAGAAATGACATAATCAAAAACCAATCAAGAGATAGTATACATTTTGATCAACCAATAGGAAATACGTTCTCATGAGGCATCAACATCGACCAGACGCATCAATGCCCACATGCCACACACGTTCATCATTGTTGTTTATACCTTCCCACTGTTCGGTCACATTGTGTATCTTGTTTGTAAATGATTGTGAATACTGTATCATGGAAGAATTGAATAGGACCCAGGATAGAACTTGGGATATTTGTACACCCCCCTATATATATTTTAATTTTAAAGAATCATACGTACTAACCATTTTCTTTAAGAACTGAAGAACTGAAGAACTGTGTTGAAGTTTCAAATTGACTCATTCTATACCAACATGTTACATTTTTTCATAATATCGTATTTATTTACGACCTGTTTTAAATTCTAATTTAAAGCGTGATATTTGGAAGAGAATGATCTTCATGGTTCACATGAGTAGTGGAAATGTTATTGTTTCAATTTAATTTCTCACTGAAAGATTCAACTGTAATAAATTAATTTGAATTGATCAAATGTTCATATTTGATGTTTGAAACCTGCTTGAATGCTGAAATGTTATGATACTTTGTAAAATTGTTTGCAACAACCTTGATTCAATCGAAAAGCAATATTGTTATCAATGTTAATGGTCTAAACACCAAGAAAATCCTAAGAATTGTTCGCATCAAGAACTTTTAAAGGAACTTTTACAAATTTTGGGAACTTGAAAGTTACTTTTTCATCTGAGGAACTAGGAACTTAAATTAGTTCCTTTTTTAGACAAGGAACTGAACTTTTACTCAGTTCTTTTATTTCAGGAACTTACCCAACTCTGACTAGATGTAGATTTCAATCTCTTTCTCACACATCTACATTCAAATTACAA
The DNA here is from genome assembly GCA_964007535.1 of Brachyptera risi. Lineage (NCBI taxonomy): Eukaryota > Metazoa > Arthropoda > Insecta > Plecoptera > Taeniopterygidae > Brachyptera > Brachyptera risi. The sequence continues at coordinate 17,077,644 of OZ023330.1, forward strand.
ATGCTTCATTTTAAAATAGTCCTTTTCCATGAAAGCTGATCATTTTATTGGTAAGCTGTAGTCATAGCGTTATACATTTTCAAATTCTGTAACTTGAGTACCGCTACTTGTATTAAACAATAATAATTCCTAAATCTCATATGTCAATTGTTCTGTTGAGCAATGTGTAATGCCTAAATCGATGAATGAGTCTGGGAAACATTTGTTCATGCTGATTTCTTGTTTGTGGTAAAGGAGAGGTAAGGTTGACCTACACTCAGATACCTGACCAGTTTTCAGTTTAAATACTAGAAGTAACCATTTCTATTTTTCCTCTTTCCTACCACACGAGTCCCACTGCTCAGCTGATGTGATGATAAAAACGCCATACTAGAGTTGATTTGATTACCTTTTCTTTTGAGTTCGTCAGTGAGCTTTTTATTGAAGTTCACCCCCTCGTTGGGTGTGATGAAGCAGTAAAGACACTCGCCCTTGACTGGATGAGCTTGAGAAACAACGGCTGCTTCAGCCACTAGCGGATGCTCAACCAGGGCTGACTCGACCTCGGCTGTGCTCAACAGATGACCCGATACATTGAGCATGTCATCTACCCGACCCGTAACCCACAAATAGCCATCCTCGTCTCTCCGGGCACCTGAATGGCAAACAAAACACTCTTTGATAATCAACATTTATGTTTATGTATGTATAAATTAATTTATAAAAGTTATGATTCATGGTATAATTATACCATGAATCATAACTTTTGTCAGATTTTTGATATAAACAAGAATTAGCTTAATTAGCACTGTTACAAATAGAGAGATGAAGAAGAAGAAACTATAGGTATATCAATCTTTAGAAATGAGTAGTTGATCAATTGACTGATCAAAATCTAGAGATAGACCAGTCATTTGACCGAAGAAGTTTTTACCGAATATTTTTGGTCAAAATCTTCTGGTTACTTTTACTTTTGATATACAAACATTATTTACATTTCAACTGTACTAATTCTGTACCTCTGTGATTTGAAAAAACTCCGAGCAATTTTCACAATATATAGACATGGTTGTGTCAATGGCCTCAGTATCCTCCTGTTGACATTACACTGTGTAAAGATAGCATAGAATAATTCAAGTCATGACTAAATACAGAAGGCCGACAAGGCCTACTGATATAAGTATTGACAGCCATTTATTATAGGCCTAATTTATAACTTATAACAAACCCTCAAATAACCTATAGGTGCATGCTGACTCGACAGGTTGCTCGACTAGGTGCTGAGTTGTATAGACAGTAAAACATCATATAAATTTTAAATAGTAGCAAATTTATTTCACAATCCAACAATAGAATAAAAGTGTCTTTATTTATTTGCACATAATACAACAAAAGGGTGAGGTTTGGTCAATGCACCGTTCTTCCACCAATAATCAAATTGTAATTATAATCAAAAAGGTCCACAAATCCAAAGGAAATTTTTTCCAATGTATTAATTACTTTCAGACTAGAGTGTCCCATATAATCTAAATGATTAGATCGTTAATTAATACTCACCATGTCAATTAATCATAACTAAATTACATGTGGAGTAAATTGTCAATTCATAATCACATCATTATATTATTAATACTGGTAGTTGATATTTCTAATATCTGCAATAGTAGTCTATTGGTCATATCTGATCTATTTGAATGCTGTGTTATGCTACAATTCTAATACTCACTAGGCTGTGTCAATTGTTTATACCCTAACTACATCTTAATTGAATTGTTAATTTATTGTTATATTATTATATAAATAAGCCTGTATTTGATATCTCTACTATCTGAAATAGTATTAGTCAACTAAAATATTCAATATAGGGTACTGTTATAACTATTCTCAGGAATCAATATTAATTAGTGTTAATTTTAATTACTTACTGTTATTGTTAAGGTTAGGTGGAAGAACGGTGCATTGACCGAACCTCTCCCTTTTGTTGTATTATATGCAAACAAATAAAGACGCTTCTATTTTACTCTATTCTATTCTATATCCTTAACTATAACAGTAAGTAGGTCTAATTAAAATTCAATATTGATTATAATAATATATAGTACATTTTAGTTGACCAATACTATTTCAGATATTATATTAGCCTAGATATCAAATACAGGCATTATTAATATTATGATTTAATAATAAATTCACAATTTAATTAACAAGTAGTTGTGGTATAAACAATTGCCAACTAGTGAGTATTAGTATAAATTATAGTCTAGCATAGCATTGAAGTAAACCAGATGCCATGAGACATGCCATGCCATGAGACTTTCGTATAAAAGTGTTTTCATATCAAGGAATAATTAATTACGAAATTTGAAATGTGTGCATATTTTACTTTTCTGCCAATACAATAGTTACTACTGAGAAAGAGTTTACAACAAAAAAGGATTTTGATCAACTTTTGGTCAAAATCTCGGGTCATTTGACCAAAAGATTTTGACCGGTCAATTTCCCATATCTATCAATCTTGCAACTACTGTACAGGGAGATTGAGTGAGATTTAAGTATACCCGACCGTATATTAATAAATATCCATATTCGGCCTACTTTGTTATTATTACGTTATAACTTTTTCAGTTTTTTGTCATTCTGCTAATACCTCAAGTTGATCATAAATGAAAGAATTACAAAATAATTTGGTTGCACATACGAATATGATTTTAAAAAGGACAAAGTAACTTACCGTCGCCTGTACAGTAAAATCCTGGAAACTTCTTGAAATATGTAGTTTCAAATCGCTCGTGGTTACCGAATAGTGTTCTCATGATTCCAGGCCACGGTCTTCGGAATACAAGGTATCCTTCTCCAGGACCAGTAATCTCTTTCCCGTTGTCATCCAGGAGAACCGGTAGCACGCCGAAGAATGGGAAAGACTGCAATAAACAAAACATGGTATGAGTCATTAATGAGAAATAAATAACATTTTATTTCATAATGTAGCATAGTAAATTCACAGGCCACATTTTCTTAATTGTATGGATGAACAGTTTTATTTATGTGGGTTATTCTTGTCATTTTTCAAAAGTTCGTTATAGTTCATCTCAGAAAAGTTCCAATCAATGGAAAAGTTTCCATTCCACACCGGACTTAAAAACATGTTATGATTATTTATGTTCTCTCTTCTATTCGATGGAGGTAACTGTATCGAGACATCATTAGAAACCGACATTTCTCTATTTATATTGATCGTTTCCGACAATTCCCTGCCTACATTAGAAAAATAAGAAATAACTATACTATAAGAAATTTTCTGTACAATTTGTATTTATTTTCAAGGTTTTTCATTTCCACAGTGCTTACATTAGTTTTTTTTTCATGTTTATTATATGTCTATGCATTTTATCACGTCTCCTTATGGATACTATTAAGCCATTAGTGATCCAGGGTTTTAGTTTACGGTGTTTCGAATTTTTTATTGAGTGAGAAATATCTGTTGCTTTATCTATGTGCCCTCTGAAAGTTCTGATAAATACAACTAAAGCTAAATTACCGTCTGTTTCTTTTAATGCTTCCAACCAGTTCTCATTTCGTAATAGCATCAACAACTTGTCTTTATTAATGACTTTACAACTCAAAACATTGTGACCCGCTGATTGTTTTGAATCTGAATTATTGTTTCCATTCCAAGTTAGAAATATATAACAGGATAGTGATCCGTCAACATACATTTATACACACCAGATATGATAATTGGCTCTTTACACGATTTAAAAAATATATGATCTATACATGTGCTGGATCGATCGATCAGTTCCTCGTGTGGGGTGATTTATGCAAGAGGTACCGGTATATTCATTTGAGTATAACAAATTCAAGTATTCAATTTGAGTTCTATTGAGACTATCACCCAAAATATTCAAATTGACATCACCTATTATTATATCGTGAGTTACAGAAGCACTATTCCTAAGCATGCCAACAAAATCATTAATGAATAATAATATGTGCATACAAAGTTTTACCACAATTTTTTTTTGGTTTGTCCAGTAGAACACAAAATTAACAGTTTTGTTTCACTCCAGTAAGCCTACCGTAACAATACCACAGGGTAACTTGAAATAATTATACTTTCTTCTCAAAATTCATCTTACTACTGTATAGTTAACACTTGAAAAATGATGCTATACTTTGTAGATATCAAGATAAAGAATTGATATAACTTACTGCAGCTCCTGGCTTCATTGGCGTGCACCCTGGCAGTGGTGTAAGCACATGACCTCCTGTCTCAGTTTGCCAAAACGTGTCGACAACAGAGCATTTCTCATGACCGATTTGTTTATAGTACCACATCCAGGCCTCCGGGTTGATTGGCTCTCCCACTGAACCCAGTACACTCAACGAGTCAAGTTGATGTCTGAATCAACAATAATAGAAACATTATACGTAGCAAATCCCTATGTCAACAGAATGGCATAAATAAATCACTTGGACAAATTATCTCCAAAAAAGCTCACGACAGGCTGTATATATTTAGTCGGATTGAAAGAATGTGCACTGCTAATTTTGTTATACTTTTTAATTAAGTACTAAATTTAATTAGCAAGCAAGATTTATTATGTCAATTGCAATATAAATTCTCCTCAAATCTTAGTAACTATCTACATAGATTTAGTTATTCATCCATGGGTTTGAGCTCAAAACATAAACTTGGAATATGTTTATATTTTAACACCTCATATGCATCTGCTAATATTCTAGCTAGACACTGATGCCATGCACATTGTGATACCGGTACATAGATTCTAACAAATTGTAATTATTTGAGTGGCCTTTTATGTTGCAATTACATTTTCAAGTTCTCACATGAACGATAGTGCATATTAAAAAAACGATTCATTTTAATTATGAATAATATACAAACAAACCTATGATCACGAACAGCACTCTATTGCAGTGATGCACAACCTTTTTCTCATTATGGTCAATTTAGCCATTCTATACTTGCTCTTGGGCCGCACAGCCTATAAAATTGTCCCCGAAAATGATATAAGTTCTATCCCAAGGTCAAAAGTATTATTTTAAATGTTTAAATTGAATTGTTGCATATCAGATACTCTGATCACCCTCCACGTTACATTACGTGCAAAATTTAATGAAATTTTATTGAAACTCCAGTTGAGGTAGCAAAATTTGATTATGCTTGACCCGCCCGCCTACCAGTTTTAGTGGGAAAATGTAGGAAAAATGCAAAATTGACAGATTTGCAAACAACAATGTGCCATATTCTCAAATAAAGTTCATTTATAAATAATGATATAATTAAACTGATAATCGACAAATTATTGAAGAAAAGGGAAAATACTGAGTGAATCGATGATAGTGCCATGTTGTTTTACAAAATATATTACTTTACCAATAGATACTGAATTTGCCTCAATTTGTCTAGAACCAGTCATTATGACAGTTGGCACTGAATACTGACACAAAGAGCATGATAGTCTTATTCAGGCTTCTGCAGAAAGACATGTGACATTACTATAAAAAAGTTGGAAAACCAAACAGAAGACAGTAATTCTGGATGAACAATTAGGGAGTGTATAGTAAATTAGTAACGTAATGCCATAGTTTCATTTTTAATTTGCATAGGAACAACATCAGATTCAGGTCACATATGTTGAAGAATTTCCCATCGAAATTATCATGATACGCCATGGAATTTTTCAACATTTTCATTCAGTTAACAGGCCATATTATATGATATGGCAGGCCACAGGTTGTGCATCACTGGTCTATAGTCCATACATGTAGACTACATCTACGCTATATATGTGTAGCACATTACTCTGGATTATTCAGTTTATACTCTGAATTATTCAATATAATCCAGTCATCATAAACTTGAATCTTTTCAAGATGTCCACACAGCAAAACTCCCAATCGTCAACGATGAAAGATAGGCACATCAGTGGAAGAGACAGCAATCTTTAGAAATTCTTATTTCTTTTTTCTGTTATTTGCCATTACTGTACAGCTAAAAGCTAATCTAATAGTTACTTCTTCAAAAGCTGATGTTATATACTGTTATCCAATATATTAAGTACCAGTATGAATGTAATATATGTCTAAGAGGGAGGTAATTGTTGTTTACTTCTTAACAGGTTCGTCACCAAACTTCATAAGAGCTCGAATAGCTGTTGGTGCTGTGTAGAACTGGTTCACTCGATATTTGTCAATCACTTTCCAATAGCGGTCGTTTTCGGGGTGAAACGGTGTTCCTTCAAACTGAGAACAAAAAAAATCATATTTCAACTCTGAATCTTGGAAGAGAAGCATACAAAAATAATGCAGCAAATAAATACTGTAGGCTATAAATTGTTATGAAAGCAAAGAAATATAAAAGTGCTTCAACACATACATGTACTTTTAATTAGATGAGCGTGGCGAAGTCTCCATCCCACTCTTATGGGGCTTTGTCTGTGTGTTTTTTTGTTTTGTTTTTTTTGTTTGTTTTTTGTTTGTTTGTGGGCACTGCACAGGTCGCAGGGTTTGACTGATCAACATAAAACTTTTTTTGTATGGGCCAACTTTTACAACTTAGAACTGTATAGTTTTTGGAATGAATCGGTCGATTAGATTTTGAGAAATATCATGTCAAATTTTTTAAAAACCCCATAAGATTAGGCTGGGTGAGAAAATTTGAAAAAATGAAACCTCTCCGAAAAAAAATAAAATTTTCTCTGAGTGTTCAAACATAAATGATACACATAACCACCATTTTGTAAGCAATTCGAACCAGCCGTTTCAAAGAAAAAAATTCAAATAACTGTTTTTATACATCAAATATAATTATGGAAATGAGCCAAGATTCACTGCTTCCTAGATTCGATATTTGCCCAAGCATTAAATATTCTTCATATTCGTCAAGGTGTGTAGAATACCAGAGAAGATAAAGTAGTAATTAAATGAAGGACAAAGTGTGTAGAATACCACAGTCGATAAAGTAGCAAATGTAGGACTATTATTATACCTTATTCAGATATCTCGCTCATCTTACAACGCATATTTCGCGTTTGCCTAGTATTTCATCCTGTTTCATTACTTTCCTATTTATTATTTAATAACACTAAAATTCCCGAGGAGGTACTGAGTCACTCACATTGGGCATTGTGCGCGCATGAAGAGCGCCTTGGGACTGCCCGTGCTATTAGGGTAGTTTTTTAATAAATTTCTCGAGTCATATCTCATCAAGCATTTTTTCTCACCATGACTGAAGTAGCTCCGTTAGCCAACGGGCCATACACGACGTACGTGTGTCCTGTGATCCAACCTACATCAGCTGTACACCAGTAAACGTCGCCCGGATGATAATCGAACACGTACTTGAATGTTGTCGCCGCGTACAACAAATAACCACCAGTAGTATGAAGTACTCCTTTTGGCTTGCCGGTTGAGCCGCTGGAATCACATAGTAAAGCAATGTTACCAGCTGCTATGCTGATGAAACCTGGAAGAATATCCTTAGAACCCTTATTTCAAGGTTTTACCTCTTAATAGTTATCCCAACAATGCTAATTTGAAAATAAATTTATAAAAATAATAAAGTAATAGTAGGCCTATACTTTCACATTTTTTCAAAATTCAAACAAGCTAAATAAATGAAACAAAATTTTAAAAAACAAAACTCGTAAATATTGTATCTACTAAATAAAGAGGCCTAAATAAAGAGGGTTGGTGATTAATAACTCATTTTATTTATAACAACAGGTTTGGAATGCATATACCATTACTTTTACAATGTTGCAGCTCATACTGTGGCTGCTTTTTCAAATTTCATGATGTATCATTGGATCAACGAAGCAAAAACTCAATTTTACCAAACGTACTTGAAATATTATGGGAAAAAAATTCCGCTCCATCTAAGGTCAAATGAAAGTTTCAATTTTCATGAAGCTTGGGGTGCATATGTCATCAATCATCATCTAGCTTGATACTGTCTAGTTTTGAGGCACAATCGGTTAGAACTCCTTTGAGAAAAAACGTTACATAATTTTGAAAATTGTCACAAGAATAACCAAGAGGAGAAAGTTTGGAAAATATATTTTCTTGAAATATATTCAAAATTTTATAGAATCTAAGCAAAAGAATGATATACATTAGTTTTAAATTCTACATGAATCAAATCAGATATGTTTTAAAGATTTTTTTTTATATCAATTAATAAGCTACAGTATTAGGAAAATCTATTAAGAATGGCAACATTTTGAACCAATCAAATCGTGAAACAATTAAAATATGCAATGAATAAAACAGGAAGGACGTGACATCAGTTTCAAACTTATGGCTCAATCCTACAACACATGTTACGATTATTTAGTGGCCAGTGGCAGCTCGTGTGTATGTACTGCTGAAAGGCAGCACTCTCTGTGATTTGCCAGATGCTATGCTATTTTCAATCAATTTATATTGAATACATCACTTCTTTCATTTTGTACAACGTTTTTCATCTAGCAATCATTGTTTACAAATGCAGCATTTGTAAAAAAAGAGAAACAAAAACGTTTTTATTCATTGTTAAACGTCTACTCACTACTGCTTCGAATTCATCATGAAAACTACGCGACTCTGAACGCCTGCAACAGTAACGCTAGGCAATATTTCGTACATCCTACGTACTGCACGTTCGGCAGCGCGAAGCAGATCGGAATAGATAGGCAAAGGCAGCACGCAGTGAAGGGACAATTGCGAGAATTAAAGCCTGTATGGGTACTGCAGTTCGGGTATCTCCAACAAGCTCGAATGTGCCCGAACACTGCCAAATTGAAAAGACTCGGAACACCGAGTCACGGCTCCCGCCGCCTCCTAATCCCTTACTTTACTATTACTATAACGGTCGAGTGTTTCGAGCCCTTTGGTCACTCGACATTCGACAAATGTTGCTGGGTACCCATTGATGAATCATGGCAGAGTCAGATAAGTATATTTGCGTTGATATACAGTATCAAATTTCAGATATTATTCTTTATCTGATCTACGCTGACAAGCTAAACAGATAGCGATTTAGTTATCAATATGAATGAATATCTAGATCTAAATGTGAATGTGAAATGAGTAAAATGCGTATGTGTTTGAGACGTAGAAAATTTTGCCCTGTATGGCGATTTACGAGGCTGTATACGCCCATAGTTTTGTGGCTGCGTAGCTTCATATTTAATGTCTTTTATTCAACTGCAGCACCCCCCATTTTTCAGGTCACCGGCCGCCGCTGCTAGTGGCTATAAAGGTAAGATAATGGTACTGGTAGGCAGTGTTGGGCAATGAACTTTTAAAACGAACGCATTCTTTTTTTTCGAACTTTTTGATGAACGCATTACTTTCATGCACCAGTAACGTGAACTTTATAAACGTTCGATTTTCCGCGATCTTTTAAGGTGTAGAACGTTCGTTTGAAAGTTCATATTTTTTTGGTTGGCACTTGCACATGATAGTATACAAGATTGCACTTTGTTTGTTTCCGGGCCGAGTGCCAATCTATTGGCCGAATGTACGTCTTGATGTGGTGATTCCCCGGCTCGGGGACGTTTTGTCACGTGCACCGAAACCTGCCCTAGCTTGTTTTGTGTCTTACAACTTACAATGTGCCGGTTTAGATAATATACCATGCTTGCCGTGTTCTTGAAGTCGCTGCAGTTTACGTATTCATAGGGAAGTAAAAGTACATACTATTTCTTTAAACTATATACGTTTCCTATTATCGTATTTTTTTGTTATAGAAACCGGATGTCAAATTATTAAAATATAGTACAAGGTGTAGTGCTTATTCATATTAAGGTCCTATTTATTATTTAACAACCAATCATTTTGAAATTGGCCAAAAAATGCCTTTCTATTATTGTATTACCTGTTTTATACATTATTATTGAATGTTCTTTTATACTAGGCATGCCTACATATTATTAATAAAATATGGCTGAGAATAAAAAATACGGTGATATTTTTCCTTTCAAACAAACTTTTGTTTTTTTGAATTTGAACTCGAACATTTAACTTCAAGTCAAAAATTCGAACTTGAACTTTTAAAAAGATCGTTTTATTCGTAACGAACTGAACTTTTAAAAAGATCCTTTTAAAAGTGAACATCCCCAACACTGCTGGTAGGCTCTGTTATGATTAGATCATTAGAGCAAGGATATTTTTGAAAATACATATTTGGGCATTTTAAAATGCATGTTTTAGCATTTTTCTGCATGTTCTTGTATATTTAGAATAACTTTCTATGCATTCTCCTGTTTTCGTGTTTTTACATGCTTTGGCATTTTTCAATTTTTGCCATTGAAATTAATTTTGAATAAATTCAGCCGTAGATGAACAGAGTATCGTGCAATCTGTAGTACATGCACAACAAATTCAAAACAAATTACGAAGAAAATTATGACATGAGAAATGTTAGTATGCCGCTAACATAATCCCTTCAAAATAGTATAAAATTTACGTTCGTTACTGGAAAATCCATCATATGAGCTGTTGTGCTAAATAAAGGATATGTCAACGTGTCAGTATGTGGGATGCTGAAATATGTTTTTCTGTGTACAAAAACATACATTCTGATAGGAAACACAGTCTGACACCCAAAATTCCGGAATTGATTTTGGTGAGCTATTTTAACCAAAAACATGCTACAAGTAACAACAACCTCTACTAATATATAAGTAGAGTACGTCAATCTGTTCATTTGAATAACTAGGCAAACGCGTTATGTGTTTCCGCGTTGATGGATGAGCTGGAACATATCAACTTATCTTTGGATTGGTTATTATATATATATACACCTTGAGATCCAAACCATTACATCACTGCCATCTTATTTTACATTAATAATTTATATAATAATAAAGAAGGCTTTGTTTTAATCGTTTACAATCAAGTGGTGGCACTTGTTGCTTTGATTTAATAGGTATCTTAATAGCTTTGAATAATTGACACAAATAACATTATATATTTTTTTACATCGAAACGGCTGATCCGATTCAAGTGAGAGTTCGGAATAATGTGTATCATTATCAGATTGAAATTCCCTGAGAATTTGAATCCTCTCAGATGAAATATTTTTCACGAATGTTTTCCTCTGGGTTATTCTAATGGGATTTTTGAAAACTTTGGAATGAGTTTTCTCAGAAGTGGTTCAACCGTTCACGCCTCAAAACTATACAGCATCAAGTCATATAGGGGTTCATGTGTGTGCCAAGTTTCAATTGATTTTGAATTTTCGTCTGACCTGTGGAGCGCGAACAAAAAAACAAAAAAAAAAAAAAAAAAAAAAAAAAAAAAAAAAAAAAAAAAACAGACACTTTTTTTTTCGGTATAGTGTAATTGAGTCTTCGCTTCGCTCATCCAATTAATAATCGGTAGGACCTACAAAAAAAAGAGAAAAATGAATACTTTTCCATTTCAAGTATTGGTCTGCACATATTTCTGCATTATTGCTGTATGTTTGTATGTTTTGGCACTTTTGGTTAACTATCAAATCTCTAGTTATGATTACTGAATATTTGATTAATGATTTTTTAAACTATTCTGTAGTCGGGAATGTAGAGACGTTCTCTTTTGGAATTGAGCTCCACAAGCAAATTGTACCCAGAAAAGAATAGCACCCTATGTTGACTTTGTGATGAGGCAGAAGAATCCTAATATTATTATCTTGTACATATGGGCATAACACAAGCATGTAGAATGAGAAAGGTTACATCTGTCTCACAACTCTACACTTTGTTCTGTGAAGTGAATAGCTAGATAATGTTGCATTCCGTACGGACCTTGTGTAGAGCATAAAGAGAGGATCTTCGGCAGATACCCACTCGGGATAACATGAGCTTGACGCATCCTCCATCTCGTCGTGCCACCAAACATCCCGATCATCGTTCCACTTAATCTGCAACAGCAATCAATCCTGTTTCAAGTGAATAACAGCAAATATTATAACAAGTACGGAATGCAACAAAAAATGTTTGCTTCATTATATTTTTTTCTATACTCGCTATGGGTCTATATATGCACCTACCAAAATACATGGCTCTTTATTACTTTGTTAAGTGAACTTCTATCTCTAACTTTATTTCCATCAGTTCCAAATAAAAAGAGAAAATAATAATTACCATCAGGCAAAAGGGATCTTTAGAGCCAAGAAGAAACAAAGTAAAAAGGTTTCATATAAGCAAATTTATACTCTACCCCTACCTTGTGAAATATCTTTGGCGTTCAAATAACGTGTATGTTTGTTGTTATAATTAACCTTCAATTCAATAGTTTATAAAATTAGCATAAAAACAACAAAATATTTTCCATCAATATTTTCCTCTTGTCTAATTTTCTATGAAGAGAATATAAACCTCAAAGACCTCAACAAAGACCTCACATATTCTCAATTGAATATTTCTCCATCCAGTGACCCACCTACCTGGTTATCAAACGCTTTTTTCTTCTCAGGTGAGCCGTTCTCTTCGGATGATCCATTCCTTTTCTGGGGTCCATCTCCGTTCAATCGAGCAAGATGACGAACTACAACGCAAGTCTCAACATTGTGTCCCAGCTTTTTGCAACGGTCCATGCCTGCAACACAAACAAACACTGCAATTCACTGCTCAACCAGCAGCTTACCATGAAAACTAAACGAGGTGCCAGATTAATAATTATGCCTTATGGTGTACTTATTCAAGTGAGAGTTTCAAAATCAAACGTTGTTCCTATGGAGTGCCATTGTGCATCCGAGTTTCTCACTCTCTTACCGCTGTAATGCCACCTCGTTTTGAGTTCACGTTCAGTACCGTTACATAGTTTCTAGCACTGCTGTAGCCGATTTTCATTTTTCAAATTTAAATGAATTGATTTTTGTTTATACATTATTATTTATTTATGTGAAAGTAATTTGTTCATCTTTTAGTACGGTAGGGCTTACGTACTACTTATGACTGAAAGTGAGCATTTTGCAGCATACAAAATGTTCATATCTTACTTTTTTTGATGAGAATAGAGAATTAATTCTACATAAATAGATCCAACTTAGAATCACAAAGCTTATACAAATACCAAACATTGAAAAAGATTATAGACTAGTTGCCTAGTTAAACTAGTTGACGAGTAAAATAGACTAGTTAATACTTTGTTCTTCACAATATTTTGATGGTTTTCTCAAGTTTCAATTTTTGAAACAAACATTTATTGTATTGTAGGCAATAATTAGTACTTGATATGTCTAATGCTATTGCTATTCGTATGGCTATTGATATGTCCTTTTTAAGATTCTTAAAAATAATTACCGATTAAATAAGGATCTAGATTAATACATGTTTGATAAAATGTTTACCTGGTTAATACATGCAAGATCATTTTAGTAATTCTAGAAATCCAGAGGGAATATTTTCACTCATCTTATTTTATGATTCCTTCTTTATAATTATTATATGCAATGGATAGTTATTTTCCAGATGAATAATATGTCTTCATTTACGTACACACTGGTGAGTATGATATTTCAAAGTGGCTTCAGTTTCAACTAAGCAGATCTGAGAAATTTGCTAACGTCATAGCCTCATGCTGTGTTATCCTACTATGTTATGCGTCCATCGTGTACGCAATTAGTGTGTTATTGCCGTTAAACCATTGCCAAGATTAGGCCGAAAGTCGCAGTTAGTACACATTCAAACTACGTAATTAATCGAATGTGTCTATATCTTGCTTGATCTCACTGTCCCAGCCCCTCCCATGCATCTACGGCATATTATTTGAGCAACAATAAGGCCTGCATATCGACTGTCATTTCAATCTTTTTTATTCACTTTAATTTTTTTTTATAACATCGAAACTTGATACAAAATCATTGTTCCCCAATCCAGGCTGTAGATGAAAGGTAGGATATCGACAATCTAGCATACTATCGACTCTCGAAGGGCAACGATACCAGCTCATGCGTGACAGCCACCCCAATTGTGACTTTATTCGAACAATAAAATTTTAGACGATTTCATTTTTGTTTGTTCTTTATGTTAGGATGTTATTCACGTCAAAATGAAATAAAATAAATCTAAAATCAACTTATTTGTCATCTTCAAACAGAGCAATCAATTGATGTGGAAAGTGAAAATAATCAAAAATGTGATGGCAACCAGCTTAAGGTGATAGCTCATGAAATTACCCTATTTAGATGAGCGTAGCAAAGTCTCCATCCCACTCTTAAAGGGCTTTGTCTTTGTGCTTTTTTTTTTTCCCAAGCACTCCACAGGTCGCAGGGGTTGACTGATCGACATGAAACTTTTTTTGAACACGCAAACTCATCCAACTTGGAATTTTATAGTTTTTGGAATGAATCGGTCGGACCGATTCTGAGAAAAATCATCTTAAAGTTTCTAAAAACCCCATAAGATTTGGCTGGGCAGAAAATGTTAAAAAATCAAACCTCTTCAGATGAGATAAAATTTTCTCTGAATGTGTATACATAGACTCTACACATTATCACCATTGTGTATGCAATTCTATCTGGTCGTTTTGAAGAAAAAAATTGGAAGAACTGGTTTTATTCATCAAAATATATAATATCATAAAAAATAATGACAGATTAGCTGCCGAGATTCACTGCTTTCTAGATTCGGTATTTGCCCAACAATGAAGTATTTTCATATGCGTCAAGGTGTATAGAATACCAGAGTTCATAATGTAGCAAGGGTAGAACTACTTCAACGACTTATGTACCTTAAACACGGCAAACACGATCAACATTACCTGTCAACATGTTGATATCAACATATTGATGAGATAATAGAGCATGTTCAATTCCCGGCAATATGTTGACAGCAGTCATCAACATATTGTCTTCGTGTATAGGCAAGATCTGAAATACGGGTTATCTACTAGCTGTTAATATGTTGATATCAACATGTTGACGGGTAAATGTTGATCGTGTATGCCGTGTTTTATTCAGATATCAAGGTGTGTAGAATACCAGAGTCGATAAAGTAGCAAGGGTAGAACTATACTTTAACGACTTTTATACCTTATTCAGATATCTCGCTCATCTTACAACGCTTATGTTGCGTTTGACTAGTTTAATTAGAATGCAACTTACCAGCATCACATATTTCCTTCAGACACAAGAGCTTTTCGCCCCTCCAAACCCCATCGGCGGTCACCAACACTTTACTCTTGGAGTCAAGGAGTCGTTCGGCCAACGAATCAGACGAGAAACCTGCAAACTACACAACAGTACGAGCTATTACAATGCCATACGTACGCTTACAGCATTGCCTCAGAATACATTATTTTATAATGTTTATGTAGCTAGAAAGTAGGATATCATAAAGTACACCAATGTTTGGTGTAGTTTATTTTTATCGTCATTGGTTAGTACTCTGCTCGAATATTACCCTCGATGTTAGATTGCAGATTGCACTTCTGTCATTATATTGTTAAAACCAATAGTCTTTAGTTATTAGTTCTGAAAACCAAATATATACATTTAAAATCAGTTGAAGAAACAAAGTAGGTAAACTCTGACTATGGGCCTATAGAACTGAATTTTAGAATTTTAAATTGAATAAAATTTTCCCATGGTATTATTCTGCCAACTTGAACCAGGACATATCTTGGTTATACTCATTATAATCGAGTTCAATTATCATCTAGAGGCATGCGCTGGATATTTGAATACATTGAAATAATTTGTAATACATTTGAATGAATGTCATTTTAAAAGTTATTTGAAAGTTGAAGTTTTTTGGACTTATATTCAATTTCATTCTAATCTTATATTTCATAATTATTTTGAACCATAAATCATCGGAGTTTTTATGACTTCATTATATTATGTATTATTTTTTTATTGTTATTTACTAAACTCTTGCAATTGCACATAAATGCACGGTGGCGAGTTCCCTAACTACCCCTATCCCACCACCTCCCTAACCCTTTGACGGAATAACTTTAACCTAATTTCGTCCCCTTCAAAAACATTTCTACTGAGCCCATTCCAGTCCCTACTTGTCCTATACAAGAAAGAGAATTTACCGACATGCAATCTAGCCCCCTCTATGACTACCGCTCTATCATGACCCCGCCTACCTCCATACCCTGACTCATTACTTTCAATCAACTTTTGCAGCTCCCCCCATCCCCCTCTCCATCCATTACCATGAAGAAATTACATAAACAATCCTCCTTCCTCCGTATTTCCAATTTCAAGCATCTCAGGTCTTGCATCATCTCAGTTGGACTCTACTAGACTTGTATTTGATAGTTTTTAGTTTTCAATTCTTCATTGTCTGTACATCCCAACAAACATATATAATGTACACTATACTTTTGTAACGTGGGTTTTTAATGACAAATAAAAACTTACATACGGTCTATACTATGGGGCCTTTTGGGCTACAATTTAATTTAATAACTTTTCTCTGTCTATTCATTCTCAAATAACAGTACAATGAAATGGACCATTACCTTTTTTTTCATATTGGGTTTTAACGACGCACTATTGACTATACTGATGGCTACGATCTATCGGCGTCGGTTGATGATGAATGAGATGATGGGATGGGATGATGAGATGAAAGATTATTTTATTAAATGTTTTGGATGGTGGGAAGGAGTCGGTCGTGGCCTGTTATTAAGGAACCATCCCAGTATCAACCTGAACGACAGAGGGAAACCACGAAAAACCCCTGTCAGGATGGTCGACCATGGCGGGAATCGAACCCCGGTCTCCCGAATGACGGTTCAGTGTGTTACCGCTCGGCACCATTACTTGAAATTGTTTATCCAAAAAGAAAATAAAGACATCACTATGATTATTACATCCTCCATGACAAGAATTTTTTGTAAGAGAATGGTAATTTTGAACAATATTTGATGGCATCTGTTTCTCGGAACCTACAATTGCGATCTTGTTAAAGGAAGCAGGAAATTACTAAATAGCACCACACTTTCAATGAGATTACTGCAAACAGATTACTGTTTAACAGAATAAACGCTTTCAATATAATATATTATCCATAAATATCTATTCATATTTCATAAATATTATTTAATAAACCCACCACTATGGAATGCACAGCACCTATTCGTGCACAAGCCAGCATTGCTACTACTAGCTCTAATATCATGGGCATATAGATAGCAACCCGATCTCCTTTGACCACCCCTTTAGATTTAAGTACATTGCTGAAGCAACACACTTGTTCCAACAGCTTTTTGTAGGTGAGGCGGCTGTAATCTTCTGGGTCATTCCCCTCCCTAGAACAAAAGAAAATTAATCATTAACAATATTTTTCCAAAAGATGTATTCAAGATATTCTAAGATGGAAGATTTATTTATTGAATATCTATTCATATATAAGCAAATTATATTCGAGGTTTCATTACAATTATTTTGTATGATGGATAATTGGAGGTTGAGTCATGAAAGTTATGTTCTTCACAATGGCATTATTATTTAGGTTATATGTTTATAGACTGATTACAGTGGCGCATTTAGCTTTTATGGGGCCCTAGGTGCAATCTGATTCTGAGCCCCCCCCCCCACACCCCTACATGTACATTTGGAGAAATAGAGGAGTTTGACATTTTCAGTGGAAAAAAATCATGTTAATATAGTATAATTTCATATAATTTCATACCTTGTGGAAAATTTACTAAAAATGAATAGACTTATTTTATATTTAAAATTGATGGGATAACAGCGAATAGCTGTTCTAAATAGTTCACCCAGAGCGATTTAGAACAGCTGTGTTTCCTAAAAATATCAATTTAAATATGAGAAGGACTTGAAGGTAGGCTACAATAACGTTTGCTTTTATGTATTGATGTTTGAATAGTTAGTACAATGTATTTTACAAAGATTACATGTAGATGGGAATATAACTGAATACAACTCTATATTACATTTGCTCTTTCCTGCACTTAAGTTTAGCGAAAGCGTTGATTTGTACATTAAAATCACATTTCTCATTTCTTAGTTTCTTCTTATTCAATACATAATATTGCCAGACTTCCTAGCCGCTCTTGACTCATAGAGTTTCTAAGGTAGCTCTTTACTCTCTTCAGCGCAGAAAATGTACGTTCTCCAGAAGCTTTGCTGATGGGAATGGTTAAATATATGCGTCAGATGGTTTCGACATTTGGAAATGTAGATTTTAATCCTTGCGTCAAAATCTTATACATTTCGGAAGGAGATTTCATAGATTCTTGTTTTGTGTACTTCAAAAACTGTAACAATTCATCACGAAGAGTATTACAGTCGATGTTCTCTCCATACGCTTGCATTAAAGTGGAGATCATTTCATCGATGTCATCCTTACACAGATCTTCACGGACTATTGATTGGCTGCAGCATATTACATATGGTAGCAGTTATAAACAAATAGTGTATATTGCGTTTAATTTTTTTTTCACTACGGAAGGTTACAAATATATTTAATAATTTAAAAACAAAGACATATCAAAAAAGTAATTTTCAAAATCAAAATCCAGGGCCCTAGGCGCGCGCCTAGTGCGCCTAGGCCTAATCGCTCCACTGACTGATTACTGCTAGATTCTGTGTGCTTTCCAAATTGTTTCCAAACATCCACATGGTATAATGTTACACTGATACGACAGGTGGGATTGAGTTGACTGAGCTGACTAATTTTTTTTTCTCATATTGGGTTTCAATGACGCACTATACTGATGGCTACGATCTATTGGCATCAGTGGATAATGAATAAGATGATGGGATGATGAGATGAAAGATTATTTTATTAGGTGTTTTGGATGGTGGGAAGGAGTCGGTCGTGGCCTGTTGTTAAGGAACCATCCCAGTATCAACCTGAACAACAGAGGGAAACCACAAAAAAAAAACTGTCAGGATGGTTGACCATGGCGGGAATCGAACCCCGGTCTCCCGAATGACGGTTCAGTGTGTTACCACTCGGCTATGCATGTTGGTGAGGTCTAACTAAAGTTCAATTCATTTTATTGTGGCACAATATATTTGAAAACTTGTTACTTCAGGAGTTTTTATTAAGTCAGCATACCTTGTCATTTCATAAAAAAATCCAATCTCATTATTACATGTGTTGAAAATGTTTATGAAAAGTATGGTAGGCCTAATCTCTCACGTGATATTGTGTACATAAAGAGTATATTACATAGACTGGTAGTGAACGTGGTAAACATATGTGTGTGGTCAATATTAGATGTTTGACTGATTTTGAATGACTGCCTGTATTTTAAAATTTGTTAGCTTTAAGTATAAGTAATGTTATAAGGTTAGGTGGAAGAGCGGTCGTGAGACCGAACCTCGCCTTTCTTCACTGTATTTATATTTACATGTATGAATAAAGACTTATCTATCTATCTATCTATCTATTGTATGTAGGGATGATACACACAAAAATGACAAAAATTGAATACAGAAAACCTTATAATGCCTCATAACTATGAAAAATGCAGTTGATTCATTTTAGTGAGTATGATAATTGATAACTGGTAATTGATAAGCAACCAAGTGCTGTAATAATTTTTCATGGACCACAAATGCAGTGTTTATAGTAATTTCAACATTTAAAATAATTATTGTTGAGATTCCAACAAAAGTATGTCACACTTATTTAGGCCACTTTGAACCCCCCCTCCCTCCCATGTCACAGCTGGTCACAAAACCCATTACCCTTCCCGCTTTAAATACGTCACAAATTCTCATACACCCCCATCCCTAACAAAAAAAATTAAGAACAACAGGCGGCAAAGATACAATAAAGTAATCGGAATATTAATTTCTTCATGTTTGCTTTTTGAGTAGTCAAACTTAATAATTACTTGAAATGAATCTGCTGTTTCTAGGGTGGGTATAAATATGAGAATCTATAAGAATGATGCCAAATACATAGAACAGAAAAATGGTACACAGTTGCCTCCCCCCTCCCCCTTATAACACCTTAACCCCCCCCCTCCCCCCTAAGTTGTGACGTAATTTATGGACGTCCCCTTGTGAAAACCTTGGTGAAAACCCACATTCCAATCAGCATGTTTTAGTCTTGTACATGACGAAGTTTTATGTACAGATTTATCCCACAGTTAGTGGAATCTATTTTTATTTTCGAAATTCGATTGGTGAACATTGTAGGGCCATCATCGTTTTTTAGACATCTCCGCAGATAATACAAAAAATCAAGTTGTATACATTATTAGAATATCGAAAATCTTTGACAACACTTAGGCCTACGTGAGTGAATTATTTCACAAGGTGAAATTGGTACAAAAAATTGTTATTTAAATAACAACTTTTAAGAGAATTCTCTTATTTGTAGTAATGAAATTCTGCAATCGGTAAACGTTTCGATCGGCATGTCCACTCTGCTGCGTATGACATGTAAAACAATATACTAGATAGAGGTCAAGTGCGAGTGCGTTAGTTCAATGACCTTTGTTGCACTGATAAGAGTTCTGTCAGTATGACAGAATTATAACAGCTGTTTGCCTACTTGTGCTAGATTACTCCAATCGACCGTTCTCTATATGCATCACAACTAGCGCTTGTCAGTTTCGACCGGTCAAATACTTGCAACTTTAATTGAAAGCATAAACCAACATCAAAAGAACTATGAATTATTCATAAAATGCTAATAATAAGAAAGAAGAAAAACTGTGGTGGTATTTCAGTATTAATCAAGTTATTACGTAATTATGTAAAAGCTCTGAAAAATGGTGTTTGTCTCATAATTTTAGACCCAGTATAGTACCTTATTTTGGAAATTAGGACAAATTTGATTATAAACTGACTCCAAACATTTACTATATTAATGTTTTAATGTAGGACCTATACTAAACACACCAGTCAAGAGTCAAAATATATAATATACATATGAATATATATATATATATATATATATATATATATATATATATATATATATATATATATATATATATATATACATATATATATATACATATATATATATATATATATAAGTTTCGATGTTATTAAAAAAAAAATATATATATATAGAATATATATATTTATATAGTTAGTAGTGTTGTTAAGAGGCGCAAGGTATATTTGTATATAATATATATATATATATATATATATATATATATATATATATATATATATATTCATGGTTGTTTTGAGATGAAAACTGTGTGAAAATATGAATAACATAGAGTTCAATGAATTATAGACAACTATAAAATATTGAACGATATTTTATTTACTCAACCTAACGTTTCAAGAGCTTGTTGCCTTCTTGATCACAGGTTAGATACTAAAAATTATGAAGAACAATCAAATCAAAACATGCGAAAATTACAAAAAACAAGTCTCTAAGATAATATAAAAAATAAGGTGGATATATGTCATGTTGGATGAATTAAAACTAGGCCTAGGTTGTAGGGTGAGCCTATTTTTCAAAGAATTAAAATATCAGAAACAATTATACCAATTCAAAATTAAAAACATGAATAAATAAGAATGAGAAACAAATCAAATTAAAAACAGAGAACCAGATTATCAGAAAATATACAAAAACTAATATAAAATCCTAATGGATGAATAAAAATAATAACAGAAGAGGTAAGTGAAAGATAAGGACCAAATATCGTTCAATATTTTATAGTTGTCTATAATTCATTGAACTCTATGTTATTTATATTTCCACACAGTTCTCATCTCAAAACAACAATGAATACATATAATAACTGTGAAAGCTTAAAAGATCTTATATATATATATATATTTATATATACATATATATATATATATATATATATATATATATATATATATGTAAATATACAGGTGCGTCGGAACGTTTTGAAAGATAGGGGGGGGGGGTGCAAGGCCAATTCCTTACCACGGGGACACGGTGTGGGGGGGGGAGGAACTCTTCAAAGCACCACAAAAATTTTTAGAGTGAGTTGTTCAAGGGGTTTTCTAGAATCATTTCGTTGGCTGATTTCACGAAAAAAATAAAATCTCTGTGAATTTTTTCTCTCGGGACGTCGCTAGAATTTGTCTATTGGGGGGGCGCACAGGTTACATAAATTAAATGACCGCCCACAGCTGGACACCTGCCGCGCGTGAAAAGGGGGTCTGGGGGCGAGAGACCCCCAGCAGAGCCCCGCAGGGACTTTTTGACAATATGGATATTTTTTAAAGTGATTTTTGCGATTCACAAATGGTTTCGGAGTCTTATAATTGAATCATCATGGACATTTCCGAAGTTATACTCTTGCGATTTCACTCAGCAAAGCCCCGCAGGGATTTTTTCGAATTGGGCCCATGCCATTTTTCAAGTGATTTTTGATATTTACAAGCAGATTTGGAGACCAATGATTGAATCACTATGGACATCACCAAAGTTATTTTCAATAGTATAATCATTATGGACATTTTCGAAGTTATTTTCGCGATTTCTCCCGGCAAAATTCCCAACTGTGATTTTTTTGGAATATATGGTCATTTTTCAAGTGATTTTTGCGATTCACGTGCAGCTTTGAAATATCCTGATAATTGAATCCTTATTGAAAAGAAAGAAGGAATTGTGAAGTAGTAAAGTATATACTAATACAATTCATAATGGTACTTTATAATATTTCATCGTGTGTTTATTCGTAGGTCAACACTTTTTTTTCTCAAAGGAGGATAAATGATTGGGGGGTGCAAATGTCGATTAGTGGGGCGCGCGCCCTCCCTTGGATCCCTTTTAACGACGTCCTTGTAATGTTTTTATGAATACATTCGTAGTTTCAGAAAAAATAATTGAATGAGTGTAATCAAACATGTAATTCTATACCGTACCTGTTTGAACAAGAACATTTTTTTTGCACCCCACACTTCAAACAGAAGCATAAGTTTTGATGAGACTTGGCATATAATCTAACTTGATATTGTATATAGTTTTGAGGCGTTTTTAATACTTGTTTCGCGCTTTTTTAAATGTGACGTCGTACAACCTTACAAAAACAAACTATTACTTACTTCCTGATTTTTTCCAAACATTTTTTAACGAAACAGGCTGAAATTTTGTGTTCGTGGTTGGTAAGTATATTTTCCCGCAATTACTAGAATACCACGATTTTACACTTCAGGAGTCTTCGTCAATCGACTAACCGGTGTGTTTTGTGAGCCGCATGATTTTTTCATATTGTGCGATAAGTAACATGGGAGCAAAGAGAAGATGCTATACAGCCGAGTCCGTGAAAAATGGAAAAGGGGTGAAAGCGGGGTTACACTTCCGATCAAAATATTGGCAATTTGTACAGTACTAGTACGCGGCTAGATT
>OZ023330.1:17103416-17185916 GCA_964007535.1 Brachyptera risi
TGAACGGACGCAGTTAGCACTGACATCAAGCCCTCAACTTTGTTCTGTGAACGCAGTTAGAGCTTAACCGCAGTTAGCTTAACTGGGTACTCAAAGAAAACTATTTGTTTGCAGTTCCCCATTTTTCATGAGAGGTTGACTACCAATCCACTTATTCAGCTGGATGATCCAGTGTGGTAATGTCAACCTCAATGAAATTTCTTGGAACACACATTACGGATACTCTTGACTGGACAGTCCATATCAATGAAACGACAAAGAAGGTTTTGAAGGAAATCGAGATGCTAACGATGTCTTTGTAGAGTGGTTTCTCCAGAAATGCTAAAGATAGTTTATTTTGCTCACGTCTATTCTCATCTTCAATTTGGAATTTCTTTCAGGAGCCATTCTTCCATGCTAAACGGCTCTATCGTACTTCAAAAAAGAGCAGTGCGAAAACTGACGTCGTGCAGACAGATTTTCAAATCGATCTTTCTACTCACACTTAGCCTGTATACTTATTCTAAGAGCAGTCGTTTTTGTGAGAGAAAATCTTGAACTTTTCAAATGTAATCACCATATTCATACGCATTATACAAGAAGACGCGACGCCTACATATTGACAAGCACAGACTTGCTCTGTACTCTAGAAGCCCATATTATCTGATGTAAAGAACTTCCTAATTTTGCATTCTTTTTATTCTGCTGATGATTATTTAAGCCATCTATGAATGTTATTACGATTCCACTTTTACAAAATGTTTTCAAGATTATCTGACTTCTATCATACTGTATATATATATATATATATATATATATATATATATATATATATATATATATATATATATATATATATATATTTATATATATATATATATATTTATATATATATTTATATATATATTTATATATATATATATTGAATATATATATATATATATATATATATATATATATATATATATATATATATATATATATATAGCGTAAAGCGTATGTATATATATATATATATATATATATATATATATATATATATATATATATATATATATATATATATATATATATATAGCGTAAAGCGTATGTATATATATATATTTATATATATATATATATATATATATATATATATATATATATATATATATATATATTTATATATATATATATATATATATATATATATATATATATATATATATATATATATATATATAATATGGTGAACTGAAATTCAAGATTTTTGTTTTTATATAGACCTACCGGTAGGGGTGAATGCAAACAATATAATTAATAGGGATTCAGCACTCTGAGGCAAAAAGGTTCACACTTCACGCCAGGTTTTTTTACAAAATATAAATAATCACAAAACGTTAGCTGGGGAATTGCAGAGTTGGGTATACGCATAGACTAAAGTATTCTTTAGTCTATGGTATACAGAATTAATACACACGCTATCAGGTGTCGACAATTGGACTCAATGAATGACTTACATTTTGAAAAATACATGTAACTATTATTTGTATAACATATTCAAACATGATATTTTTAACAATTAATATTACCTCAACGCAAATCAAAACATACAAATACCACGCAACCCAATGTGAATATTTATTATCGACATTATTTTAGGAAAATGAAGCTATCTTCACCACAAGATGTTCAAAAGTAAAGACAAATTGACAGTATATGTAATGTTGACGCTGAAAATGGTACGATGCGGATGGAAAGTTCAAATACAAATAGAAAAATAGAAAGTACAAATACTATTTATATGTAGGATTAAAGCTATAAAATCATACAAAAACATTGCACAGGAAAAAGGAGTAGTGGAAAGGAGGAGCTATAGGCTATTCAGAGTCAACTTGATACAGTTCCTAGTCAGTGAAGAAAACTATTACAATAGACGACTCGCAGTCTCCGTCCCTAAGAGACGTCACTAATCACACCGTCCAATCAACAGGGCTGTTGAACTGTAATGAAATTCAAATATCCAATCGGGCTATCTTCAAATTACCACAAATGATATAGATCCAACTGGCGGACAAGTGAAGCCACGCCTATTTCGAATCGTCAATTGGGGTTTAAGCTTCGATCATCATCATCGAGGAGATGGAATAGCGTCAAATGGAAAAACGTCAAATCATTTATGTAACATGTTCTTTGTAAAACTTTGGTTTTAAAAGCGATTTGACGTTAATCAAGTGGAATAACGTCAAAAGGTATTTTGACGTTATTTCACTGGATTAACGTCAAAATATTAGATTTGACTTCAATCCAGTAAGAATTATTCCACGGAATAACTTCAAACAAGGAATTTTCTAATGAAATGTAAATATTTTATTAGACGAGCTTTAGCGAGGATTCAATTTGACATACTGAAAAAAATTGGTGTTCGTTTTTATGTTTTTTTTTTTTTTTTTTTTTTTTTTTTTTTTTTTTTTTTTTGTTTTTATGTTTTATTGTCGGTTCTCCACAGGTCAAACGGCTACAGCTATCAACTTCAAACTTTTTTTCGTCATGGTTCCTCATCTAACTTAGATCTGTATAGTTTTGTGGCATTATCGGGTGGTAACTTTTTTTTTTATGAATTTTAGAAATTTCAAAAATCCCCATTAGAATAACCCGGAGGAAAATACTTGAAAAATCAAAATTTTTCAAGACCTCTCAAATTTTCTACGAATATAAAGGAAACTATAAAGCACATTTTGAGAGATTTTTCGCATCAATCGGATGAGAAATAACGAAGAAAACGCATTTATAAAGCATTTTCCCATCAATTTAGGCTATTACGGGAACCAATTAAATCTATAGCAACAAGTGTCACCAATTAATTCAAAACGATTGAAATGAATGAAGAGGAAGGCCGTGACATAACTGATTCTCGTAAGGTTTTTGAACGTTTGGAGTGATCCAAGGTCTGTAGATGTAGATTGGGTTAACAAATTATTTTTCATTCTAGATTTCTATACCCCTAAGCTCGTCTAACAACGCGCATCCCGCGTTTTCCTAGTACTAGGAAAACGCCATATATGCGTTGTAAGACGAGCGGATAGTAATGGTATGTCGATTTTTCTGCCAAACTTTTGCCTACATTCGCCAATTGGGTGACATTTAAGTTATAAATGGGTCGAGTTATAAACTGCTTCGAGTGGTACCAATTTAGCACATTTGATAGATTTTCTTCGAAATGGCTCACCCGATCAAGCTGAAAGTTTTCATAAATGTGTATCATAATGTAACTCAACTTCACGCAAAATTCCATTTTTTGGAAAAAAAAATATTGTCTTTTTTTCCGACGTGTTATTCTAATGGGTATTTTTGAAATTTCTAAAATTCATAAAAAAAAGTTATCATCCGATAATGCCACAAAACTATACAGATCTAAGTTAGATGAGGAACCATGACGAAAAAATGTTTGGAGTTGATAGCTGTAGCTGTTTGACCTGTGGAGAACCGACAAAAAAACATAAAAAAACAACATAAAAACGAATACCAATTTTTTTTAGTACGTCAAATTGAATTCTCGCTAAAGCTCGTCCAATAATAATGGATGGGAAATTCGGAAAAGGGACGTCAACATATTTTTTCCATTTTCCGGTAAAAATGAAGTATTGAAAATGGTGAAATTTTATTTTGACGTTGTTCCAGTCGAAACAACGTCAAATAATAATTTGACGTTATTCAGTGGAATAAAGTCGAATACAATTTGACTTTATTCCTATATACTATAGGTTTTCATGAAAATAAAATACGGAAAGAAGTCAAATTTCTGTTTGACATTATTCCAGTCGGAACAACGTCAAATATTAATTTGGTGTTTAAACTAGGAAAACGCTATATACGCGTTGTTAGACGAGCGTAAAGTAATAGTATGTCGACTTCTTTGCCAAACTTTAGCCTAAATTCGCCAATTGGGTAACATTTTATTTACAAATGGGTAAAAACGGCTTCGAGGGGTACCAATTTAGCACATTTCATGTTTTTTCTTCAAAATAGCACACCCGATCAAGCTGAGAATTTCCAGAAATGTGTATCAATATGTAATTCAACTCCACACAAAATTTCAGTTTTTTTTCAAATAAAAATGTTTCAATTTTTTTTTTCGTCGTGATATTCTAATGAGTATTTCTGAAATGTCTAAAATTCATAAAAATAAAAGTTACCAACCGATAATACCACAAAACTATACAGATCTAAGCTAGATGAGGAAGCATAATGGAAAAAAGTTTGAAGTTGATAGCTGTAGCCGTTTGACCTGTGGAGAACCGACAAAAAAACATAAGAACAATAAAACAAAAACAAAAAAACATAAAAACGAACACCAATTTTTTTCAGTATGTCAAATTGAATCCTCGCTAAAGCTCGTCTAATGAACAGAAATTTGACTTCTTTCTGTATTTTATTTTCATGAAAACCTAGCATGGGAATAAAGTCAAATCGCATTTGATTTTATTCCACTGAATAACGTCAAATTAATATTTGACGTTGTTCCGACTGGAACAACGTCAAAAAGAAATTTCACTATTTTCCTCACTCTATCGTTCCTCTCTATAGGAAAAACAGGAGAATGATTTGCGTTCACCCCTGGAAATTGAAGAAATGGCGTCGGCGCTTGCTTTTCGTTTTTCTTTTATTATTGAGTCAGAGATATCGGTCTTCGAGTTGGGACATTTCGATTTGACTTTATTCCAGTGGAACAACGTCAACTTCAATTTTTATGAGTACTCAGAAACGGAATAAAGTCAAATCGATGGATTTTGACGTTATTCCACTGGAATAGTGTCAAATTATTTATTAACCGTTATTCCACCGGAATAACGTCAAAAATGAGGCGAAAAGTCCATGCTACACGAACATTTTGGCGTTAGTCCATTTTACGCTATTCCGCTCCCCCCAATCAGCATGGTCCAAATATATACGTGACGAGTATATCTTCAGTCTATGGCTTCATTTTGTATCCTTCAGACAGAATAACGAAATTAATTTTATTTTTATTTTGGATCAGCGACACTATATCTAATGACAACTAAAATCTGTTTGCGTCGATGAATTATGAATACGATGCTGGGATAATGGGATTATTGTGAAGATAAAATGATAGAAAGGTAATTTGATGAGATATATCTTGGAACTGTATAGTTTTGGGGTCAAATTGGTTGAACCATTTGTGAGAAACACCATCATCAACAAAGTTTCTAAAACCCCCATGATTGGGCAGGGTGGGAACATTTGAAAAATAAAATCTCTCCAAAACAATTCAAATTTCCACTAATTTGTGAACACCTAAAGATATGAGAGACATATTATTACAAATGTGTATATGCTAATCGGACTAGCCGTTTTGACGAAAATAATGTGTATGGTGAATGTTTTTCACACTGGCTTCCTAGACTATAAGTTGCGGAATAAAGTGAATTTTCTATGATTCACGGTGTGTAGAGTTTTCGTTTATACGTCTCCATATAAATATCTCGCTCATCTCACAACGCATATGCAGCGTAATTGCCTATATATAGTTTAGAAAAATTCTTGATTATTATTATTCCAATTAAAAATACACTAATATTAAATATGAATTCTGTATGCATTTCTGTGCATTTCTTCTACAAATAAAGTTGACTATCGCTCTACCAAGTAATGCAAAACGAAGTTATCTTTAGTCTATGGTAAAATCATGTTTCCACTTTCCATGCACCTACTGATTATCATGCGATATCCCTCAGCCACAGACATTTCTCTATGAAAGTCTTGCATAGTGCATACTATCTTTTAAAAATTACAACCTTGCTCTATTATAATAATATGCAGGTCCGAGTTAGCTATGAGTTTTCTATCTACTGATACACACGATTAATTGAATAACCATGGTGAATGGTCAATAAAGTTACATTACCGATTGGAGATCAGTTATTCACGAGGTTATTACTTGGTAAGTCAGTCGATATATAGGCTTACTTGATATCGAGGGTCGAAACGTCAGTAGAAAAGGTATATGGGAGGACTGTAGGCCTACACGACACGGTAATTTTCATCCGACTGCCTTTTCTTTCACTGTTGTATTGACGATTGAGAGTTCCGATTTGGACTTTTTCAAAAAATTCAAGTATGCATTCAAATGGTACTTCTTTAGATGCGTACTTCAACTTTACAACGGATTAGCAGTGCCATGATTTTCCAGCAAACCAATCTATAGATAATAGAAACGTATATGAACATATTCACTTTTGATTCAATTTTAGAATTAAAAATGGAAAATATTCTGATTTTGATGGATCATCTAGTCATTCAAGCGAAATTATCAGAATGTGTTTCACTGAACCCTACCCATGTCCCATCTCAAATAATCGTCATCAGATGCATTTCAGTATCAGAAAAAGAAAATATTAAAAATATTGAACCTCCATATATAACCTATAGCTAGCTGTTGGTGGGTGGGTAGTTGAACAAATAATAAAAATATTGAACATTTTCTTGATCAATTTATATTTCATATAAAGGTAAAAACTGAAAATACAGAAATTGTGTAATGAAATAAAAAAATGACCTATAATCACGTTAATCTAATTAAGGCCTAACGGATGACTTTCAAGTATAATACGGGTGCAGTGATACCAGAAATCGACACGCTTCCACAATGCATGTAAAAACTGACCGAGTGGTCGCCCTATATTAATTGATTCTTAGCCCATAAGCCATAAGTTGTTTTGCATATTTCACAGTAACCAGCTCACGCACATGTTTCTAACAATAAAATATCGAGCATGCTCCGTGACCTTTTGCACCCTCAACCCACCTATGCCCGCAACCCTTAAAACGCCCACGCT
Organism: Brachyptera risi; assembly: GCA_964007535.1. Lineage (NCBI taxonomy): Eukaryota > Metazoa > Arthropoda > Insecta > Plecoptera > Taeniopterygidae > Brachyptera > Brachyptera risi. The sequence continues at coordinate 17,110,232 of OZ023330.1, forward strand.
GATCTCTACACGCAAACGCCACTGCATGCAGTTCCTCGTTCTATGATGGAATTATTGATTTTCTCACTCCCAGGATATAACCTACATTTCATTGTGACATTACTTAAAGGAGAGGTAATTTCACATATAAATCTATGGCAAGACAATGATGTAAATCATAGGATAACATCTATAGATAATACATATCAGGGAATACAGTGTCTGTTTAAACGGTTATCCACTTATGGTTATATCATATAGAATACATAGTAAGGGTTTGTACCCTAGTTCTTCTTATTTCTTGGTTTTGTATATAACAAATAATCCATAGCATCACAATACATTTTGAACATTTTTGAATTTGCAATGGTCTACATTGATTATTTGGACAACTTTGAACTAAGCTATATAGATGATATACCCTTGGACCTTGCACCACTATCTCATTCTTTAAACGAAACCAAATCCCCAAAATTCACGAAAATGCACTAATTTAAGCCTCATTTAGATAACTTTTTGGATAAGTGGAAGGTCATTTTTCCTAAAACAATTTTTAGTTACTTTTTTGAAAATATACTCACATTTTCATTCAGTGACAACGGACTATTAGGCCTACTTAGAACGCACACAGTATAAATACATGGACAAATCATGTACCTCAATCATACGTATAGCATAAGTAGGCCTACATACATGTAGCAGTAAGTATTTCTGTGAAACATTTCCTAAATTCCTTATCTATTGTCTTACGTATGATGAATGGTTCTTTTGCATAAATATAGCCATTCAAATAATAATTTATATCACTGTTTAGCGTCACATATTCCTGCTACTAGTGAAAACCTACTTTTAATTAGAATCATTTCTTCCATGCGATTTTACCTTCATTTCATACAAAATAAAATAGAATACCGTTAGTGCCTTCTTGATTAAAAAATATGTAGGCCTACGATGTATCGTACATATTTTTACATTGAAATTATCAGTCTTCCAAAATAGTACCGTATCATAGCTTTTTTATCCATTGCAGATTGCCAAGCACCAAGCACAACGCTTTTCAAATCACAAAATGTTTAAATTTAGTCTAAAATTCTCACACAGACCATGATTGTGAATAATTGACTTATTTTATGTGTGCCATTCACAATTGTCACATTCAGGGGCTGGGGTTCATTTTCATAATGCAGAATTTAGTCGATTTACACTTGTAGTGTTACTATTGTTCAAAAGAGCTTATGACCTTTCTCTAATAAATACTGGTGACGATAATAACCACGTCCTTGACCTGTACAGATGAATGCATAATAATTCAACCAAATTCTTTTTCGAATTTCAACTGTTTCTACCGATGAACACAGAATAATAAAAAAGAAAAAGTGTATTTTTCTCTTCAGTTAGTTAAACAAACAATTATTGCCAATGACTTGAAGTATATTGAAGGTCGACGAAGTAAAACGTAATAATTCCCATTGCATTCTCATTGCATGGATAACTCGTGGGTCGGCAAACTGATACTGCATGTACAGGCGTCGCAAGCATTAAAATTTAAGAATACGGGTAACCTCGGTTGCAATTTTAAATCTCCAGACGTCCTGATACACGTGAAGCTAAATTTGTTTCAACAAAACACCATTTTGTATTTTATAAACATTTATTATGATCCAGGCCTCCAGGGAGTTCAAAGTCAGAACGATACATATGCACTATAATTTGGTTTGCACTTGCAGTTGTATAGAGCTATAGACCCACTTGATCATCTTTAGCACCTACAACGAACTATCGCTTGAAAGTTGCGACCATAATCACACGCGAATTAAGGTAAAATTGTTCACTGGCAGTGATAATAAGTTATTTATAAGAATGTAAACTACACTACCGACTATTGTTCTTTTTTGAATAGCACTTTACACGCACTCAAACTGTTTAACATATATTTTAATGAAATGACATAATGAACTAAAATTATAAATACGAAATGTGCGCAATTTAGCTGCGAGCGGTGTTAACATGTTCATTGGCAATAGCCTTATACAATTTCTGCATAGCAATAACAATGTTGACCTGGCATTTATTGACGCATACACAACACAGGTGACATTGTTTTTGGTACTAAATTATTTTATAACAATTCAAATTTCAAAGTAATGATAGGCATTTAGGTCGAGTCTATCTCACAGTCTCATAGCCTCAATGTTTTTATATTATCGAGGTCTAGTCTGAAAGCGAACCTGCATTATAATTATATTAACACACTGAATTCTAAATTAGGCTGATTTGATCTCATTGATTATTTATTACATTCTATTGATATCACGGTATACGATTGTTGCAGTTCATTTTGGGCTGCTTATCACCGAACGAATCGATACCCAAGCAGATATTGATGTACTCACACCAGTACGGGTTTATTCAGTCTTCAGTACAATAATGTTATAATAAAATTTTCAGTAATATTTAGTATATTTTTAACATTTCAATTGTCTGTATATCAATTCCACATTTCAATTTAATTTGGTTTACGCAACTGGTCGAATGCACCAGGGATAATACAGGAAGTGCAGCTGTACTTTGTAAGCTACAACTGATGGATTGAACCCCTATATATAGGCTTACATAAGTTTTTGAGATCACTAGACAATAGACAGACATAGTTCAACCATTCACTAAACGTAGAAAAATCTATGGAAACCTTTCCAATGCGTAATGAATAATCTCATGAGCCCACAAATTACGGCGGTCTATTATATCGTTACAGCACACCCGTCACCCTTGAATAGTTTTCAAATAGGCCAAATAATTTCAGACCGAAACTTCCAATAGTTGGTGTTAGAGGTATGATGATAGGCACAACAGTGAACGAGACGACAGTCGTTTGGAATTCTTAGTTTGCCTCACTGCATGTAAATGACATCAAACGTGCGGTGGGCCTACATCATGTGCGTTGTCAGTACAAGAAGTTAGTGTGTAGAGTATGACACGCCACTGTATTTTATTATACCATTAGATAAAGTTAAAATAATTCGTTATAATTGCTTGAATTATTATTGAATAATCATTGAACTTAAATTTTGAATTATAAATCAAACTAAAATCAATGTTATCAAAGTATACTATAGGTCTATATAAAACTATTATAATTTTACGTACCAGTAAAATGCGATTTTGTCCCCTAGTCCGTTTCGTATATTCCTGTCGAGGATATTGTAGCAGATATTTGTAGTAGCTCCTTCCATCCATTTTATGGAAATAGGTCCTTTCGTAATGTCAAAATTATATGCATAAAACTTATCAGTTACTGGAGTTTCCCAATGAAATTGCTTTGCAATGTCCCCCCAAAATTCGTCAGGACTATCGATCGACTGTTTATAAGTATCATCATACTGCTTCATAGAACTGATGTAAGACTTTCTCGAGATTGCCGCATTCGGCATATATACAGATTTACTACTCATGATGATCGAATATATTACACACTTATCGGCACACGCTCGCACTTCCACTCACAACTACACGGGAATAATTCTTTTTGTGGACTATTGCTTTGTATAGCGTACAACGACTTATACGAGCGGGAAATTGATGTTATCTAAAACAGTCATGCGCACAACGCGTCACGACGTCGCTACGCGTCACACACAGCCATCTAGAGGGACAAATTGAGCGTGATTTTAGGTCGGCTTTCAAATCTTCATTCACTGCTGTTGTGTGATAATTCTCGACAGTATTAGGCCCCCTATTAAAAAGTGAAGGAAAAGGTAAATAATTGGGTATTACTTGTAATTAATTAATTAATTAATATATACTTATCAAAACATACGTCCGAAGTAATTTATTTATTAAATAATTAACAAGTTCGATGTTATTAAAAACAAGTTAGGCCCATTTATTTACGACCAATAACTAGGGATCAGTATAAATTAAGATATTACAAATATTACATCGGTGTAGTGTGGAAATATTCACCTTTAAAAATTAACGTTTTCGGACATTTAATATTGTAAACACAGTCATGCATGCATACAATATGCAATATTAGACAAATATAATAGTCAATTACGATCCACGACCAGTTTCTTCCTCGTCAAAACTGTAACGAAATCGGTGATTTAGTGCAGTATTCCTGAATGAACTGAAGAATCTTTCATAGTCGTCGTCTTGTGGATGAATTGTCCCAAAGTTGTTCATATTAACTCGGTCTATTGCATTCTGTATCCACGTGTGCAAATTCTGTAGATTTTCTGTTGTGGGCAAGGGCTGCACAATTACTGGCTCGTTAGCATAGTATGTAATCCAGTCATCATCACCGTGGTTGAGGTCGTTGTTAAGAAGCCCTTGATTACTGTGGACATGGACCAATTGAAAGGTGTAAGAAAAACGCTCAATAATGCCTACCTACAGAATTCGATGAAATGATACTTATTTATTGGTTTTCTCCTTGGTACCGAAATAATGGAAACCGAAGAGAAGGTTACTGCGGAGATTTAATATCAGTAGGCCGAAAGGAATAAATGTGTTATATTCACAGGGGAAACAAGATAGGAATTAAGTATAGGGCATCACAATAGAAATGTACACACTAAACAATACCAGTTCTCGTTGATAAATGATATAGCTGTGTAAATTTATACTCACGATGCACCCTGATCGTATCCTGTGAGTATGTAATGGTCGTAATTTTGGACTTGAGATAATAATTCTTCCGTAGATACCGAAACATTAGTAATATCCATTATTACTGAATTCACATTCACTCTGGGACTCATTGTAAAAGTCAGTACTTTACTTTTAATTTCAAAAAGAATACATTGAACGAGAAGAGGTGAAGAATGTAGTAACTTCGAAGAGTAAAAAATAATATTTATCAATTATTGCGGAGTTGACATATTTTAGAATAAAAAACTACTTATAGCATCATTGTTGAATTCATATGATAAAAATTGAAATTCGAACGTATATATATATATATATATATATATATATATATATATATATATATATATATATATATATATATATATATATATATATATATATATATACACGTATATATGGACGAAAAAGCACCGAAAATATTCAATTTTAATTCGGGCATTGGTTCAGTCTTTTGCGTTCTATAAAATACATATTATGGAAATAAAAACCATTTAAACCGTCTAAGACATATCACGCGATGTATATATATATATATATATATATATATATATATATATATATATATATATATATATATATATATATATATATATATATATATATATATTCTTATATATATATATATATATATATATATATATATATATATATATATATATATATAAATAGTATATTTTATGAAGACGAAATATATGCCTACCACCTATTCATTCACTTCCCACAACACTAGGCTTACTCAAGCCTGCTATAACAATGGGAATGTTCATGTGATGTGATAATCAAACACTTCAAACAAACAAAATTCCATTCAATTAAAATAGAAAGGGTACCAAATAACCCAGACTCATTTCGAATTACAGTACACTAATACCGTTCTAATTTAACAAACATTGTACGACCTTCTATAGTTGACAACTTGACAGCTTGCATAGTTTTGAAACTGCAGTCCTCCACCTAGTGATACTGATAACGCAGCTATATATAGGCCTACTGGTATTAGGCTTCTTGCCAACCCATACTTTTTTACCACGTTGCGGTACTATTAATACATTCCTAGACTAGGGTAGAATCATGGAATGATATTCAAAATTAGAGTCGGATAGACACATGAAATCTATCGCTTATAGGGAGGGCATCGATGTTTACTACAGCATTTACTTCTCTATGACTACAGCATATGTACTGCGTATACTCTCGACCTAAAGTAGCTTTCGTCGTTGATGGGGTCGTTTTATTTAAACTTTTAAATAAGTTTAGGTATCCGTGCTCTTGAAATGGCCAAGTCAAAATAATGGTACCATAGGCAATTGATGCAGCATATGGGTTGGAAGATGTAACTTCTCATACAACCTTCAAATTTTTATATTTTTTACTATTCAACAGACCACGGAAATATACTAACCATAATTTTAGACTAATTCACTCCCAACACTCGTTTTATTGAAAATTAAGATACCGCGAGCAGACTTTTGCACAAATGAAATATAATACATCTATGTCCACATCGATTTTTGAACTACACGCATTGAACTGAAAAAAATAGTTGGTTTGTCAGAAAAAAAAAATAGTCCAAACTCTAAATAGCAACTTGATATTTCTTTCAAGTGTTGTATCATTAGTTTCAACGAAAAAATGTGACGGTGTTTCTGATGCAATTTCATTCTAAAATAAGTTTCTTGAATACAGTTGACCACATACAGAATTATTTTCGGTATTAATTTTTGAGTCTGCCGAACAACGACGACGGAAAGAATTTAAATTAAAAAGTATATATTATCAGCTCGAACATAATAGTAGTGAAATACAGTAATGAGACTTAATGGCGATTATCAAATGTAAAAAATAAATTCGTATTAATTAATGTGTACCCATCTAAATCTTCAATTAAAAATAACTGTTTGTGGCTGTTTTTGAGACTGAATAGCGTCGAATGAGATAACAATTTCTTCCTTCATCTCTATTAGAAGTTTAGAGCACAGTATTTTTTCCATAGTTATATTCTCACAAGGGTTCAGTAATGTCAGTCTTTTATTAGTTGTCAGTTAAGGGCATCTGAATTCTTTTAGCATTTGCCATTAATACAGAAAAGAGAGTGTGTAACAACCTCTGTCAGGCTTCGAAGGTAGGGTACCTTTGTTTCCGATACACTATAGATTACTTTCTCATACTCAATGTCAAGAGGTTGAAAGTAATTGTTGTACTCAGTGAGACAAAGTAGGGTTACAATTCAATAAGTTTATGACATGCAATCGGATAATACGCCCATATTAATAAGACTACAAGGACGACAACGACGTGTAATTCCATTCTTTCCCAAAAATGACTTTACCGAAAAGTAGCACTACGACTAATGGTAGCAGTAACTAGTAGTTTTTTATTCATACAAGTAGTCTCCAGTAGAAATACTACTGGTAGTAGTAGTAGTAATAGTTTTTTTTTTTCTTTAATTTTTTTTAATGAACATTATAGAACAAGTTACAAGTTGTGCGTAAACCCACAAAGTCAAACAAAAATGACTTGTCTGTGGGTTTACATATGAATTACAATACTTAGAGATTAATATATGGAAAATAATACATCGTCTAGATACTGAATATAATTATTACAAAAAATAAGAAGTTTGCAAATTGTAAAATAAGAAAATTGAGACATGTTTTATAATCACATTATCTAAGTACAATCGAGTTGGTAAATTTCAATCTATGGTCAAACACGAATTCTGACAAATTCATTTTTTAATTTCAGTCTTGACTTTTGATATTTTTGCTATAGTCATTAATTCTGAGGGAATTTTATTAAAGAGTACAGGTATGAGAAAGCTTTTTTCCTGTTTTCCATATGAGTTTTGATACAGCGGTTCTAACAGTCTATTCTTATTTCTTGTTGTATGCAAATGATCAGACCTATTTTTATGTTCTGTAGAGTAGTAATTTGTAATTATAAATATTAGAAAATGCAATTGCCTTATTGATAAAAATTCACAAGTATCATTATGTCTGTTTCTAGAGCATATAATTTTGAATATTCTTTTTTGGATGCTATCAATGTAATCTAAATAATAATTTGTTGTACATCCCCACGATAAAATGCCATACCTTAATATAGATTCAATAAGTGCATAATAGTAGTAGTAGTAGTAGTAGTAGTAGTAGTAGTAGTAGTAGTAGTAGTAAGTTAGTAGTAGTAGTAGCAGTAGTCGTTTTTTCAAGTTTTTTTTCACCATCGAACAAACACTCAAGTTCATAATAATTGAACTTTATTTACCACTAGAAACTGAGAGCCAACAATTCACCCTCACGTTTCCTAGCTCTGGAGACAGTCTGTATTACGAGTAAGCCAAAGTTACGCATTCATGAAGCCAGAATCGAAGTTATAAATCATAGCCATGCAAATTGTAGATTTTCGTCGACAAACTTTAATCTCAATAGGCCTCCTGGTCATTTTTCCAACATAATTATTCATTTTCTTTCAAACGACCTATCCGTATTTTTTCTATATTAGTTATATGAGAAGAACAATATCAACATTCTGTGAAAATTTCATGCCAGACGGATAAAATTAAAAAATACAAAATTACACCCAGAGCTATTCTCGTGGGGATTTTCCAAAGTTTACGATTTTTTTCTATCAACTCCGCAAACAGATTTTGCTCAAAAATAATCGCAGTCTATTCCGGTACGACACCGACGTTCAGAAGAACTTTCAAGTCTATTGGTTGCTTTGCCTGACCTGAATGCCGCGTACAAAAATGAAAAATAATAATAGATAAAAAATTTAAAAAAAAAACACGATTTTTTCGGTCTGTGAAATTTCCTAATTGAAAAATACTGGGAAAACGCAGTATATTCGTTGTGAGATGAGCTCAGATGTATGAAAATCTAGAGTGAAAAATTCTGTCAGCTCTCACTCTACATCTATTTACCGACCTTGGATTACCTCATACCTTTACAAAATCTACCTGCTGCTATCCATGTGCATGCAACCTGTTGAATGTTCATAATGCGACCACTTGCAATAAATAACCTTTTGATCCTAATATTCAATAAAATGAATACTTTTAATGCGTTTTCCTCGTTATTTCTAATCCGATTGATGTAAAAATTACCGAGAATGTGTATGATAGTCGTTTTCATATTCAGTAAAGCTGTTGGAGCGTTTGAAGAATTTTGGCTTTTCAAGTATTTTTCCTACGGGTTATTTTCATAGGGATTTTCCAAAATTTCCGATATGTTTCCAAAAAATCTCAACCTTTTCTGGTATGGCACCAATGTGCAGAAGAAGTTTCGATTCGATTGGTTCCTTTGTTTGCCCTGTATGCCACTGCCAAAAAATATAGTACATATAAAAATGAAGTCCTATTTTTTTTCCGGTAAGTGAAATGGAAAACTAAAGATGGAGACAATGCATTAACGATCTATCGTGTATTCATTCGGTTCAGTCACTGGCCAAGTTTATTACATTAACATTCTGTATTGGCGTTAGTCAAACTGACAGAAAAACTGAATTGATTTTTTTTCAAAACTAGGCTCATGAGAGTTCACGGTTCACCTAATTGAAATTTCCAACTTTTGTGCCTAATCAGAATATAGATATATATTAGGTACCTTGATCAGAAGATATTCATATTTTGAATCATCACGCCTCCCGTTTGAGGCTATCTATCGTAATTCTAACTAATTCTAACTCAATGCAAAATCAAGAAATTTCATGTTCTATAAGTTTCAAAAGACAGTTCCATGTAGTACGGTAGTACGTATATGATATATATATGTATATATATATATATATATATATATATATATATATATATATATATATATATATATATATATATATATATATATATATACATATGTATATATATATTCTTTTTTCTATTGTTTCTTATTCCGATTATTTCTAATCTCGGCATGAAAAATCACGGTAATCTAAAAATACCCTATAAGCTATAACGATGAAATTTGTGTTTATGCTGGAAGACGACCTTCTTTCATGAATACAAGTATTGGTAGTTGTAAATCTTATAATATTTAACGCTACATGACTAAATGATCACACAAATCGAAGTGTTAATTCTTTGATTTCAGAAAATTTGCCATTTCATTATTTTGTTTTTTACTATTCTTTTAAATAATATTATTTCTCAGAAATAGTGAGTCCAAAACCAATGACTTATAAGTTATATTTTAGTCTTATATTACCATTATAGTGATTCAAAAGTTGAGACATCAGTAAAATTAAAACGTAAAACAGAAATAATTCTTTAAATTAATTCTTGTTTTAAAATTGCCATTGAAGAATAAAATGTAAGTATATCATTTGCTGTAAAATAAATTAGCTGTTGCATGATGAGGTGATGCGATACATGATTAGGTTTTTCAGGAGTTCTTTTTATATAAGTGCTATATTTCTTATATTGCATGACATGGCACGAACATTCTGTACGTGATAGTAGGCCTACGACATGAATTAACTAGAACCACCCATAATCGGATGCATGCAAGTAGGAATGCTCAGAGATAACCTAGGAACGAATGTCATGGCTAAGCCCAATACAACTGCTGATATCCCAGTGTATCATCAGTTTAAGAGAATCCTGTAGAAATATGGCGTGATTCCAGATAAGAAATCTCGCCATAATTTATTAGATCATAATAGGTCATTGATGAGTTTCTATGCACGGACTAGGCCATGGACGCTACATTGCTGTCGAGTAAGTTGCCTAGATACAAGTATAATGTGAGGGCCAGCTGTTCAGCTAGATAGTGGTTTCACAAATTTGTTATCATGAAAAATGAAAATGATTTAGATGTATAATGTGATTCAATTACCCATCATTTGAAATATGGCAAACAACAGCATAACAATCTGCTTTAAAAATGAGGATTTATTTTACTCTGCTTCATTTTGTGAGGATAATTCAAATTATAATCAACCTATCAACAACATTGAGATTGTTTCTGCAACAATCAAATTTAAGAAATTCTTGGCCGAGTTTGATCGCCATTTTGATTGTATTAAATAGGGTATATATATATATATGTATATATATATATATATATATATATATGTATATATATATATATATATATATATGTATATATTTATACTGAGACGAGTGGCCAATTCACTGACCGTCATTCAGAAGACCGGGAGTTCAATTCCCGCCATGGTCGACCATCCTGTGAAGGGTTTTACGTGGTTCCCCTCTGTCGTTCAGGTCAATACTGGGATGGTTCCTTGGTATCAGACCACTACCGACTCCTTCCTATACTATCAAAAGCATCCAATAGAATAACCTTCCATCTCATCATCCCATATCATACATCCATATATTATCAATATAATACATTTACGCAATTAGATCTTGGTCATCAGACTGAATCAATAAATTCAATATCGCTAAATTCAAAATCAAAATTCTAAAATTCTAAAAATTCTAAAATTTTAAAATTCGCTAAATTCAATATAAATTGAAATAAAAAAAGATTTGAATCGTGAAATGTCTAATTTAAGATCAATAAACATTCAATAAATTCAAACATTTAAAAAAAAAAGAGCAGAGAAGATCTAAGAGAAAGAATAAAATGCCGAATTCAAGACAAACACCTTTTTAATCCATCCTGACGTGGTATTCGTAGTTTCCCACAGTCTGCAAAGCGAGTGCATGTATGATGTACTAATTGGCCATGACCTATAATTGCAGAGTGATAGGCCTAATCATGCCAATTTAGGCCTAGAATTTTTTTCCTTCATGGAACAATGATGTAATAATATTCTTAAAATCTGATGGTAATGTAAAGAGGTGCACATTTATTGGAAAATATTTGTGTGTACCCTAGTAAAAATCCGAGTAGAACAAACCTAAAATCATTAATCAAACTTGGGTTCAACTTGGTTCTATAGTTTGATTCAAAAAACAAAGTGGAATAATTCTGTGTAGTTCAAGTTTGTTAGGTACGTGTTCCAACTTTGTTCAACCTGCTTCTACTTGTTTAAGTCACTCCAAGTTGGAGCTCAAACCAACTTGGTTCAACTTCAAAAAAACTTGTTCTAGTTTGTCCAGCATGGTTCTGAATTCTGATATGTTGGCTTTGTTCAGGTTGGTTATGAAATGAACCTTGTTTTACTTTGTTGATCAAGTTCAAGTTTGTTGAAGAGAACTATTTTGTTCAAGTCTATTGATACAGTTCTGGTTGGTAATTCCTAGTTTGTTCTACTCCGTTCAACATTGTTCTAGTTGGTATTCTCTAGTTTGTTCTACTCCGTTTTTAATATTGTTCTTGTTCGTAATTCCTAGTTTGTTCTACTCTGTTCAACATTATTCTGGTTGGTACTTTCCTAGTTTGTTTTACTCCGTTTAACATTGTTCTGGTTGGTACTTCCTATAGTTTGTTCTACTGTTCAAAATTCTTCTAGTTGGTATTTTCTAGTTTGTTCTACTATGTTCAACTTTGTTCTAGTGGATCATTTCCAGCTTGTTCTACTCTGTTCAACATTGTCCGAGTTGGTATTTTCTAGTTTGTTCCACTCTGTTTAACGTTGTCCTAGTTAATATTTTCTAGTTTGTTCTACTCTGTTCAACGTTGTCCCAGTTGGTATTTTGTTCTATACTCTTGTTTAACATTGTCCTAGTTGGTATTTTCTAGTTTGTTCTATTCCGTTCAACATTGTTCTGGTTGGTAATTCCTAGTTTGTTCTACTCCGTCCCACATTGTTCTAGTTGGTATTTTTTAGTTTGTTCCACTCTGTTCTAAACATTGTTCTTGTCGGTAATTCCTAGTTTGTTCTACTCTGTTCAACATTGTTCTGGTTGGTAATTCCTATAGTTTGTTCTACTCTGTTCAAAATTGTTCTAGTTGGTATTTTCTGATGTGTTCTACATCTGTACAACTTTTCCAGTTTTTTCTACTCTGGTAAAATGAAAATAGCAACAGTAATACCTATTTTTAAAAGAGCCGAAACATTCCTATGCTCGAATTACCGACCGATCTCTCTCCTAACGTCATTTTCTAAACTACTTGAGAAAATTGTTTATAACAAATTGACGAAACATCTCAGATCGAACAGCATGCTTTCAGATAGCCAACACGGCTTTTGAGAAGGCCACTCGACCACATCAGCCACGTTCTAGATGCTTCTCAAAGTCATCGAAGCGCTTGAAAAGAAAGACAAAGTGGGAATCGTCTTGTGTGACCTCTACAAGACCTTTGACTGACTTGACCATGGTATTCTATTGCAGAAACTTGAATGGTACCGTGTGCGTGACACAATGAAATATTGGTTTTCTTCATACTTACTGCAAAGACCACAGAGGGTTCAGCTTTAAGGTGACCCCAAGTCTTCTTGGGATACTTTGAAGAGTGGGGTGCCACAGGGTTCTATCCTGGGGCCACTCCTCTTCTCCATTCTTGTCAACGATCTGGCACCCAATATGTGTCTAAATGAACCTAACCGCAATGTTACCCAATATGCGGATGACTCCAGTGCCTCCATTACAGGGAAAGACATCAATGAGCTAGACGACAAAATGTCCTCGGCCCTAATGGATTTCTCCGAGTGGTTCAAGCCTAATCAGCTGATGCTAAGCCAAAACAAGACGGAGATCATGATCTTTACTCCGCATGGCAAGAAAGTGGAACTTCCGTCTACCTCTTAACCCTTTATAGGTTTCTGGTATAATAGTTTACCACTTTTCTTTTTAAAATAATGCAGCCAAATGACAGTGGTTTTCTATCTTACCACCATGTAAGATGAACGTTCGAGTATTCCCGCGTTGATTAATTCGTGTCTGAGCATGCGCGAGCTCCGAGTTTATTCCTGAACTAAAGAAAAGCGGCCTAGTGGTAATATATTCTACCAATGCCCAGCTCATTAAGTATATAGTGTTTTAATGTTTAATGTAAAAGTTTAATTTTAATGTCTAATATATAGTGTTTTATAGTATCTTAATGTTTATAGAGACTTCATCCAATGGCAAATAAGTCAGCCGGTTTCTACCGGTAGTTACCATCTTAGATGCTTGGAGCGCTGCGAAACTTGTCGAGTGTTTCGCGCGATTTTAGCGGCTCATCAGGTTTACTAGAAACTACCTGACCGACCAGTTCGTCCTACAGATCGTATTTGAGCAGAGGCGCGAACGAATATTCCGGTTTCACGGCGCCTCTGATAAGACATGCGAGCAGTTGTGAGGGCTTATTAATTACGTGAACCCATCAAGGAAATGATCCAATGTATTTATGTAATAATCTGAATACGTTGTAAACGTCATCATTATCGTCGTTACAGGTCTATCTCTCTCTCTCTCTCTCTCTCTCTCTCTCTCTCTCTCTCTCTCTCTCTCTCTCTCTCTCTCTATATATATATATATATATATATATATATATATATATATATATATATATATATATATATATATATATATATATATATATATATATATATATATATATATATATATATATAATAAAAGTCTGAAATGAAAATACATACATATTAATAATTGTCACGTTTTTGTTGTTCCAAGTCATTCAACACTCATTTGTAATTATATTTGTGTTGGCGCCTTGATATATTATCTATACACACACACACATTATCTATACACAAACATATTATATTATCTCTTCAATAGAATTAACTTGCATTTGAACCAAATATGCCTAGGCGTAATAGGTCTACTGTAATATTCTTCGGAATGTTTTATAACAATTAGGAATAAATTGGGAATAAATTATACAGATTTTAGTAAATACAAGCCGTCTTCGACATAGGAGTACATAATAAAATATAATCATCTTATCAAGACTCCACGGGAGTCAATATCAGTTTTTTGGCGATAACGTTTGAACGGTATAAGATATGAAAATTCTGAAAACGAGCAGACACAGATATTTACACAATTACACTTAAAATGTTGCATTGTTGAATTCACGGCTCCCTAGATTCATTGGCATCGGATGAAGTTCATTTTATCCAGGAATACGTGTACAAATGGGGTCACTTTATCGTTTAAATGGCATGTTGTGAACCGTCTTACCAACCTGCCAAGCAAACGTTTAAAGCGACCCCTGTTGCCAGGGGTCTGGGCGCGCGAGATCTGAAAAGAATCCTGCAGGTCAAGGGGTTAATTTGTCTGCCGGTCAGAATTTGGATATCTTATTCAAACCAATTCGGATTCGTAATTACAGCCAAAAAATACAACAAATGACCAGCTAAGGAAAGCGACGTGTCACAACATGTTAACTAGGAAAACGCGTGATTGGTTTTCTTAATAGCTTTGAATGATGTATAATGTCATTATATAATTTTGTATATCAAAACGAGTGATTGGATTTCAGTGAAAGTTTGGAATCATGTGTATCATTATTATATTGAAATTCGGTGAGAATTTGAATTTTTCGGACATTGTTTGTACGACAATTCTTCTTCGGCTTATTCTTGTGGGTAATTTGGAAAATGGAAAATTAGTTTTCTCAGAAGTGGTGCAATCGATTGCGCATAAAAATCAATGAGATTCAATCCAGATGATGACACTTGGGCATGCCAAGTTTCAATTGAATTTGAATTTTCGTTTGACCTGTAGAGCGCGAAAAAAAAATGTACATATTTTTTCGAGTCAAGTGTAATTGAGTCTTCGCTTCGCTCATCCAATAATTGTTTTGATATTTTTTTTCCAATCATCTTCTATTTTCCTTTTTTTTTCAATAGAGTAGACACTCCTTGAAAAACTTCTCCACCCTCAACATCCCTTCCATGTTCCAGTGTACGCCATCATACCTCTGGTATCTACCAATTTTGCTAAAAAAAAAGTCATATTGTCATTATCATAATACACATTATACAATTTATTAAAAACTTAAATTTTTTTATTTTGACATAGAACATCGAAAATTTAAATAACCGTACCTTTCATATAACGTCTCACTGGCGTTTCCCTCCGCGTCGATGAAGAGCCCGTGCACGTCGAGCACATTGACGTTCTTGACTGCAAATAACATCACGCAATATTAATGGAGATAATACACAGAAAACAATCACATTTTTGAATAAAATTTAGCATGTTTCATTTACCACTCTTCCCCAGGTTTTTCAACCCCTGGTTGAATTCGTGTAGTCGACGTCTGTCGGCTACACCCTGTTGCCGACAATTCGGCGGAATTGTCAAGAGTGTCACTCTTTGCCCCTCGCCTTGAGTCAGATGTTTAACGATGCTAAACATCTGACTCAAGAGCACCCGAATGCTCTTGCATTTCTTGTCCTAAATATGGGAAGAGTTAATGAGTTCAACAGTCCTAATTCATAATGCTGTAATCCTCCAGAAACGATAATTACCTACGATAAAATAATAATATATGATTGTACTTGAAAGAAAAAGAAAATCAAAGTTTATCTAGTTAATTTCATTAATTTGTATTGATCAATTAATTGATTTCATATTCATCGCTATCGAGTTCAAGAGCAGTTACAAAGAGAAACTTTCTAATTAATTTTATATAATTTGATTAGAGAATTAAATGCTTTTAAACTGATTATAGGCCCATTTGCTATGGGTCGGTAGAGTACGTATTCTAATTTCTATTTGAATAAAGCACAATAAGATACATACGTGCAGGTCGTTCGTCCCCAGCATCACAAGGACGTGGCTGCTGGGGAGATTTGCTTGCTTGGCCAGCCTTACAACTTTCCTCAGGGCCTGTTTGATGTTTTGGCCTGAGACCGACAAGCCAATCCTCTCCTTTCTCTGGTCTGTAGTGATTAAGACACACGGCATAATTTGTACCGAATGAATTTGATAGCAACTTTAGTATTAACATAAAAAACATTTTCATTCGTATTTATTATGTTTAGAACATTTAACATTTTTTTTTTCAAGTTTTTTTATTACATTATAGAACAGTTACAAGTTGTGCGTAAACCCACAAAGTCAAATATAGTAATGACTTGTCTGTGGGTTTACATACGGATCACAATGCTTAAAAATTAATATATGGAAAATAATACAT
The DNA here is from genome assembly GCA_964007535.1 of Brachyptera risi. Lineage (NCBI taxonomy): Eukaryota > Metazoa > Arthropoda > Insecta > Plecoptera > Taeniopterygidae > Brachyptera > Brachyptera risi. The sequence continues at coordinate 17,126,869 of OZ023330.1, forward strand.
CGTCTGGATACTGAATATGATTATTATACAAAATAAGAGAAGTTTGCAAATTGTAAAATAATAAAATTGAGATATGTTTTGTAATCACATTATTTAAGTACAATCTAGTTGGTAAATTTAAATCTATGGTCACGAACACGAATTCTGACAAATCCATCTTTTAATTTCAATCTGGACCTTTGATATTTTAGATATGGTCATTGATTCTGAGGGAATTTTATTAAAGAGTGTAGGTATGAGAAAGCTTTTTTCCTGTTTTCCATATGAGTTTTGATACAGTGGTTCTAAAAGTCTAATTCTTATTTCTTGTTGCATGTAAATGATCAGATATATTTTTATGTTCTGCAGAGTAGTAATTTGTAATTATAAATATTAGCAAATGTAATTGCCTTCTTGATAAAAATTCACAAGTATTTTTATGTTTGTTTTTAGAGCATATAATTTCGAATATTCTTTTTTGGATGCTATCAATGTGATCTAAATAATAATTTGTCGTACATCCCCACGATAAAATGCCATACCTAAATATAGATTCAATAAGTGCATAATACACTATTCTTAACGTATTAAAATTGAGATAGGGCTTGAGTATTCTCAGGCTGTACATGCCTGAGCGTAAGCGGTTGCAAATTTGGTCTATGTGCTTATCTCATTTAAATAGATTGTCTATTATAATTCCTAGATATTTTTGCTGATGAGTGTTTGCTATTTTTTCCATACAAGTACAGTTTACAACACAAATGTTTGAATTTTTTCTAAAGTTACGATGTAAACAGGCATAATTGTGATAAATTAAATTAACATTTTCTAGATTTTTAAAAGGTGAATGTATGTGCATAACATTTGTCTTTTTATAATTAATTGTAAGACCATTATCATGAGACCAGCAAAGTATATTATTGAAATCATGGTGAAGATATTCATTAGCAATAGTAAAGTTCTTATGAATTGCTACTAATGCCGTATCATCAGCGTATAAAAAGACATAACATTTTTTGACTTCATTTAACATATCATTTACGTATATAAGATAGAGTAAAGGCCCCAGAATAGAACCCTGTGGTACTCCAGAAGAAATTGGAAGTAGCTTACTATTTGTGTTTTCGAACTTGACTGTCATGAATCTATTTGCCAGAACATCTTGAAACCAGGCTAACATGGGACCTCTAATTCCTATTTTTTCTAAAGAACGCAAAAGACGCGAATGAAGAAGAGTGTCAAATGCTTTTGAAAAATCTATGAATAAAGCAGTGACACACAAATTTTTATTTAATGAATTGAATATTACGTCTGAGAAATCATGAGATTATATTCATGGGAATAAATGATCAAATACATAAAACAATACACAAATAAGTTATATGCGATAAGATAGAACGATAATAATCAAGAGAAAATTATTAATCTATAGTAAAAAGAGGTTGTCAAATTATTTGCTCATATATATAACTGTAAACTTGAACTTTTGACCACAGACGAGGGAAGCTTTTTGACTAGACATTTTCCCAACCAATAATAATTCACCCGTAAAACCCTAATATTAGATCATAAAAGCCCGACGGATGTTCTATTAATTATTAATGTGACGAACATATTGCCAAGTTGTTTTCTCTTTCTTATTAAACATTCTTATATAATTCATTGTGATCGGATAATGTTCTTTTATTAGTATAAATGATATATAATATTACAATGTTACAAAAACGTGTATTTTAATTGATTTCATTCATATGCCCAATGCATTTATATATCAAAATTATTAATCAAAATTATTATTTATTTTATATAGTGTAAAACAATCTTACCGTCATAAAAGGACGTCCGGTTCCAGACTCTCTTCTGGAACCTCACCATCATACTGTCCCCAATTACTACCAATTCACTCATTTTGGGCTTAAATAAAAACTGGTGTTGCCTTGTCAACGTACAGAGTTGATCTAAAGCAATCGATTCGAACGCTCGGGAGTTCATCGTCGGACGGCGGGCCCTGGTACTTTTTTGGGGGGGCAGGGCTTAGGAGCCAGGACTGTATCATGGAATTATAATAAATACTGTACGTATCAACGATTATTAACAATCTTTTAAATTATGAAAGTGTAACTGAAGTACATTAAATACATTGATTGTAATTCAAACGCATTTAAAAAACAGCCGCAAGACAAAAATAGCGTTCATATTCTGCATTCTGTTGGTCTATATTGTGTGGGTGGGAGGGAGGGAGGGGAAAGAGGAAGTACTTGAGAAGGACCTATATAGCCAATCAACGCTTCGTGTTTTGTTTCGAAAACCCGAGGTTTTCTATAAAACTAGAAGACGGCGTTAACTCGTTCGGCGTTCTAGCCACCCTTTCGTACGAAGTGCATCAAACTTGTCAAAGTGTGATAGTTCGCCGCCTTGTTACGACAAAATGAGCCGGTCAAAGTGTTTTTATGGACAGTGTAAGAATTTAAGAACAGATAATCCTAGTTTGGCGTATTTCAGGTTTCCATCAGATGACATAAGGTATGTAATTGTGTTATAATTTATACCAAATCCGTCTTGTAAGCCTAATATCATCATCTGAAGATGATCTGAATCTGAAGACTATATATTGTATCGTATATTATTAATTTTATCACCGTTTTTTAAAAGCACAGTGCAACCAAACCGAACATAATAATATGTAATTACCAAAATTACAAAATGCAAGCATTACTCAGATATATAAAATTGTGAAAAAAGTATAAGATATCATAATAGTTTATTGTCCATTATTAACGAGCACATCAGATACATTGCAGAATTGACAATAATGAATGGTGAAGTGAGTGTATTTATCATAGATCTAGTTGAAACAATATACCCATTGTTTCAATTGAACTTGATATATATAAAAACCTTTATTGGTCCCTGACCCCACTGTGAGCAGGATAATAATCAATATAAAATACATAGAAAATATAATAAAACATAATTAAATAACTTATACTGAAATGATATAAAATTGAAATAAAATTGAAATAATTGAGCCTAACGATAAAATACAAAAATTGAGATACTAATGATAATTGAAAATAATGAAAAAATGATATATGAAAATGAATTTGAACGTTGATGTTACGAATACTTCGAATACTTGGAATTTCGAGCATTCAACAACAATCATTTCACAGGTGCACTTATACACGTGTTCGAGAGCGCGGTATTACAGACAGGTTTAGTGTTTGAGTCCCTGTATTTAATGTTTCATCGTATATTCTGTTCTTACTCATTCACCTTTCTTTCATTTATTTATATTTTATTGTGTTCAATATATAGATTATTATCCCGCAAACTTTTTGATAAGCCATGGATCAATAAAGCTTATTTATATAAATAAAGAATATTTTTAACTGCATGAATCAAGGTTTTCAAAATTATAATTATATATTTATATATATATATATATATATATATATATATATATATATATATATATATACCGGCACATGTAGCTGAGTGGTTAACGCACTTGCTTCATGTGTCCCGGGAGACGTTGTGAATATCGGACCCGGTTCGATCCCCACTGCCGTCCATCTTACAGGTTTTTTTCGTGGTTTCCCTTTGTAGTCTAGGCTAATATCGGGATGGTTCCTACAATATAGACCACGACCGCTTCCTTCCCACTATCCATCCCAAGACCCATAAACCTTCATCTCATCTTCCCATCATCTCATTAATCATTCATCCGACGCCAATAGATCGTGGTCATCATTACAGTGTGTCGTTGAATCTAATTTAAATATATATATATATAAATTATATATATATATATATATATATATATATATATATATATATATATATATATATATATATATATATATATATATATATATATATATATATATATATATATATATATATATATATATATATATATATATATATATATATATATATATATATATATATATATATATATATATATATATATATATATATATATATATATATATATATATATATATATATATATATATATATATATATATATATATATATATATATATATATATATATATATATATATATATATATATATATATATATATATATATATATATATATATATATATATATATATATATATATATATATATATATATATATATATATATATATATATATATATATATATATATATATATATATATATATATATATATATATATATATATATATATATATATATATATATATATATATATATATATATATATATATATATATATATATATATATATATATATATATATATATATATATATATATATATATATATATATATATATATATATATATATATATATATATATATATATATATATATATATATATATATATATATATATATATATATATATATATATATATATATATATATATATATATATATATATATATATATATATATATATATATATATATATATATATATATATATATATATATATATATATATATATATATATATATATATATATATACCTACTATCAATATTTACGTATAGGCCTAATATGCATAGATTATTGGTTCCTAAAGCAATTCACTTTTATTAGGCGTGACTCTTGGGTAGTGCATTGCGAGAATCGTGAGCTGCATCACTTATCCAAAATTGATCTGCTGAATAGAGCGGTCTGTCAACGACATTTCACCGATGATTGCTTCATGAATCGACTACACAAAAAACTGACGTCGTTGGCAGTGCCAACACTAGACGGTATAGTATTAAACGACACAATCAGATATGAATCTGATGGAGATTCCGTCACCTCCCCCTCCGTTCACACTTCAGTCACGCACATTGCCCGACCCGAGAACACACGTGTGCCCTCGACCTTGCCGCATCAAGTGACGTCTACACCTATCACTCTTAACAAACCCACGACATCAACACAGTGTTTTACCCCTCTGGTTCAACACCTTGAGAGCGCATCACCTTCTGCTTCAGGCTGTTCAGTTCGAACCCAAGACAGTACACCATCACATTCACACACACAACACACATCGACCACGTCAGCTGACCAACATGATTCAACACCAAAAAAAAAAAAATGTTTGAGAAAAGTGCGCAAGATTACACCTAAAAGCTCTCGGAAAAGATCATTAGAAACCTCGGGCACGTTTGATGACGATTTAACACCTAGAAAAAAAAAACTTAGAAGTAAAATAAAATCTCTTAATTACGCGGCAAAACAACAAAGAAACAAAGTTCAATACCTTACAAAGGCTAAAGTTGCATGCAAATCTAAAAAACTTAACCGTCAAGACCTCTTGGTACAAGTTTCCGAAGTCGTAGGAAACGAATTTAATCAAACGCTTGTTAGAATGCAGATAAACCGTGGTGAGAAAAGGGCGTGGACAGAGAGTGAAAAACAGTTATCACTTTCACTTTACTATAAGTCACCGGCTGCGTATAAATTCTTACGAAAGAGTGGGACAAATCTTCCGTCTAAATCCTCAATAGAGCGATGGTTGGGCGTCTTCCATTTACAGGCTGGGATTAACCCTGTTCTGACGGAAAAGTTAAAAGTTAAAGTCAAAACTATGTCGGATAGTGAAAAAGAATGTGTGCTGCTTTTGGACGAGATGAGTATTAAAAAAGATTACGAATATAGTGAAGCGTATGACGTACTCGAGGGTTTTCAGGACTTGGGGCCGTTAGGTCGGGACGCGACACCGGGAACGCACGCGCTTGTGCTTATGATTCGCGGATTAAAATTTAATTATAAACTCCCTATTGCGTATTTCATTGCCGGGACTAGCGTAAACGGCGAACAGTTGAGTAGTTTGGTTGACGCTACATTGAAGTCTCTGTTCGAAACAGGGTTGAAAGTACGAGCGATAACTTGCGATCAAGGCCCCACTAACCAGGCGCTGAAGAGAATTAAAACGATCGATGGTCAAAACTTCTTTCTTTTCGGCGAAAATAAAATTTATTTTTTGTGGGATGTGCCACACTTGTTTAAGAGCATTCGAAATAATCTCTTACATAAAAACTTCATGATAGACGATAAGGAAGTGTCGTGGAACGATGTGAAGGTTGCCTACGAAATCGATAAAAACTCTCCACTTGCGCGCGCGAATGTTAAATTAAGCGAAAAGCATATTAATCCGAATGGTTTTGAAAAAATGAGCGTAAAACTTGCGGTTCAAGTCTTCTCCAACTCAGCCTCCGCACTCATATCGACTGCTGTTAAGACAGAACAGTTAAAAAGTTCAACAGGTCAGAATACTGCCGATTTCTTTAAACGTTTGAATGATCTATTCGACGCTCTCAATAGCACGCGATTAAATGTGCCTAATCCCTTTAATTGCGCCATCTCAGACAAGAATCAAATAGTTCGCGAATGTTTGGAGAAGGCACCTGGGTGGATTGAAACCTGGTATGTAATAAAAAGGAAAAAAAACCAACAACGAGTACCTCCTTGCTTCTCTGGGATAAAGAATACTATTCTTGGTATTTTAGATCTATGGGACGACTTAAAAAGCGAGGGTTCCCTATATCTGTTGACAGGGCGTCTTAATCAGGATCCTCTTGAGAATCTCTTCTCCATCTTTAGATCTAAGAATGGCTATGATCGCAATCCATCGGCTAAAAGCGTTCGATGCAGTATGCAGCATGTTCAGATGATTAGCTTGATGAGACCAGCACAGTCAGCAAATTGCCAGGAAGACGGCGACGTTTTACTTAATTTGACTGGTCTGATTGCGGAAACCGTGTCGGCAGAGGAAACTGAGGAATGTGAGGAAAACGAAGAGAGTGAAGGGGAAGATATTGACGGAGTTTTACTAGAAATTACTGGTTCGATACCAGAATTCGAGGATGTAGAAGTCGATGACGAGTTTGTGTCGATGGATTGTGAGGAGGAGGAGGCACTCTGCTCTGTGCTTGACGGAGTGGAATTAGATGTTTGTGTGGATTCTGCAATTGCCTGCAATCCTAACTTTCAATCTAGAGCAACTGTTGAGTCAAACGCAGTCAGATACTACTCGGGGTTCATAGCACATTCGTGTTTTAAAAAGTTTGGCTGCTCAAGATGCAAGGAACTGATGGTTAAGGCGGGTCAGCAGCTCGAAATCACAGATGAATTACTCATTTACTATAAAGCGTACCAGACTAAATCGAAAGCTTCATTGGGTTCTCTTTACGCTCCGACTGATTTCATGAATGAAATTATGCGATTATCGCTCAATATCTTTGCAAGTCTCTTTCCAAAAACGATGCATATGCATAACGTACGTGAAAAAGTATCAAACGCAGCAATATCGGCAGTTAAATTGCATTTTCCAAATTGGTTAGATGAAAACGACAGTTGTCATGCGCATCATTTATTTACTATTAATAGAGTCATATCCGTGAGAATAAAAAAAGAGGCAAAGTGGATGTCGCACGAAGCACGTAGGCCTCGACAGTCTAGTGGCAATATCGAAAATACAAAAAAAATACAGAAAAAAACGACTCAAAAAGCTGACCCTCGAACCCAGAAATTGAACAATTTGAGACATGTTTAAAATCAATGTAGGCCGACTGCGTCCATAACATACCACGTTGGCTTTATGCAACGCATGGGTTTCATGGAACAGTGGTTTTCATTTAATTGTTAAATATTCACATGCAGTTCCGACAGGGAAGTACTCGCCTACGTCCATAACATACCACGTTGGCTTTATGCAACGCATGGGTTTCATGGAATAGGTTGTATGTACTTGTTGGACGTTTTTTGCACATATAAGCTATACACAATTACACATGAATACACTCAGGCAATTACGTTACACAGTTATTTTAGTTCTCGGATTTGGGTAGAGAAACACAATCATGTTAAAATAATTTGCTGTTTTCTGTTGCAGGCAGTGTTCCATAAGGCAGTCATGGGTTAATTTGTTAATAAACCGGAATATGCATGCATTAAAAATTTAAAACGCCACATGCTAAAGTGTGTTCACAATTTAACGACGCATATATTAATGGTCACTTTATTCTGATAGGGTGCGCTAGTTTTCAGGCAAAAATTATGATTGCTTTGCGAATAGGGAGTGAAAATTTTCTCAAATTTCATTGTATACACATAGTGCTTGTTAATTATATTATTTTTAAATTATAATCAATTTGAATTCGGCCTGACTTGCATATAAAGGCCTTGACTTTCTAATATGCACAGGAATAAATTTATAACTTGTTTTCTTTAAAACATATTTTTTGGAAAGTTTGTTACATTTTTTTTTGTCAATAACATCGAAACTTGGTATAAAATCATTGTTCCCCAATCAAGGCTATGGATGAAAGATGAGCTCGTTTGAACGGGGCACCACAAGGGCGATCTCACCACCCCGAGGATTAATTAAAATATGTTAACTCATTTAACAAACAAATCAAATCTTAAATAAGGTAGTAATCTCAGGGTTAGGGAACAATTCAAACATTCACAGTGAGGAGAAAAAATCTTTAATCTTCTTATTATAAACTTAGTTCTTATAGTTTGTAATATGGAACGGAATTAAATTTATAACTTGCTTACTTTAAAAACATTTTTTTGGTAAGTTCCGTCTTATTCCGCATTGTTTACACAATTTTGTATGTTATAATTTGCCTAATTCTACTTAATTATCATTCATTCAAGTACGAACGTGTATTAAGTATTTAGTAGAGAATCTTTACAATATATTTTTAAGAGGATTAATTTCGATATTTATTTTAGCAGCAAAACAATTAAAATATCGCAATGTAAATATTGCGGTGACAGTGTTGGCTCTATAATAGGCCTACTTGACTGAAACTATTTAATTAATAGACCTTTTAATCTCGGGCTGGTCGAATATGTGCGGGTGCCGTAACACGTATCAGCACCAGAATCCTCGTTTCTGTAGTTCATTAACACGCTTAAATAATATCGACAGATATGCGTACAGGTACCGGCAGACAAATTAACCCCTTGACCTGCAGGATTCTTTTCAGATCTCCCGCGCCCAGACCCCTGGCAACAGGGGTCGCTTTAAACGTTTGCTTGGCAGGTTGGTAAGACGGTTCACAACATGCCACTTAAACGATAAAGTGACCCCATTTGTACACGTATTCCTGGATAAAATGAACTTCATCCGATGCCAATGAATCTAGGGAGCCGTGAATTCAACAATGCAACATTTTTCAACTAATATTGGAAGACACTCTTGTTGCTCACATTTAGCCCGCTTATAGGCTAAGCACATTTAAGCCGCATATAGGCTTATAAGGCGCACCCCTACTTTTCAGGTTCTATTTTTGGAAACGTGTTTGTTTACTTATATGAGACGCAGTATCATATTCCCAATATTTAGGGTCATAAACATGATTTAGGAGACCTTGTAACAGTCTCGGACAGGCCATGGCGGCTAGGCGGCGAATGCCGCCGAGGCCCCTCGCCAGTGAGGCCCCCAAAATATACAAGTCTGCACTAATGTCTGCACTTTTGGACCCAGTCCGACACTGCCTTGTAACCACAACACACATGATCCCGAGTCTGGCCTCCTGACCTCTAATGGAGGAAAAAAGCATAAGGATATTTTATGAGTATGTTTGTTTTCATTTGTTGACACATTTACGACAATATGAATCCCGACAATTGACGATTGGGGGTCTGCCGTATGCTTTAATATCGACGACCGTCCGTGCATACAATCTGACGACGATTGTGGGTTCGCCCTATGCTTTAACACTGGACGACCGGCAGTGTTTCACGGGAACTGTTTTTGCGATGTTTTTACATCAGAGAAAAACAGTTTTCAGCGAGCGGGCGTAAATATATCGCAAAATGTGACAGTTTTTTCGTCACTTACCTTTATAAGACGCATGTGACTTTTTAATGACTTGAAAATGGAAAAAATTGCTTAATTGCTTTCTTAATTGCTTTTATTGATGTGTGAAAAAGTACATTAAAAATGCGTTTTCTTCGTTATTTCACATTCGATTGTTCCATAAATCGATTGTAATATGTATGATAGTTTTTCCACATCCAGTATAAATTTGTGAGCTTTTGGAATATTTTGGTTTTCCAAGTATTTCTCCACTGGCTAATTCTCATGGGGATTTTCTATAGTTTATCTACAGATATCTATACATTCAATCTACACATTTTAGTTTCTGTCCATAGGTTTACACAGAAAATCTGTCCTCAACAATGAGTGATGGATAGGCGCATAAAATGTCTTTCAAAACATCATCTGTTCTCACACCCAACAATGTCGACGTTTGTTTGAAACGGTACGCGTGGGGGCCCACAAAACGTAACTTGAGGAATGACAATAATGCAACATATTCATAATATTACAATAACGTAAAGGGCCGAATGAAATTGACATTAATCGCACGTGAAACAATGCCAGCAAAGGATATCACCATTAAGTATATTATAGTGTTTAAACACTATATACCTTATGATATTACTAAATTAAAATGTCCATAAAGATTACATAACAATAACAATGGTTCGTCTCAAAAATCGGACAGATCTTATATTTTGTTTCTATAATTATATATCTTATAAATAAAATTGAAACGCTCTGATGACTGATGAGCAGCTGTATAACCTTAGTGATTAGTCTTTAGTGTCATCACTCATCACAGTTACCAGTCACCCATCTCTTTATTGAACACGCTTCGCAACAAGCATTTTTATTCAAAACGAATCCTCCACGGGAGTCGATTTAGCGGAATATCAGTTTTTTGGTGATAACTTTTGAACGGCATAAGATATCAAAATTCTGTATACGTTTATACTCGTTTTCAGAATTTTGATATCTTATACCGTTCAAAAGTTATCGCCAAAAAACTGATATTTCGCTAAATCGACTCCCGTGGAGTCTTGATAAGATGATTATATTTTATTATGTACTCCTATGTCGAAGACGGCTTGTATTTACTAAAATCTGTATAATTTATTCCCAATTTATTCCTAATTGTTATAAAACATTCCGAAGAATATTACAGTAGACCTATTACGCCTAGGCATATTTGGTTCAAATGCAAGTTAATTCTATTGAAGAGATAATATAATATGTTTGTGTATAGATAATGTGTGTGTGTGTATAGATAATATATCAAGGCGCCAACACAAATATAATTACAAATGAGTGTTGAATGACTTGGAACAACAAAAACGTGACAATTATTAATATGTATGTATTTTCATTTCAGACTTTTATTATATATATATATATATATATATATATATATATATATATATATATATATATAGAGAGAGAGAGAGAGAGAGAGAGAGAGAGAGAGAGAGAGAGATAGACCTGTAACGACGATAATGATGACGTTTACAACGTATTCAGATTATTACATAAATACATTGGATCATTTCCTTGATGGGTTCACGTAATTAATAAGCCCTCACAACTGCTCGCATGTCTTATCAGAGGCGCCGTGAAACCGGAATATTCGTTCGCGCCTCTGCTCAAATACGATCTGTAGGACGAACTGGTCGGTCAGGTAGTTTCTAGTAAACCTGATGAGCCGCTAAAATCGCGCGAAACACTCGACAAGTTTCGCAGCGCTCCAAGCATCTAAGATGGTAACTACCGGTAGAAACCGGCTGACTTATTTGCCATTGGATGAAGTCTCTATAAACACTATATACTTAATGCCCAGCTGTTGTTAGATGTCCCATGCTTTTTTTCCCACCAATTTAGAAGAAATGTCAGAGTATTGAAATGACTTCGTGCAATGCTGACATAGCTGTTGATTGAGAAGTAAGTAGATTCATCTTCTTATTTAATACAATATAAAGCTAGAAATACAAGTTGAAATGGTGAAAAATATTATTCATAGACTTGATATTCACATTTTCATGTAGCATTACTCAAACTTGCCAAGTTTCAATAATGTAAATAATACGTTTTTCTTGGTTATATGTATATAATATACATATATATTTGTTCATTGGTTCATCAGCTTGAGTCTAGAGATGAGTTTGTTGCTCTTACATAGATGCAAAACTTGTTTTCACTCTTTTACAAATAAGTGGTATCAAAATGTTGAATTTTTTACATGGCTGAACATAACCTCACTTCATGATAAACAAAAGATTTGTTTTTCTGTCATAGAATCGTTGATGATGACATCCCTGGCCAACAAATCAATACTCCATATACTTTTGAATGATGACTATGACGAACAGGCCTTTGATTCGTACTTCGGAGGTGATTCTGATGCTGAAGATGCCCTCGTAACATCACGCTCTCACAACGAGCGACTGACAACCCGAACATCTGATATCTCTGAAGAATCCTCTATTCTGAGTCAAACTTTTCTACCAATGAATCATTCTACACCTGGAAACAATAATTTGACTTCTGCCTCCTCTTCATCAGGGCGAGCTAGGCCTCAATCGTTGTCTGCTAAACGAAAAGTCAATTTCCACGAGCTGTCGGCCAGTGATAGAAGTGATAGTGAATTGACGACTCATAGTATATCAGGTTGTGATCAATGAATGTGTCAAATAGTAGTATACGGCATAGGCCTATAGATATGAGCGAGAATACCATACAAAAACTCGTCAAGCAAACTTTACTAGTCTGGAAACACACTCGCTAACTACTAAAAAGTATAATTTTCTAAATATTCTGTTGTATAATGATACCTAAATATATATATTTTCTTGAATGTGAGGAAGTACAAATGACATATGTTAACTATGAGACTGAAGAGCATATTGAGGTTACTTATTACCATGTAAATCTTATTCCTTATGAACACTTTGTTTGATGTCAATACAAGACAGTGGTTAATATATTTACCACCATTTTTTCCAATTAAAAAACAAAAATTTGACTTTTTTGTATTTTTCCTATTTTCCTTTACCTATACCCAGTTACCATATCCAATTTCATAATTTTTCAAAACCCCCCAGACTTATGCCCTATAAAGGGTTAAGTTCTTGGGCCTAAATCTAGACTATCATCTGTCTTGGATACCCCACATTGAGTCATTGACCACCTGACTATCAACTATCAAAAGCCAACTTTGCAATTAGAACTCTAGCCCGCCAAGTGAACTTGCCAACAATCTGATTTTTTCATTTTGCTAGCGTGCTGCAGTCTACTCTACAATATGGTATCATATTTTGGGGTTCGGCTTCACAAAGCATCAACGTCTTCCGATCCCAGAAGAGAGTGATACGTTCAATGCTATCAATGAGCTCAAGAGAATCTTGTAGATCAGGGTTCAAGGAGCAAAAAATCCTTCCCTTTCCATGCCTGTACATTCAAGCCATTATTTGTATTTTCACCAAGACTAATGCTGCTCTCTTCAACAATAACAGTCACCATTGCTAAAATACTAGGAATGCAACAGACATTGCCCACGAGTTCTGCAGCTTGAAGTTAACGTCAAATGGCGTCTTGCAGTCATGCAGACGATTATACAATCACCTACCAGCTGCAATAAAATCACTAGAGTTGACTCAATTCAAGATAGCTGTCAAGCATCACCTAATGAAGGAATGCCATTATGATATTGATGAATACCTACCTAAACTCTTGAATTGAATATAAAATATTTAATCTTTAGTTTTATAATTTCTGCATCTTGACCTGATGTATACAAAGTATTTGTGTCCTATGAAAATCGTGAACCAACAATAAACAATAACGTTTATTATTTAACAATAGGGGGAGTATTTTACAACTACACAAATTGAAATTAAGAGCTGCATTTTCGAAGTTCAGAGCTGCGTACTAATATAACCCCTGCGTACAAACAAAAAAACACAGACAAAGCTCCATAAAAGTGAGATGTGAGTCTTTGCTATTGCCCATCCAATTATTTGTTGTAGCAGTATTAGAGAATTACTAGTATTTTTTCAACTTGGCAAACACTTCTTCACAGTGAAATCTTGATGTTTTGTTCCCAGATCAATAATTTTCCTGCATCTATCCTTTACTTGGTCCTATTCTACTCCCATGGATGGTACAGTGAAACCTCTATGCATCATTCCCGCATCCATCTTTCACTTTTCCTCATCCACTCCCATTTAATCAATGTTAAAACTTCCTGCATGGATGGTTTCATATTCCTGGTCCCTTGAAAAACAATGGATAGAGGTTTCACTGTATATGTACATTTAGGCGGCGGACTCAAAGGCGATCTACTTCATCATTGGACATTTGAACGATGGATAAACAGCCAGTGTCCCAAGAAAATTTGATCTTTATAGGGCCTACAGTTTTTGGTAGTTAGCAGTGTCAATCTGTCAATCTGTTTTAGATTCATTTTATATAAACTTTTTCAGGTTTTATGGTTAGGGAGGGATTCGTGGCAAATCGCCATCAATATTGTTAATTTTATGATTGGGAAGAATTGTAAAATGTTATCTGGTTATGGAATGTTTTAGATTTTTTGATGATGGTCAAGGTCAATTAGGGTGAGGTTAGGGTCAAATGAGCGTCAATAATGTAATTTGACGTTGGTTAAAAATTGATAAATGTATTTGTATATTTCTTATCATCTTTTAGACTTTTATGCTTCTAGTTTTTTTTTTTTAATCTATCGTTAGGGTTGCTTAGGGTGAGGTTTGTGTCTAATTGAAGTACTTAGCTATATACACCTTTACCTGCTGTTTGTTTGTTGCACCAACAAGGTGTATTTCTTTTAGTTTTAGGTTGGGTTGGTTAGATTAGGCCAGTCAGGTTGGTGAATTGGGTCGCTTAGGTTGGTTTGTTTAGGTTGGTTAAACTCTAATAAACGTCTGTAAACACCCGACACTTAAACGAGATGGGTGGACATATAGGCGAGATCGGGTAAATAGTTTTAAGAGACACAAAAACACTCAACATTAGCATATTTGGTTTTCAACTTATCAATATATGCTTCTCAAGTTATCTTTTAACTTGACCAACACCCCAAGTGAACACCCGTTTCGAAAATTGACAGTAGAGATAATTTCTATAGTCATTAGCTGCGATAGAATGATTAGAACTACTCGTACCAGTAACGGTAGTTGAAATAGTAATTTGAAAATGTATCACACCCCTACCACTATCGGTATGAGTTTTTATTTCGTAATAGTTCAATTGATTGCAGTGTAAATTACATTCAGTGATGTAAGATTTTTTGGGGGGAAGGGGGGGGGGGTTGACAATGACAGCGTGGTCAACATTTCATCACAACTTTTTTCAATTATTCAGTTCAAGATGTTTAGGTTTACAGAATAAAAAAATGAAATTCAAAACATGACAAAAAAAATTCAATCCGTCAAACTAAAGCTTGGACAGGAAGCGAAATAATTATACGGTCTCATATATTATCGAGGGAACATGTCTATTTATTGTGTAATGTAAATTCAAACACTACGTATATATTTCGTGAAATGAGTTAGTACACATATATTCAACTAATAATAAACTACTAGCCTACAGTGACTGATAAGTTTTGGACAGCTCTGAGAATACTATTTAAAATGTGAATACCAAGTTACAAATATAGGAAATTTTTACATTAAAACTTTTACTTTTAATTTTTTGATCTGTACTCTGTAGTAAAAGAAACTCAATAAGAAGTATGCATCAACTATTTATTTTTGAATAAGCAAAACAGCGTTTTGAAACAACAAATGTAGGCTACATCAAGATAAAAAAAAATCTACATACTAGTGTCATAAAACATGACAGCATTAATCAAGAGAGGTGGCTGCAATTAATAAGGAAGATGAAAAAGGTCAACCAAATCAAGCAAAAATGGTTCATATCTATCAAATTTGAGGTCATAGGTACTAATATTAAAAGCATCTCACTCAACTGTGGTCTCGTCAACTACAACCACTTCGGCTGTTGCTGTAGTCACCTCTTGAGTAGCAACTGTTGCCAGGCAGGATTTAGGAATGTCCCCGGGTTGAGTATCGTTGGGCTGCTTCTCTTCAGATTCAACCTTGATCCCTACGGAATCAGCTTCGGAGATCGCTTCAGCACTCCCTTGTTTGGAGCTATACCGGAATCGATCATACCTTCCCCCGTCGGCTTCCTCCTCGTCATCCGATGATCCACGTTTGGTGTCAACCTGGTCTATAAGGTCTCCCAGATCTTTGTCCACATCGGCCCACAACTTTTCGTCCACGGACTGGCTTTCGGAAGTCAAGGATGCATTTACAGCTACAGGAGAGTCGTTGACATCTTCAGCCTTCTCAACTGTAGTATGAACTGTTGCCGCAGTGTCATCGGTGCCATTTGAAGTCTTATCTTCCTTATTCTGGAAAAAAAAGATACCATAACATACATTTTTATCATACTGATATGAAGTGTTGACATTGATAATATTAATATTTAAGAATATCCAATAGGGGCTACGATAAATAGTACAGGTGATGTTTTTTCTACCTTTGTTTCAGTGTTTATCTTGTTGGCCTCTGCCTTCTCCTTCTGGTGGATATTCTCTGCCTTCTTGCGTAAGGCCCGATCGTTGCGACAGCGTATGTAGCGCTGCAGGTGGTTGCGTGAAGTGCAGTGCAATGCCACTGCGCGATCCTGCTGGTCGCTGCGCGGCAGATACAGCTTACACAAGTCACAGTAGTACACCTCGACCTTGCGTAGGTATTCGGAGCCAAGGTTTACCTCGGGCTTGGCGAGGTCGGGCAATCCAGTCCCGTCGTCTTTGACTGGTTCGCCATCTTCATCAATCACATCGTCGACAGCTGTTGGCATAAAGTAAACGATTATGAACACCCACAAATATTCCGCTTTAAAATAAGACTTGTTGTTTTAGTAATTGGAAAAAAGTTCCTAGGCATATATATATATATATATATATATATATATATATATATATATATATATATATATATATATATACACATATGTATACATATACATATATACATATATATATATATACATATATATATATATATACAGTCGAGCACGCATATAACGAATTTCAAGGGGAATAAAAATCTGTTCGTAAAAACAGAATTTCGTTATAGAGATTTATTGCTCTTTTTCATAACAGCACTTGAATTTTAGAGATTTATAAAGATAGGCCTACATTTACGACTGAGGCCCTAGTATAGTACTGTATTAGGTGACATATTATCATCGCATCGTATCATCACTTGGTATGTTTGTAGAAAGTAATAGAAAACAACAATGTCCTTTCATAAAGAACTCATCATCTGCCATCACATGACACCACCACTCCCCACTTCTCGTGTTTTATTTCCTAGGTTACAGGACACTATCACGAATGGAAATGAAGGAATGTAAACAAAAAATGGATAAACAAAGTCATTGAAGATGTCACCATCACGTTATTATTTAGCGCGCGTTGAGCGAATGTTTTGGTATGGTCCGTTCCACTGTGCGTGGGACGTTGAGGGAGGGGGGTGCAGCAAGAGTTATGACCACGTGCTGTACGCGTCACCAGCTGCTACGATGTAGCCTACAGTCCGTTCAAAATAAATGTAACCTGAAAATAAATGCACGCAAAATGCTCCGATTTTCGAATATTTTGTTGGAAATAGCTGAAAATAATGAGCAAAATATGCTGTAAAGTGACAAAAAATTCGTAATAACCGAATTTTGAAATATAAATCACTTCGTTATAGGTCTTTATTAACCATTGTAAGGATGGGAGATTTGAAGGGGAATGGTAATTAATTCGTAAAAACCGAAATTTCGTTAAAACCGAGTTCGTTATATGTGGGCTCGACTGTATATATACACATATATATATATATATATATATATATATATATATATATATATATATATATATATATATATAAATATATATATATACATATATATATATATATATATATATATATATATATATATATATATATATATATATATATATATATATATATATATAGATATATAGATAAATAGATATAGATAGATATAGATGGATAGATAGATAGATATAGATAGATATAGATAGATAGATATAGATAGATATAGAGATAGATAGATATATATATTGATGGTGACTTCCGAAAAAAATAAAATTCATCGTTTTACATTTTTTTGTTTTCTTGGGTGAGTGCTTCTTCACGTCACAATACTCGCTATTTCGTTGTTCATATTACTTTGTATCAAGTTGAGATTTTACTATCTGGACACAAGCTATCCCTGTCAGACATAACGTCTGACAGCCGAACATTGACAGACATACCCAAATGGTACAGTACAGTTCAAAGTAGTCTATAGCAAATATTTTTCACGTAAAATGCCGCAGGAAGGTTGAAAAAAAAGATCAAAAAAATACAACTTCTTTTCAGGATGCAGATAAGGATGAATTTATTTTCTTTTTTACAGTTAGAACTGTAGATATATATATATATATATATATATATATATATATATATATATATATATATATATATATATATATATATATATTATATATATATATATATATATATATATATATATATATATATATATATATATATATATATATATATATATATATATATATATATATATACCGTATATATATATATATATATATGGATGAATATTATTGTTTCGGGTATTTTCGTCGTGTAATAAAAGAGAAAAAGACATTTCAATAATTAAATGTTTGAACTCAACGTTTCGAGCCAATATTAGGCCCTTTATCAAGAGAATTAAAAATGATAGTTTCTTCTACAAGAAATAGAGAAAATATAAGGAATTATCAAATTCCTTGTGACTGTGGCTTAGTTTACGTGGGTCAAACCTTCACATTTGCTAGTCCTACATTTGCTACTTTATCGACTCTGGTATTCTACACACTTTGTCATGCACATCACAAGGTGCATAATATACATGTCAGTATATTATACCAACTTGTTATGATTATTATTATTATAATTTATCTTGTATTATATTATTAACTTATTTTTTAATAAGTTATATATGGTAAAAAACCTTTCCATACACCCTTAATGGTATATATCCTAAAGGGTTTGTGTTCATACCTTGTCATTTGTGCTCACACTGTGTCATATGTAATGTACAATTAATGGAAATAAAACTTGACTTCATTTAATTGCTACTTTATCTTCTCTGGTATTCTACACACCTTGACGAATATGAAGAATATTTAATGCTTGGGCAAATATCGAATCTAAGAAGCAGTGAATCTTGGCTCATTTCCATAATTATATTTGATGTATAAAAACAGTTATCTGATTTTTTCTTCGAATCGGCTGATTCGAATTGCTTACAAAATGGTGGTTATGTGTATCATTTATGTTTGAACACTCAGAGAAAATTTCATTTTTTTCGGAGGTTTCATTTTTTCAAATTTTCTCACCCAGCCTAATCTTATGGGGTTTTTAAAAACTTTGACATGATATTTCTCAGAATCTAATCGACCGATTCATTCCAAAAACTATACAGTTCCAAGTTGTAAAAGTTGGCCCGTACAAAAAAAGTTTCATGTTGATCAGTCAAACCCTGTGACTTGTGCAGTGCCCACAGACAAACAACAAAAAAAAAAAAAAACACAGACAAAGCCCTATAAGAGTGGGATGGAGACTTCGCTACGCACATCTAATTAGGGGTGTCGGCAGGTATCCGGGTAGGGTACGGGTACACCACTACCTGACTCCAATATTCCTTACCCGATACCCGCCATTTTTTACAGCGCGAGCTTTTGTTCTTCATTTTCACCGACAGATAACTTTTAAACAAAGCGCGCTTGTGTGGCGGGAAAAACGAAAGAATTTAGGCGTCCTTTACTACTCTCTAGACCATAGATATCACCAGTTGCTTAAGAGAGGGACATGCTGCTTTTCCCCCCCTCCCCTCCAACACTCTGGCACTCATAGCAACCACAGTTCTAACACTTCTGCATACCTCTTAAACACATGGCACTTTGTTTACAAAAAAGAGGGACATGCCACATTCATTCAAGTTGACTCAACCAATCAATGTGTTTGGGTAGATTATGTTGTGCTGAGAGGGTCAGCGATATGATATGAGCAGACAGTTTATAGTTGCAACATTAAGAATGGTAACCTAATGATGGTGAATAAGCTATGAAATACATTTGAATGAAAAGAAGATGAGCATAGTCAAGATTAAAAAAATAGAATTACTCGGGTAATGATGACGGGCACCCAACTCCAAAAATTGCTACCCACTGACATCCCTAATATATATATATATTTTATATATATTCATTTTCTATATTTTCTATATATATATATATATATATATATATATATATATATATATATATATATATATATATATATATATATATATTTAGGCCTATACGCCAAACAGAGAAATTACGTATTTCATTTATGTAATTTTTTTATGGAAAATGTAGTATCTCATCAACAATCAACATGCATCAAATTTGACAAAAGTACCACACGTACCATCAACTGTGCCCACCGAGTCGAGAGTCATGTACTTGTCAAGATCCTTGTCATCACTGTCGGCTTCGCTACCCGACCCATTGTCCTCTCCTTTAAGCTGCAGCATACGCTCTTCCAGTCGAGACTTGCGCTATACAACATTCAGCAGATTAAATCATTTCAATCAATTTAATAATTTTTGGCAAATAACTAGTTCTCCTGGGTCTAAAGCCTAAGGTTGCATTATAAAGGAAGTCCTGTTTCAATCTTAGAAAACTGTTGAAAAAACAGTTCTTGTATTATTGTATACCGTTAGAGGGCTACCATGAACACTTTTCACATTTTTTTGCTAATAGTAACTTTTTACTCTATAACTCAATAATCACAACTTTTTTACTGACGTTGGATACATGAACCTGCTTCCCAAAACTGCATGGCTCATAGTTTGCATACTCCCACTTTAATCAGAATTGAATATTTTTTGCAGTCTAAAGTAACCCCATGGGGTGGGGCTACTTTTGACAGTCATAAAATAATCCATATAGGCCTATGAGAGGAACACGAAAGTGGAGTGTTAACTTGGACACCAGATTTGATAGATATCAGCTCGAGCATTCAGCATTTTTATTAAATCCATCTTTCATCCTGTTTTTCTACAATTGAATAATCTTCATTAAAGTAACTTGATTTCTCCCCAAGCATCCATACATAGAAACATGATATTTCTATATCAAAATTGAACGTCAAAAAATAGCCTGAACTTTTGTCACTAATTTGGTATGAAGTTATGGCTGATTTAGTTGAAACAAATGTGATAAATTGAATAAATCTTGTACTTGAATTCAGAATTATAGATAGGCCTACCAATTACTAGGCCTCGCAGTTCGGGTGTCCAAAGTAGCCCCATTTATGGTGGAAATAATTAAATATGCTTAGCCAACATTATAGGAACACCCCCCCCCCCCCTCCAAAAAAAAATTCCAACCAACTCAGAACAAAAAAATAATCAACAGTTATCAGCTTCAAAGTCGAAATTTACCCTCCATGTCCGTCTGACGGTAGTACTGTAATTACAACAACAGTAGGGTTGGGGTGTAGGCTTACCTTGATGTGCTCTAACGAGCATAGATGGTTCTCGTACACCATTGGTGATTTGAACGAGACGCGGCAGACGCGACAGTAGGGCAATAGGAACGTTCTCATTGCCTGGTGCGAGTCCGAAACCATGTGTTGCGTCTTGAGCTGGCGATAGTTCAGCTTGCAGATGTGACAGAAGTTGGTGTGCGGTGCAAGCACTCCCTCCAGTTCCTCGGACTCTTCTAGCAAACGTTGCTCCTTGCGCTGTGAGATGCGCATGCTCACCAGTTTCTGTTTGTGCACAAGCGACAACTTGCGCATAACTGACACATGTTTCGACGAGTACATGTGCATTGAATATTCCTGAAAATAAAAATATAGGGAAAATTTTCAAGTACTAAAAATTGAAGGGTTCAGAATCTCATTAAATTGTGAAGAGATACGCCAATTTCAACATTTGATTTACAATTTTCGGAGATTTAGGTACGATTCATGTCATAAATGCACTTGAAAATGTCCAGCTCTCAAAGTTTACACAATGTTGAGATAAAAATGGAGCCACTACCGAGAGATTACACATACTTAAGATCAAAGACACTCGAAAATTTCTGCTTGAAATAGTGATCTCTGTAAGATAGTGATGCGTATTTACACCACAGTAATAAGTAGGGTTGTGCGAGTTTAGAAATTTTCGAGTCAAGTTTGAGACTTGAACTCAATTGAAAATATTTTTCCTAGATTGTAATTTCGATTCTTGAACTATTTCGAGCGAGCAAGCGAGAGTGGAAGGATAAACTTGTCATCTTTTCATAATTCAACAAATTGTTATATAGTGTCTGAAATTTGTGAAAAAGTTTTGTTTCTTCAGCTCCACCTTTTATTCTGATTATAAAGTTGCTGAATGATTACAATGTGCATCCTCACCTCCACTATCACTATCACTGGACTGACTCCGAGTGAGTTCTGCTGAGTCGTAGTTACTACCAGACACGCACACTTGTCTCTCTCTCTTTCTCAGTTCCTTCTCCTTCCCCTCTCCCAAACACATACAGACTCTGTCAGGGACAGATTGAAAGGTCATCACGCCTTGTTGTCAAGCGACTCGGGACGGCCAAGCGCCAATAGAAATGGGCCACATGACGATCCGTGTCGTCGAAGCTAGCGAGTAGTCAAGTACACACGATCAGCGAGGCCCTCGACAACAGTTTCTATCACGTATTTTCGCTCGGTAGCATGGCTTTCTCTGGTGCGCAATACAAAATTGCCTTAATTATAACCGGGAAGAGTGATGATTGTCGTGAATAAGTTGTTTGGTTAATCCACATTTTTATAAATCGAAACTATTTTTGTGGGGTCCCTTCCATTTTGGATTAATGAGGGTTTGAGGTTGATCTCTAAAAGCTCTGCTCCCACAGCCCTAGTAGTTAGGTTAGTACCCCGTATAACCTAGCTGTTGGTGGGGTCGTTAAGCAAACAATAATCAGTAGTTAGTGATCTGGACATCGAGAAGGTATCCATCTACAAAAGACGTGCTCTGTAGGGAGTGAAACGACTATAAGTATGTCAAAAGTACCTTGAACGTGACGCAACGGTAGTGGCAATGTGGGCAGGACAGACGGATGAAATGCCTGCGATAGTTCGGTGTGACGTTGCGAGAATGACTATCTTCACTGACATCTCTTGTGTCAGAGTCTTGCTTGATGGTAATCTGCAAAGTTGTAAGTCATGTTAGTCCCGTATTGCGGATACGTGATGCCGTTATAGTATCACATTATTTAAAAATATTGTTTATTGAAGATGTACATAATTTTACCATGTTACTTTGAATGCTAACGACTATCATTGGCATATAGTAATCTCACCTGAACTCCACCTTCCTTTTTAATATCTCCCACGACTGTCCCCTCTTCGTCTGCTTCTTCATCATCATCATCAACCTCTTCCCCCTCTTCACGTTCCTCATCAGCCACTTCCTCTTTGACAACCTTTTTCTTCACAGGTTTCTCTTTTTTCTCAACTGTTTCACCTTCTTCCAACTCTTCATCCGGCTGCAAGACATACATGTAAA
Organism: Brachyptera risi; assembly: GCA_964007535.1. NCBI lineage: Eukaryota > Metazoa > Arthropoda > Insecta > Plecoptera > Taeniopterygidae > Brachyptera > Brachyptera risi. Next base: position 17,150,369 of record OZ023330.1, read on the forward strand.
AATCTGAGTTGTGTATAAGCCGAGCTTAATCGAAGGTCTATGTTTACATTCCTAACAATGTGACAAAAGTAGTTTACAGTCCCACAAATGATAACACACCTTTCATAGACTCTACTAAGAACGAACAGCAATGCTAAAAGGATTTTATCTTACATTTTCAACATCTTCCTCTGGTTCCTCTTCGCTTGCTTCATCATTGGCTTTGTCTGGTTTCTCAGCCTTCTTGCTAAGCGCCAATCTACTAAATTGGAGAAATAATTGTGAGACAAAATCCACATTATTTGGTTCATATACCAGTAGATTACTTATATTACATATATTTCATAAATTACTCATATTTCAGGTACATAGATTGAATATACAGTAAAATAAGTATTCAACATGACCAAAATACAACTTAAATGCCAGAAACCCATCTTTCAAGTAATACTAAACGACAAAGTAGACTTTTCTTCTCAACCTTGCCCTTTCTTAAGCACTTGTGACTGTTTCTGCTCTTATTTACGACTTTACACGTTGCCTAATCAACTGTAGGTCAACTAGTACACTATTTTACATTTCTAGTGATATAGGTACTTTTCATTCAATACAACTTGTTTCTAAGTTCCATCGTTTGAAATATTGATTGGCGATTTTCTTGTGATCTATTTTTTTATTTTATAATATCTGAAAAGACAGTTACCGTACTTCGGTATTATCAACTTCCAATACACCATTTTTGTTACCATCAATGAAACCATATTACGAAGACACTGTATACATGCAAGGCAATGTTACCATGTTTGCAACTTATTTTCACAAATAGTAACTTCAACAAGTTGTTTGTTTTCATCATTTCATCAAGATACCAAGATGAATCATTTTCCAACATGTTTAAAGTCAATTGTCATCTATTCACAGGTATTTTCTCATGTTACATATATCATAGTCTCTTATTGGTTTATTACCTCCGTAGTTTCTGTATCTTGAGTTTTCTCCAAGCATCTGATTGTACTTTAGCTGTCAATAATTGCTTGCGTATAGCGTACGATTCAGAAAACTTCTTCCTAGCAATCAACGAATCATTTCTTCTCGCTTGCAATATTCTTGACATTCCTCTCGATCCCCTGATTGAAATTCGGCCTCTATATGAGCCTCGAGGTCTTGAGGAGGACATGTGGCGTGAGGTTGTGGGAGGGGGCATCATTGATTCCGACTTTCGGTGGGAATAATCGTCTCTGGAACGATCCCTAAAACTTGTTGTCCGTCTGTCCTCACGGAATCTACCTCCCCTTTCCTCACCATAACCTCCGCTTTTGTCGTCAGAGTAACTATAGCGGTTATTGTAATCTCCGCCCCCGCTATAGCTGCCTTCATGGCTGCGGCGGGTACTGGATGCCTGTTTGCAAAACCCAACAACAAATGGTAATAAATCATAACCAGAACTTCATTTCACAACAGTTGACCACTTGGCCCGTGTAAGCTCAAAATAAGTTTTAAAATTATTTCATACTAAAAATTGGTTTCAAGTTGAACACAAAGCTGAAGAATATTCATTTCAGTTGCACATACAGGTGTAATCAACAATCAGTACACTTCTAGTTATGTACTTCGTACTACAGATCAATTTCAAACTTGAACATTAGACAGCTCTTCATCCATAGTGTTCAAAGTAGTCTTGATGCTTGGGATTTTTCCCGTCTTGTGATTCTACGTATATAATCTCGTCAAGACATTACAACATATAATGGATTTGAGTATGATTATTACTCTTTTGTCAAAGTCAATCTGTGGTATTCTCTTCTGGAAGTTCAATTTTGTGATAACGTCAACTAATAGAAGGACTTCTTAGTAGGACAATATTATTACGCTGAAATATTAATTTTCCACACCCATATTTCTAGCAGAATTTGCATTTTTTAAATATAATTTTGATCTGGTCCTAAACTCATGTAACAGAAACAATTCCAACAGGTACAAGAATATACATGCCTTTGAAATCTGGATTCTGTTATCAATGTTATAAGATTATTATGTTTCAAGTCATTATTGAGATTAGGCATAGCTATACCTGTGACCCATATGATTCAGTTCTCAAGCGCTTGCGAGATGAATCGGGTGAGCGGGATCTATGGTGACTGTGATCACGGCTCGAGTAGCTTGGTTCCTGGAGATATAAGCATATTATCACAACGGTATCCTACTTGAGATATTCATGAACAGTAGCAAATGACACATCGTAATTAATTTTTCTCCACTCACCGGTCGACTGTAGCGTCGGTAACTAGAGTCTTCACCCCGGCCTCGACTTGAAAATCTTTCACCACTGCTACTACCTATATATGAGGCAAGTAAAAAAGTTAATATTAAATATCATCACCCAACTATTCTTCTAGTCGACTGTGCTGATGAACAGTCCTGCTTATTGAGTACCATACTCAACGATACTGTTTGCATTATATCTTGTTTATGATTTAAGAACAGAAATTTTCATGTTTTGTTGGTCAAATCTTTGAAAGGGTACCTAATTAATTACTATTCAGTCTTGAATGGCTGAGAATCTACGAAGCAGTGCTTCATTTTACCTGAATATTTTCGTGACTCAAAACCAGATGAATTCTCTTTGAACCAATTGAATCGTCCTCTAGAAGCTCCAGAGAAGCTACTCCGACCTCTGCTACCACCATTATTCCAGCTGTCACTGCCTCGACCACGGTACGAACTACCACCTCTCGGTGAGAATCCACGACCTCCACGTGACATCAAAGGCCTAGATGGGCTGATTACTGGATGACTGGAACGTGAACAAATTTTCAAAATAATTCCCAATCCAATTAAGGTTCCCTATCTGCTAAGGAGAAGGCAATATACTTGAAATCATAAAAACAATAGGTTTGGGCCAATGGTGTGAATGGACAGACACGTGCACATGGGCAAACGATATCCTTCAGGCAATAGCTGAGTCCAAGATGCATTGAGGGTTGCGTTGGTTTGCCGCCAGGAGATATAAATCTGTAGAAATTTGAATTTTATTTGGAGTAAATATTTCTTCCATATTTTTCCCTCTGGCTTTTCTATCCATGAGGGTTTCCAAAACTTCATTTTATTTCTCTCCCAAGTGGTTCAACTGACTGTGCCTCAAAACCGTACAGTATGCCCTACTGTATAACAAGTTAGATTCTGTAGGTCTGTGCATGCCAAGTTTCATGAAAATATTTTCTTTCGTTTGACCTGTGGAGCGCGAAAAAATAATAATAGAAGCATCTTCGTTGCTTTTGACTACCGGTACCGTAAAACCGAGTCTTCTCTTTGCTCATCCAAAAATGTCAAATATTGGGAAAATAATAATAGACCTTGTATGAAACAAATTTGACCTTGGAAACATGATTTTTAATCCCGAATATTACAAGAACTGACCTTGTACAACAAAAAATGTTCAGCACATTTCTGTGATTGGAGAAATGTGGTTTTTGTTACTAATTTTATTTTAATGCTGCTCAACGACCCCACCAACAGCTAGGTTATACCTGGGTTATACAAGGGTATGAACGAGCAGGTGATGATGAAACTATGAAGTGATGGGTGAAAGTATACTTACAAAAACCCATGCCTTATGCGAGACTCGAACCCACGCCAGACCTGACTTCAGTTCCTATAGCAGTGCAATAGTTGACTGAGCCACGGGGGCAGCTACGGTTTTTGAGATAGGCCTATAGGATTAATTCCAGAACTAATTCTATTTTCAGCGGTCCATGACTCCCAAACGCTTCGAGTAGGCCTACCGTGAAATATCTTATACTTTGATACTCAAACTATTCTTATGTAGTGCTATCTAAAGGCCAAGGCCTCAATGGACCAAATTTGAAAAACATCTAGAATGGGTCAGCACCCAGCTGTGGAATAATTTATAGAATGTCCCAAAATTATTTGAAAATCCGAACTCTTAAATGATGGCTCTATCCATTGAAGATCACTGAAAAATCCAAAAAGTCAACATTTATGGCTTGAAGATGTACCGTAATGCGTTCATCAAAAACTTTCAGAAATACAAAGGCAAGTGTGCCAATGCCTTCCTTCGTTACCCAACACTGGCCAACACCTAGGCCGTCGAGTCATAGATAAAGTAGCCTGCTAGATAGGCAATCAGTGTTGCCAGATTTCGAATACAACATTATCGTTTTTGATCACAGAGATGATCATTTTTAAACAAAATTACGGTAAAATTACGGGTCATTTCGGTAAATGATCATGATTTACATTAAAAACACTTCTAGGCCTATACGAAAAAAGATTTCACGTAGAAATTGTTGTACTATTTTCGAGTAGTTATTTGATGATTTTTTAATGAAGAATAGAATTAGTACATATCGTTTGACATCAACGCCCGGGTAGTTCCAGCCTTCATCTCTCATGGATACAAAAATGTACCAAGAAATTATAATATGAAGTTTACCCCATATATCTGTAAGTATTTTGATGATTGTGCATCTCGCGTGACTATGTCTTGGCTTTGATGGTAGAAAAGCTGAAAGCAACTAGAAAAGCTGAAAGCGAAAGTACTAGCAGTCTGGAATTGTGTTACCAGTGGTATGAGTCATCGTATGAATCTAGATCTAGATGTATAGGTACAAATAGTATTAAATGATGGAGACGTAAAGAGAATTTGATAGAGGAAGTAACAGAGATGCTACAAACGGTAAAAAAGCTTTGCGGTTCCGCGTCTCTAGCGGTGATGGGACTAGCGCATAGGAGGGATATTGAGTTCCATGAAAATGAAATAAATGGATATAATGATAAAATTGAATGGATCGCTGAAGGTATGGGCGTACAGTTTGGATCCAAACATTTGGTTATCAAAGGAGTGTGTCGGAAGGGATTGTCCTCACCTTAACAGAAAGGGAAGCAACGTACTGACTAATCTGTTATATGGGATATCAGTACAATTGGTTGAACAAGGAGGAGATGTAAATAATTTGATATGTAAGAAAAGTGTAAATAACAGTAGGCCTATCAATGCAAAAAACTTCTAGGTGAAAGAGAAATTAGGAGTTCTGGTACAGACGAGGAGGCTCCTAGACATGAAATAGAGAACGATAGTAGGCCTATACATCAATACTCGACCTTTACTAATGATAATAGTATAAGAGATAAGAATAGGGTCAATAATATTACACAAGAGCAAATAGTTTATATGAATATTCAAAGTTTCAGAGAGGGTAGAATAGATATGCATGAGTCATTGCACACCGGTAACGAAGTTGTCGAGACAGAGTGGATCATGTATATGAATGTTCAAAGTCTTACTAAAAATAAGGACCAGATAGAGGAACTATTAATGAAAAGGAAGCCGATGATTTCAGGCCTCTCAGAAACTAAACTCACTAAAGATATTGAAGACTGTGAAGTTAATATTAATGGATATAATTTAATACGGGTAAATTCTAATAGTCGTCATACGGGAGGTGTGGCCATTTATATTGCCAAAGAGCTTAGATATATTATACTTAGGCCCAGTATTACCAAGTCCAGTTAGCCTTTATCTGACAGTTCAAACTTGTTATCACCATGGTTACCCATGCTATTTGTTTTCACCAACTGTCAGATAAATACTAACTGGCCTTGGTAATATGGGGCCTTAGTACAAATATTATAGATAAGTATTGGTGGGTTGTAAATATTAAGGTATTCAGTGATGATTTGAAAGGTTTCTTGTATAGTTTAATTTATGCCTCACCGAACGGTAAGAAGGCCAATGTTATTGAACAACTTGAGAATAATATTAAGTACTTGCTAGATTACCGGTATAAATGTAAATTTATCTTGAATGGCGATTTGAATATAGATTTAAGTAAAGTTACACTATACTCTGAAAAAGTGAATACCATGTTAGGAAGAAGAGGTCTAGTGCAACTAGTACAAGATGTCACCAGGGTTGCTAAATCAATTAACAAAATTAATAATACAATCAGTATCAAAAACCATAATGGATTATGTTATCAGTTATCACATATTTTGAAGATAAATTCTTTTGATTTTCTTTTGATTTTGAGACTTTGAAATCACCCTGAAAGGAAAGGACTAGAATGTTAATAGAGATGGGAATAATGTAGATGATATGACTGATGAATTGATACATAATTTAAGTGCTACCATTGGAGAAAAATTTCCAATAAAACAGTTTGGGATTAAAGAAATTTACTCAAATAATGGATGGTTTGACAAAGAAGTTAAAGAAATCCAGGATAGAAAAAATTATTTATTTAGAAAAGCTAAAAGAAGTGGAGAAATGGATCACTGGAAAGCATATGCTATGAAACGTAATGAATTTTTGGCAAAATAAGAATAAAAAAGAGACTATTATTCAAATAAAATAGCACAGTATAAGACTGAACCGAAAAAAATGTGGGATGTATTAAAACAATTGTATAAGGGTAAGAATAAAGAGAATAATGAGGAAATGTTTTTTAATAATAAAAGGGTATATGGGAATTTAGAAATAGCTTCAAAATTTAATAACTTCTTTGTGTCTAGTATAGAGGATATTTTGAATACCATTGACAAGGTAACAGGAGTGTATGATGAACTAAATACAGTTATACCTAATAGATTGAATGAAAAAATGTTACTTTTTCAACAAATTATTGTAGATATAGTGGAGGAGAAAATTAAGTTATTAAAGAACTCTTGTCCGTGGGAAGACGGTATTACTAAACAGATACTCGATCTCTCATATTGTATAATTAAAGAGTATTTGACCAATATTATTAATAAATCGTTAGAAACTGGAATTTTTCCAGATAGTCTTAAGAAATCAATCATAATTCCTGTGCCAAAAGTGCCAAATACTGTAATGGGGGAAGAGCACCGACCAATTAATACACTACACATAATAGAAAAAGTGTTATATAATAGAAAGAGAATAGAAAGAATGAATTTTTAGGAGAAAATAAAAAGTATTCAATGTTTCCAGTTACCCTACTTTTGAATTGATTAAATACAAAATATGATACACTTTATTAAAATTATCGTACAATTTCAAAATTATGGTACGGTACATTTGTTGATTATCGTCGGCCTATATGGACACTATCGATTATCGTTTGATGTCAAAATTGTGGTATGAATTCGATAATTACGGTACATCTGGCAACACTGTAGACAATGCTGTACGACAAAGCCTCTGCTCACAAACAAGGAAAAAGTTGACTGTGTAACAGAACTATCCCCCCTAGCTCATATATATAGGAATAATTTTATAATAATTAGCAATTAGTTATTTTATTAGAACCTTAAATGTCTTTCTCCTACAGACTTATTTTTATATTTTACTTATAGCATCATTTCTATAACATGTTGTGCATTGCTCATAACACTGTGTGGGAACATAAGTTTTGTAAGAATATGTTTTTCAGTATAATAGGCCCTACTTCACCATTGTTTATTTCATTATTGGTTTGGCATGTTTTTGATGTTTGTCATTGTAGCAATCCTATAAAGAGGGAGGTGTCGAATGTCAAGATAGAAACAGAGCTTGGGGTGGTCCTGTTCAGTCAAGTGCTAAAAGCAATTTAATCTAATGGTTAATACTTGAAAAGGAGGATACCTACAGTAGATATTTGTTTCATAATACAGACCATTGGATAAATTGGGAATAATTTTTTCAATTGGAATTTTTTAAATTTAAATTAGGCCCTAATTGGAATAACACAAATTGGAAAAACCATTTTTAATATACCGGTATGATATTTTATTATAAAATCATTGTACATAGGCCTACTTGTGAGGTGTGTGAAAAATTGTTCATCATGTATCAATGTAAAAAATAGCAGAACTTGCTAATAATAAACAATTACTAAGTAACTACTAAGTCTGGACCATGTCAATTAACACAAGATTTAAATGCAGCCACATGGCTTGTCACCTCAATATATAATTGCAGCAGAGGAGGGGAGATACTTTCAAAATACAATTATTTCCAAAATCTTGAATGCAACCAATCAAAACTCTGTTTTCAAAAACATACAGCTGATCAAAATGTAGTTTAATACATGGAGGGTCTGTACTAAGGAGAATTGTGAGAAGTAGAAGTAAATATCTACACATTGCGTTTCTGTCAACTATACAAACAAGTCGTTTAAAATCTTGTGTAACTGACAAAGAAGTAATCGTCAATAGACTCAAACCATCGCTCAAACATTACGATCATGTTTGGATTAGCTAATAACTAGTGGAAGTGGAGATTTTCAAGATATTCGTCCAATATCTACAACTTTGCGGCGTCAGCCAATTTAGCATCACTCGGATTAAGTCCAAGAATTATTACAATAAGTTGACAGTGGCGGTGAAAGTGAAGATTTTCGAGATATTCTTCAAATATCGACCACTTTGCGACGTCAGACAGTTTAGCATCACTTAGATCAGTCTAATAATTATTATTAAGTGAACGGCGGGTAATAAGCTATCTTGAACAGTTGAACCGGAACATTATTCTCATAAAAACGTCCAACCCCAAGATTTGCGGCCCCCTTCAACCCAGAAGATTTCGAACCCCCAACTGAACACATCGCTGCATTCAAAAACTCAACCAACACAGATAGGCCTAACACTGGTAACGTTAATTTTATTCATTCATATCTCAGTCTATTTGTCGTTGTTTCTAATTTAAAAGTGTAGTTACAGTTTACTTCAGTTTGTTTGATTTTCATCAGTTCACCTGTACAATTGGCTCGCTACCAATTGTACAAGTAAATCATCAACAGAGATTTGCATATATTCTTTCAGTACCGGTACCAGTAGGGCCTAACTTATAATATTTTTGTACCAGAAGGATATCTATTTTTAAATAAATTCAATTCTCATATAGCTTGAAATCAATTCTTATAATTATAGAGTCTGTTACTTAATCCAAGTTATACCTAGGCCTATTGCACGCTTGTTTCTAGGGCAAGATTAAATTCACTAGTTTTAGTTAATTAATATAAGGTTAGTCGGGCACTGACGGGAAAGAACGCCACAACTGATCACAGCGCTTCTAGCAGCATTCACTCGCAACAGTGCTCTAGCAAGTGGCATTTTCTTGGTGATTATACAGCGTTTGTAGCAGGATTACCAGGCGTAACACTACCATTAACCTCTATACTTAATGACACTACCAGGGCCTGTAGACTGTTTAACCAGGGCACTCTATCCCATTAGGATATTGATACATTTGCCGATTCATGTATGCCTACCAAGCCAATTTTTTTTTTGTGGTAGGCCTAAGGGGGAAATTGATGTTCTGGTGGGGTGATGGTGTTTTGGAGAAATGACAAAATTTAAACCATAATTTGATTAATTTCCCACACCCAAGCAAGGTTAGGACATCAACCTTGACCACTAACCCCAATTCAAAAACACTTTCTACACAAATATTGGAAATGGTATGTTAAACAGTAAAATTACCAAATTGGTCTCTTTTATCTGCAATAGGTAGGCTAGGGTCAATGTGAAGGCCTTTTTTAACAACGCATTTGTTTACCAAGTCTCACTAGGCATAGGAACTAAGCAACTGGGTCTATAGACTTTATGACTAGGTCAGGTCTAGGGCCTACACCTTTCATGAAAATATGACCTCACTCAAGTGACTGAAGCATTCGACGAGTTGATGGGTTGATACCCGGCTTATCCACGCTAGGAACCTTTGATGTCCATTGAGCCCAACGAGTTCGGCCTAGGCTGGGCTAAGAAAGTTTAATGCATATGTAGGCCTAGTTACTTACGACTAATTTCCAAATAGCTCTTCCTTAATACACCACTTGTGCAATACGTTTTAATGTACCGTAGTTTTTCTATAGGACTAGAATCAGTTTCCACTGCGAATAAACATTGTTATATGCCTCAATGGCCGATAGCTTTGAAGCTTTGCATTTACCAACGAACGATACGCATTTACCAATTTTGCTAGAGGTCTTTGGCTTGGAGTTGAAGCAAAGACCTTAATATCTAACTTCGTTGTTGAAGCTTCGTGTCGTTCGCTACATTGCCGCTACGCTATTCAAAATACCAACTTTCAATATAACACAATAAATTATCTTAATTTTTTCGAAGAAAAAAATCAATTTTGGGAGAAAGATGACCGACTATATACCTTTTTCATTCACATATACTCTATAAATATCGTTCATCGACATCTTTCCATATCCAAAAACTCTTCTTTATAAATTGAACTGTTACTCCAATTCTCGCAAAATATTAGGCGGTTGGCATGACCTCCTCGTACCTACTATTACGTGCGCCTAAGCCTAAGCATTGACTGGCCGTATACTAATATCTTTGGGCTAAGCTTTCAATTGGCAGTGCCTCTGGATTGTAGTCATTGTGTGCGTAAATGATAGTTTACCGCTACTGTTCCGCGTTTAGGGATACATCCTACCTTTCAACCAAACGATTATTTGGCTGTACATAATTACCCATCATTATATTCATATTGTTAATAGTGTGACAACGTTTTATTTGTATCAAAACACATAGTCGCAGCATAATTAGTAGGCCAAACCTCAATCTCGTGCGTAAGGTTAGGGAGCCGTCATTAACAACTGTGGTCTGATACTGGTAGGCCTAGGCTAGGCCTAATATAATTCTGTCCTAAGCTACGACTTCGACTATCATCAATATGACGAGTGGTGCGGTGTCATATCACATTGCAAATTTGCTGGAAAAAATGACTTCCAGTGACAAAGATTTTCGATTTATGGCAATCAATGATTTGATGGGGGAACTTGAGAAGGACAACATTAAGCTCGATGACTGTACAGAACAGAAAGTGGTCAAAATGCTTCTTCTGTTATTAGAAGATAAAAATGGAGAAGTTCAGAATCTCACAGTTAAATGTTTGGGTCCATTGGTGAAAAAGGTGAAAGAATATCAAGTAGAAACGATTGTTGATTCACTCTGCGTTAATATGATATCTGGGAAGGAACAACTTCGAGATATTTCTAGCATTGGTCTTAAGACGGTTATCAGCAAATTACCGCCTGAATCTAGTGCTCTCGCGGGTAACGTGTGTAAACGCATCACCGGACGACTCAGTGGTGTGATTGAGCGTCAAGAAGATGTGTCAGTGCAGTTAGAAGCGCTGGACATACTTTCTGATTTGTTGTCACGATTTGGTGGACTTCTTCTGAATTTTCATAGCACTATATTGGACGCACTCCTGCCACAGCTGTCGTCACCAAGACAGGCAGTCAGGAAACGATCAATTGTAGGCCTAAGTCTGCTAGGAATGTCTTGCAATCCCGAACTATATACAAAATTGATTGAATCGATCCTCGAAGGTTTAACGAAGAATCCATCAATAAGTTCCAAGCGGACCTATGTGCAATGCTTGGTTTCTATTTGCCGTCAATCAGGTCATCGCTTTGGGGGCCACATTGAACAAGTGGTCTCACTAATTTATCAATTTAGTGCTGAAGACGATGATGACCTGAGAGAATCGAGTCTTGATGTATTTGCAGCATTTGTTCGACGCTGCCCAAAAGAAATTACACCCCACATTAGTAAAATAGTCATTCTTTGTCTTCGCTATATAACTTACGATCCAAATTACATCTACGCCGATGATGGGTTGGATAAATCGGACACCATGGAGACAGACGACAGCGATGGGGATGAAGCGTACTCGGATGATGATGACGTTTCGTGGAAGGTGAATAATCAACTTATTGCTTAGGCCTATTACATTCACCCAAGGTTAACCACCTTGTTTTCCAACAGACTGAACTTCATTTTGGAAATTTGGAAAATGAATTGTTAAGATCGCCCTTGTGGTGCCCCGTTGAAACGATCCCACTTTCATCTATAGCTTTAATTAGGGAACGATGATTTTATATCAGGTTTAAACGTTATTTAAAAAAAAAAAGGGTGGGAGAGAGGGAAATGTGTGCTAAGTAAAGCAGGGTTTCCAGCCACGATTTTTTCTTGTCGTCTGACATGATATCGGCAATCGGTACGATTTTTGTTATGACTGTTTCCGCTTGGCTTTGTCGTAACGTTTTTGTGACGTCATAGCCATGACCTTCATTACCTCAAACTCACAGGCTTCTTTGAATGTAAGGAATTGAGCTGTCAGATTACAGATTGACGCACTTTTCTTGGGTCACGCAATTGAAGTTATAAATACAAACACGGATTGACCTGTAACACCTGAATAAATCATTCAACTCCAAATGGCATAACAATTCTGGATAAAAAATTCAACAAAGTAATTCTGAAAGTGTGGTGATGATTGAAATTGCAGTTTTTATGGATAGGCCTAGATGAATCGATATTTTCGTGAGTCGATTCATTTTTACAGTCGTTCGATCACAATCTCAGTGTAACTTCCGGTAAAATCGTAATTTCGGCCGACAAAAGTAGAAGTCGAATTAATAATCCCCCATGTTGAACTGCCATGTTGTTTGGGTGAATACTGGCTTGTGATTGGTCAATTGGGAAAATCGTGTCGGACAACAAGAAGAAATCGTAACTGGAAACCCTGCTTAAACCGAACGCGTGTGCCTATGACCCTAACATGTCGTATTGGTAATAATTACTAGGCCTACCCATTTATTGGCATCTGGTTAGCCTGAATCATAATATGGTACCGGTACGGTATTAGAGGTACTGTACCAGTATGTAATATGAATTGAAGCTTCGATCTTGAGTAGGCTTATAATTACCAGTAAATTTGTCGATTCACGTACCACGCCCATGAAACGGACCAAGAAGTCATCTAGGGGAACTTGAAAGGGTAAATTTACCCTTTAAAGTATTGAATAATAACAATGCTTGCCGTGCGCAGACTCCATTCAATAGATCTTTAGAAATCTAATAATCAAGATATCAAAAAACACCAAATTCTCAAACAAAGTAGGCCTGCATACCGTACTCAAATTAGCAACTGGTAACAATCAATAAGTCTACAAAATTGCGTGCTGTAATATTTTACTTGATTTTTGTGTTCAAAATTATTACCGGTAGGCCTGCCGGTATATTGTTTTTATTTTTATAAATTGTAAATAAGCCCAATGTGAATAAAAAAATACTAATAAATTGTAGCTACTTGATACGAATATTCTTTGGCATGTAAATTATTGAAGCATTCATTTTTAATTAAAATCATTTTTCCCTAATCAAATGTTTCAAATTTTATCATGTTTTTATATCAAGTGTGATCGACCTGGGTAAAAGTGATTAAAATAACGTACTGGTAACAGTAAACTTATATCCATATTTTGAAGCTTCGGAGACACCGTATCAACTAGGGCCTGTAGAGTTATTTTTTCTAAATGAAAGATATAAACAAAATTAAATGCCCCTACTTTTAGAAGTATTAGCATATATTGAATGTTCTAGATTATAGAACAGATTCTTCATCTAGTTCAATAGATAGATTGAGAAAGTTCAATTAACCATTGGCCAGGTCTTGATGTACAGCGAAACTTCTACCGGTATCCATCGTTTTTCAAGGGACCAGGAAAATAAAACCATCCATCCAGGAAAACCATCTATCCAGGAAAATTCAACATTGATTATATGGGGGTGGGGTGAGAAAAAATTAATGATGATACAAGCAGGAAAACGATAGATTTGGGAACGATGCATAGAGGTTTCACTGTATTGAGTTTGATATTGTGGTCTGATATTCATGGATATCATATGAATTTGAGTCAGATAGTGAAAGATTGTGATTTAAAATATTACAGCACGCAATTTTGTAGACCTATTGATTGCTACCATTGCTAATTTGAGTATGCAGGCCTACTTTGTTTGAGAATTTGGTGTTTTTTGATAGATCTTAATTATTAGATGATTTAGATCTATTTAATGGAGTCTGCGCACGGCAAGCATTGTTATTATTCCATACTTTGAAGTTTCCCTGGATGACTTCTTGGTCCGTTTCTTGGGCGTAGTACGTGAATCGATAAATTTACTGGTAATTATAGGCCTACTCAAGATCGAAGCTTCAATTCATATTACATATCCATATTTTGAAGCTTCAGAGACACTGTATCAACTAGGGCGTGTAGAGTTATTTTTATTTTTTTCAAATGAAAGATATGAAAAAATTAAATACACAAATTTATAGAAGTATTAGCGTAGGCTATATTGAATGTTCTAGATTATAGAACAGATTCCTTCATCTAGTTCTTGATAGATTGAGAAAGTTCAATTAACCATTGGCCAGGTCTTGATATTGAGTTTGATATTGTGGTTTGATATTCATGATATCATATGAATTTGAGTCAAATAGTGAAAGATTGTGATTTATAACTTTAAAAAAAAACTGTATATCTTCAGGTCTGAATATCATTTTTGTAACTCCTGATCTATGCATCGCTTTCAGGTTCGCAGATCAGCAGCCAAGTGTTTGGAGGCAATCATTACAACCCGACCTGAACTTCTCTCCGAATTCTATGAGACGGTATCCCCTGCTCTGATTGCATGCTTCAAGGAACGTGAAGAGAATGTGAAGTCGGACATCTTCCAGGCATACATTGCCCTCCTCAAGCAGACTCACCCATCATCTGGAGTGAGTCTTGATCCCTACAGCATGGATCAGGGAGAGGAACCTATCCACCTGTTATTAAACCAGGTTCCAGCTATTGTGAAAGCAGTACAGGTCCAAATGAAAGAAAAGAGCATCAAAACACGTCAAAATTGTTTTGAATTACTAAAAGAGTTGGTAATTGTTTTACCAGGTGTTTTGAGCAAACATATTTCTGTGCTCATCCCAGGTATCCAGTTTTCTCTCGGAGACAAAAACTCGAGTAGTAGTATCAAGATTGATACATTAGTTTTCATTAACTGTTTACTGTCAACTCATTCTCCCGACGTGTTTTATGAGCACATGGGTGTGTTGTTACCACTCATTCTAACAGCTGTCAAAGACAGTTTCTATAAAATTATTTCAGAGGCATTGGTTGTGATTCAGCTGATTGTCAAGGTCATCCGACCCTTGGATTCGTCTTCAAGTAACTTCGACTTTCACCCGTACATAAACGAGCTATTCCAATGTACTTTGGTCCCTCTGAAGTCGGCAAGTATTGAT
Organism: Brachyptera risi; assembly: GCA_964007535.1. NCBI lineage: Eukaryota > Metazoa > Arthropoda > Insecta > Plecoptera > Taeniopterygidae > Brachyptera > Brachyptera risi. Next base: position 17,165,415 of record OZ023330.1, read on the forward strand.
CAGGAAGTGAAAGAGAGAGCTATCTCATGTATGGGTCAGATCGTTTGCAATCTGGGTGACTATCTCCAGGAAGAACTGAAAACTTGCCTTCCTATCTTCGTTGATCGCCTACGTAATGAGATAACTCGTCTTGCTACAGTCAAAGCATTGACAACTGTTGCCGCGTCTCCTCTTTCGATTGACCTTCGTCCAATTTTGGAAGAAGCTGTTCCAATTATGTGTACGTTCCTGCGTAAGAACTTGAGACCGTTGAAGCTGGGCACTTTGATATTGTTTGATACTTTGGTCCGTAGGCATGGTGATTCGATGCCTAGAGCTATGTTGAAGAAAGTGATGGATGAATTGGATCCATTGATCAACGAATCAGATCTTCATGTTGCCCAGCTTACCATGATGCTCTTGACGTCAATCTCCCAAGCTCATCCGAGTGTCATGTCCCATGTAAACCCTACCATTCTACCGGCAATACTCACTCTTGCTAAATCCCCATTGCTCCAAGGAGCAGCTCTAAACTCAATGTGCGAGTTTTTCCAATCTTTGTCCGGATTAGGAATCCCAGGCTTGGACTTCAAGGATCTGCTTACTATGTTGGTCAACCCAATAGCTCAAGGCAGTGTTCCTAATATCACTGCTGGTTCTTCGCTCCATAAGCAAGCTTTCCACTCGTTGGCCAAGTGTGTTTCTGCTCTGACTCGTACCCGATTAGATGAAGCCCTTCCTGTTGTAACCCAGTTCCTCCGTGACGTTCAGAATCCTCTCTCAGATTCGAAACACATCTTTGCACTTCTTGTGATCGGAGAGATTGGACGTCAAATCGACCTGAGCCGGATTTCTAATTTGAAAGAGTTAGTTCTTAATTCATTCTCAGCTCCTTCTGAAGAGGTCAAGTCTGCTGCTTCTTACACGCTCGGTTCCGTAGCCGTGGGCAACTTGCAACATTTCCTCCCATTTATACTGCAAGAGATAGAAACGCAAACAAGGCGGCAATATCTATTGCTTCATTCATTGAAAGAGGTAATCTCATGTCACAGTTTATCTCCTGGCGGCATAGCTCAACTTCACCCGTTCGTACCAGCAATCTGGCAACAGTTGTTCAAACACTGCGAGTGTGCCGAGGAGGGAACGAGGAACGTGGTTGCGGAGTGTCTCGGTAAGCTCACATTGATTGACCCTGAGAATCTACTACCATGCTTACAACAATCACTGGCAAGTGATTCTGCGCTCATGCGCACCACCGTTGTGGCTTCGGTCAAATTCACCATCTCAGACAAACCACAGGCCATTGATCCTTTGTTGAGCCAATCTATCGGACAGTTTTTGAACACGCTTCAAGATCCAGATGTGAATGTGCGTCGTGTTGCTCTTGTCACTTTTAATTCGGCTGCTCATAACAAACCAGCGCTCGTTCGAGACCTTCTCGATAACATTCTACCCCAGCTATATTCAGAGACTAAGGTGAAGGAAGAGTTGATTCGTGAGGTGGAGATGGGCCCTTTTAAACACAAGGTAGATGATGGATTAGACGTACGCAAGGCTGCGTTTGAGTGTATGTACACCTTGTTGGATACCTGTTTGGACCGTCTTGATATCTTTGAATACCTCAACCACGTAGAGTCTGGCCTGAAGGATCATTACGATATTCAGATGCTGACATATCTCATGGTTGCGAGGCTGGCACAACTGAGCCCAGTTGCCGTTGTACAACGTTTAGATGGACTTGTTGAGCCACTGCGTAACACTTGTTTGTCCAAGGTAAAGGCAAACGCAGTAAAACAAGAGTTCCAGAAACAAGATGAGTTGAAGAGATCAGCTATTCGAGCAATGGCTGCACTACTCAACATACCCGACGCAGATAAGAATCCACTTGTTTGCGAGTTTCTCACGCAAATCAAGTCGACTCCGGATTTGAAATTGTTCTTCGATAATATCCAGAAATCTGACTGTCCTAATCAGGATGCTATGGATGTGAATTAAGACTTGGAAGTGGTACATGATTGCCAAGCTATGTGCGGGTAGAATTACAGCAGGAATTTTGACTGATACAATTGAATTACAAACCTTTTATGGTAGCAGCTTGTGATTTTTCAGGATCAATTCATGTATAGAGACTAAGATTAAATTATTATTTTGCTGTTCTGGTCAATGTTCATGTATTTATCTTGTTTGAAACCAATTATAGCTGGGACAAAAGGTATCTATAACGAATCAGAAGCTCTAAAAGTTGATTTTGCTTTTTTAATCAACTTTTTCATTTTTGAATATTCTTGAAGCTGAGCTTAGACAGAACTTTAATACTGTCTCCTAAAATTCACCTACGATGAATTGCATTGTAGTGAAATTATGGCAAAATTTATAATATTTAGGGGGCCTAAAGAAAATACAAGTCAAACAAGTGAATTTATTAATCATTCTCACTTCTTTTGCAAGTTGCATAATTACTAATGAGCCTAAATTTTCTTTGTATCTTTTACTTTCAAATAATATCATATATTAGATCCCATTGTATTTGATTTTCCTATTCACATATAACTAATGTTGTAAATTGATTATCCAATTATTAAAACAAAATTTGCTTTTCAGAAATAAAAGTTTATCAATTGTCGTGAAACTACATGTAGTTCCTCAACAACCAATCATATCTAGAGTAAGTATCTGCTTGATGATATCTAATCCAATAAAGTTGTCATCCTCAAAATGATTTATCATTGATCAGTCTTTTCCAATTGGGTTGTACTGAAGGTAAATTGTACTACAGTAATTATGATGTGGTATTAAAACTACAATACTTACAGTGTAGCTTAATATCTACTATCAAATCACTTTGAACAAAATATATTGTTCAAATAAAAATACACCTTGTGCCGTAAACAATTTGAACGTAAAAGTCCAGCTACAAATGTGCGTTAAACCATGGAGTCAGGTGATGAGTTACAGCCAACAAGCGATAGATTTGGGCTCTTTGTTCAACTTTTCATGGATTTACGCATTACAAATTTACCCATGACGCACATCGTTTCAGTATAAATCAGCAAATAAAATGTATGTGTCATTGATTGTATACTTGAAGTTGAGGTACAGTAATTAAAACTAGGTAGAAATTATGTATTCAAACCCTCATAAGTTCTGCAGATGAATTTCTATTGACATTTACAGTTATTAGATCAGCATAGAGCCTATTAATTATAGAACATATCATTGATCATTATACTTTTTTTTATTCTTTTTTTTATTTTTTCATCTACATATGCTACATTATTTTTGGTTCAAAAATCAACCCCTACTTTTGAATGCATTGTCATGACAGAATAATGCTCATTTGTAAACTGACCTTGATGTACACAAAGCTTTTATTGTACGTACTTGATTGAAGTTCTTTATGAGGATAGTTGTCAGTTTAATCCTTGGCTTGGAGTAGAATGTCCAGTAAAGAACAAGCTATTGGCCAACTGTTTAGTTATGTCCAAACATCTTTGAATGTTAATCCTGTCAAAAGTCATGAAGGTCAAAACAAAAACATGAAGTAATTTGTTATGTATTTATTCAGACTAGTTTGTTGATAACATTTGTGCTGTTATTTATAATGACAGATATTTGAAAGGATTGAAAACATGCATTGAAGTAATAAAAAGCGATATTGTAACTAAAACAAAGTGTATTGTAATTATAAACCAAGATTCACAACATAGGCACCCTAAATACTACACACTTTGATATTTCATCATAATTTATACATTTAAAAAGGGTAGTTTATTATAATATACCTAATACTATTATTAATACATACAAATTGAAAATAAATTATTCATAAATAGACCTATATGCTAATTCATTTCTTTGGCTAGAGAAAAATTGAGTGATTTTTCATTTAATGTTGAAAGATATCACAACCCTGGGTCTAGATTTTAACGAATAATGACGATGTTCATTTGCCAAATTTGATGGAAAGTAGAAATCGCATCACCTCAATTTCAGATGTTATAATTGACGTATTTGTCTTCCAGGACCTGGTCCTTTTTTCCGAGTACACACCTAGCGTAACGTAGACATAACTCGATTCTGTTTATGATTCTATACAGAATCGGGTAATGCTTATGTCATCACTCGTGTTCTCTGGAGAACAACAAAATTAATTTGAATTTCTTAAATTGAGATGATTTCTAGTTTCTTCTTTAAAAATTGGGTATTTATATATTGTCAATACCGATACTCATTAAAATCTAGTTTCAGCATTGTGGTGTCCTTTAATCTTTGGTAAATTGAGTCTTTAATTTACATAGGGGCAGTTCCATACCTAATATATTATGAAATTTGATTAGTTATTCATTGTTTGTTGAATGGCTTCACCAACAGCTGAAATGGCACAATGAGTGATCAATGGGCTGTCACTCTTGGTCATTGACTTGAGCGATATATGAGTATGTCCAATGTAATTTGTTATCTATCGAAGAGTAAATTTTGATTGCAGCTTGTAAAACCACTTAACTGGAATTATTTCATTAGAATTTTTCAACATTATCAATCACTAATCATTGGGCTAATATGATACAGTAATTGATGATAATGAAAAATATATATTTTTTATTATCATCAATTACTAATTGTTGAGCTAATATGATGGTAATGGGGGGAAAAGAGCTTGCACATGTGTTGACTTGCAGAGCAGCTCTTCGTGGGAGACTCCATTGAATGTACAACGTCATGTTTCAGCGTTCTGCATGAATCACGTTGAATAAATGACAAAATGAGTTGTGCTGCTTTATCAAATATGCTCCTGTCCTGAATCTCGGATAAGAATATCCTTCCAATTATTGATGCCGTCGGATACGGCTACTCCGTTACCCAGGTATTATTCTGTGACCCCAGTACCTGTACTGAGGAAATTGATGTGTATAAATCGAGTGAACTAGAGCCGCTTCAGCAAGCTCAACGTCTCATTATTCTAACTCTAATTCATTCCTTTAACTTGCCATGATGCACACACCCTGCTAGGGCAAGATTTGAAAGAAATGATTTAAATACGAAAAATGTATTTTTCGATTTATTGGGCATCTACCTGGGCCGGTTTGTAATTTGTTACACAAAAGCATCTCTACTCCTAATCTCTTTTCACTATTCAACTTTAACCCAAATTTTTACCTCTTTTCTCTTAATGCCCTCTTCTTTACTTTTGTTTGCACACTAAGGCAGCAAGCCAAAGCATCATGCTGATTTGGATATTGTGGACATTATTTATTACTATTGGTATTAACGGAGTTTACTACAAATGCTGCTTTGCACGTTTACCAGGCTAGGCTGTTGTTATTTCTCTTCCACTCTCTCATTATCCAAACTGCAATCCTGAACTATAACCTGTTCCTCTTAAAAAATTATGGTACATGTCGGCTAAAGTACACATTACTATTAGCCTAGGCCTATGTATTATTGTCTCATTTGTTGATCTGTTGAAATATCAGGGAGCAAATTCTTTGACTAGTTATATTGCCACAAAGTATTTTTGAGTAAATACCAAATATCCTAGTTTTAGAAAAGTTTGCTTTGTAATTAATTCAAGAGTTTGTTTATTTGTGATTATTGATTGGCAAACCGCTTGGACTAGAACTTGAAAAACTCGCATCAACATCATGGTATGTAGTCGAAATTCTAGGTTGTTATTTTTGACTTTTTTTAATTGGTGAGATACTATTTGTTGATCACTCGGAAATTCATATTGGCTCAATTCACAATTCACCCAGAAATACTTGGGTAGGGTTACGAACCCTTTAAATTTTGGCTATGTTGTAAATGCTTGCCGGCATCAACAAATTATAGTATTTTGAGTATCGTTTACTGACTCGCGTTGGGCGCGACGAGCGGCACCAATCACAGCCCTCGTAGCTTGCGACAGGCAACACTGCGCGTAGGCCTTCGCGTGTCGCTTCCAAGTTGGGCTCGGTCCAACATTTTCGCTCGGTCGCGCAAGATCGCGTGCTTTACTTTCCCACAATGCACTCTGTTCAACCATCAGCGCTGCGAATTTTACAACACTTTCGTGAAGATTGGACGTATTCTAACCTCATCGTTGTCTTTGGATTTTGTTGTCGTGGTGGACAGGACAGGATACGTTATTTAATTCAGTTTATTTCATTTTCATAATCATATAATATAATAATAATATTGCTCCACTTGGTAATTATACAAATCAATAGCATCCATCTCGCATTAACTGACATTCAGTAATTTGGCGCGACGGCGCGACTCAGTAAACAATACTTGTGAGAGCAACACGCGTTTCGCCCGTCGCTCGACGCTTCCAACGCGAGTCAGTAAACGAAACTTTACAGTACCAGTACTAATTAATATTTGGCTGGTGTATACATTTTTTTTGGTAAATCTTTGGAAGCTACAGTATTTTACATTTCTACCTTGCACAAGTAACAAACATGACTCGTGAGTTTTTTTAAATTTTGCTGCGGCATTTACTCATGATCTACTGGCCATTTGATCTCCAATTTGAAAAGTTTTGAAGTTTTATGCAAAACGTAGTAGCATTAGTTTGAGCAAGATGTCATAGTCGAAGCAAAACCTAAAATAGTAAAAACTACCAGTACCACACTATCTACTAAGCATAGTCGTATAAGATTGTATTTCACAGCCTTGTAATTTCCCCATCACCCTCTTGTATGTTTCGTTTTGTATCGGTTTGGCTACCCTGGTTTCTTCCTTGTTGTGCATGATACAAATTAGTAAAGTTTTGTTCACCGCTGGCTGAAACATTGGGATTTGATGAGGGAAAGAAACGAGATTGGTGCGTTGCGTTGTCGGTTTTCGGCGATGATATGTCCAAACAATCGCAGCTAAGACTGGAATCAGAGAGAGTTGGGTCGTACTTGGGTAACAAGAGTAGGCTGTCTGTGGACTTCGTAGGCTGTACATAGCGTGTGTGGTGGCCATGACTGTAGATGGCAGCCGTGGGGATTCCTCGTAAGCGATGGTCTACATCACTGCGGTTTGGTGGTCCACCGTTAGTCTGAGTGAGGAATGAATCATCACTATTAGTTATCAGATACAATTATTAGACGAGCTTTAGCGAGGATTCAATTTGACATACTAAAAAAAATTGGTGTTGGTTTTTTTTTTTATGTTTTTTTGTCGGTTCTCCACAGGTCAAACGGCTACAGCTATCAACTTCAAACTTTTTTTCATTATGGTTTCTCATCTAACTTAGATCTGTATAGTTTTGTGGCATTATCGGATGTTAACTTTTTTTTAATGAATTTTAGAAATTTCAAAAATACCCATTAGAATAACACGGCAGAAAAAAAGGAAATATTTTTATTTTCCAAAAAAAATGAAATTTTGCGTGAAGTTGGGTTACATTCTGATACACATTTATGAAAACTTTCAGCTTGATCGGGTGAGCCATTTTGAAGAAAAACCATACAATGTGCTAAATTGGTACCACTCGAAGCAGTTTTTACCCATTTCTGAATTAAATGTCGCCCAATTGGCGAAGGTAGGCAAAAGTTTGACCATAAAAGTCGACATACTATCCGCTCGTCTAACAACGCATATATGGCGTTTTCCTAGTATACCTAATGCAGTGAAATGAGAAATTGCGAGTGAAAGAGTCTGTGATGCTTCTTGCACAGATTTTATAACCTAGCTAAAGCATGCATTTTCCTGGTTACAAAGTTAAGATTGAAAGTGAAATATTACAGAAAATTAATGATTATTTCATTTTTGTGCAACTATTTTTCTTCGTAACAAAATTGTTGACTTCTTTTTTTTTCGATGAAAGCACAACATAACAAAAATAAATTACCAAACGATTCCCTTTTGGATTCTATGATCTATTTTGTTTGACAACTTGATTGAATCCATCTCTTATACATTTGTTTCAAAGATGAATGTGTAGAGTGGTGTCCTAGGTAGACCTATATGTTTCAGATGAACGGTTGGGTACAGTACCGATAATTACAAATCGGATTAAAAATAACGGAAAAAACGCATTATTACGAACAATTTAATTGAATAATACTGGGCTCAAAAGACCAACAGGTTGTATTATGGACCAGTGAGCACTGATCACACTTGGCAACAATAGACCATTCTCATAATTCAATGCGCAGGCGTGTCACGCCTCCTAGCAACCGAGATCGCTGGTATTGCATTCTGGGAGTTTTAGTGCTGTTCAAAAAGTCAGCCCGCTTATCCAGAGGGTTAAAGGCAAAACACCAAGATATAAAACTTGCATTATCTCTCATCTTACTCTCTCTGACAGTGTGTAAATCTCTCAGTATATAGTAAACATATAAATGTTGAAACTACTATCATATTATAACAATACGTTCACTGTTAACTCACAATAATATAAATCAAACGTGCTAAATAGCATTGGCAGCATAGGACTTTCGAACTCGGGTAATAACATCCCGTTCTAGTTCAAACGATCGCCGCTAGATGGCTCGTTCTTTTCGAAAATGGTCTATTAGCAGATAGGATAATCCAAGGTCTGTGGATGTAGAGTGAGCTGACAATATATTTCATTATAGATTTTCATATTTCTGCTTATTTCACAACACATATACCAAGTTTTTCTAGTTGTACAAGAAAGAAACAAGAATTTGGTGTGATGGTTTAAGGTCTAGTACGGTAATGATTCTCGCCTCAAATTTTTCGAGATTCATGACACGCCACGATTGTTCTGCCCGTGGATCATTTGCGTCAATGATTGTAATACCGGTATGTGACGTATCATAACAGTGCTATAATCGTCAAAATCTCGTTTTTAATACAAACCGAAGTTATTGCAACTTTCTAAAACTCTCACAGCAAGTATCAAAATACTTTTCAATCATGAATTAATCAACAGCTGGAGCTCTAGTCTTTCTGCTAATGAAAAAAAATGTACTCAAATGGCATCCAAGCACAGCAACTATAAGAGCTTGGGAAGCAGTGAAACTGCAATTCTTATGGATAGGGTGACCAGAGTGTGAGAAATATCCGGGACAAAGAAACGTTTGAAAGAAACAACTGCGAAGCCGGTGACCCGCAGGGGGTTTGGGGGGCAAGGCCCCCAACATCTGCCCAGCAGGTAATTTTTTTGGGGAACGATGTTTTATTGAATTTTAGTTGCTTTGGAGCACGGTGTGAATAAAAAATGAATACATCATTATTTTCTTATGTAGGCCTGGAGATCTTCATGTGTTTCATTATACTGTTTCATTTAAGAATTATTTATTACTGTATTATAAACTTATGTCTTATGTACATTTATGTAATGATTACTGTTGGCGCAGTTTCTTTATCTCGAGTTCATGCCTTGTATTTGTCGGACGACCTTGATAAGGGAAATCGTGTTTTTTTTTATTTTCAAGTATATAATTGTAAATCTCAGTGCAGGAAAATTTGTAGTTGGTAGTTGATCCTCATATCTTCCTTTTTTAAATAAAATTCCACTCAGAATATTTCTCCTGATTGAAGCATTTTCGTTTCGGCATTGTAACACAACACACAAGTAAACTGTTGCCCTCTCAGAGCCAGACCAGACTGACTACACAATACTACGTGTAAACAGTAGGCAGTAAAAAGTCATTACATATCGGAAGGGAAGGGGGGGGGAATTATTGTAGCCCGCCGAGCGCGCGCTAATTTTTGAAAGAGAACGACATTTGCACTCAAAGAAACAAATTCTTCACGGCGTCGTAAATACTGAAAATACATTTATTGTCGCCAAAAATAAAACAATTTTACTCTTGCAACGAAACCGGGACATTTGGGTGTCCTGAAAGTTTTTTTCGGGACACCGGGACAAGAGGTAGAAAACCGGGACAATCCCGGTTTTCCGGGACGGATGATCACCCTACTTATGGATCGCGTTGCTCTATTTAACACGCAAAGTAACAAAAGAATACGTTTCTAAATGCAATATGGCTGACGAAAGGTTACATAAAGCAGTCAATATAATATTTTAATCCACGTCATTGTTGAAAATATGCGCGCGCTTTATTTTATGACTTTTCACCTGTTTCACTTTTCAACACTAGATATATATAGGTTACCCTACGTAACTTGTTTTTGGCAAACATACTGGCAAAGCAAGAAAGTTTCTAGATTTAGCACTCCACAGCAGATATGGAGATTCTAAACTAATTGAAAATGTTGTTATTTTAGCATCTAAAAGGCTAAAAAATGTTGATAAAAACAAACTGTACATTCTTTTTAGACCAATTTTGAATGCTCGCACACTTCGGTTGCGAACAGGTTCAATGATGTCACACGCTCTAGTACCATGCATTGCCATCAAGTTCGGGATCAACTTTTATCGCTACCTGTTTAAAATATTCCAAGTGTATATCAATATAGTGTAGGGCCTATTTGATATAGCTGAGCTGGTCTGCTAGCTATAAACTGAAAGTTTTGGCAATGGTAAAACCTCGATCCACGGTTCCTGGATCCATTGTTTCCCTGCTTGTATAATTTATTTTGTTCTACCCAACTCACGCAACCCCCCAATATAACCATAGGCCTATAGTTAATTTTATTGCATGGGTATTTTCTTTCATGGATGTTTTTCTTGATCCTTAGAAAACACTGTTGAGAGGAGTTTTGCTGTACTATATTCTCTAAATAAATTTATTCTTCTACATGTTCATTATAGATAGGCATCGAGAACTATCTAAATGTAACAAATTCGATAATTGCTGCTAGGAGTATGTATAATAGTTTGTAATAATTTATCCCGTCAATTTGAGATAATGTAGACCTAACGAAAAAAACAAAACAATTGCACTGCATGTTTGGTAGACCTAAACAAGTTTTACATCATATTGTTTGATCTGTATAAAACAACCTATATCTAAAAACTAGTCAAACGCGAAATATGCGTTGTAAGATGAGCGAGATATCTCAATAAGGTATAAAAGTCCTTAAAGTAGTTCTACCCTTGCTACTTTATCGACTCTGGTATTCTACACACCTTGATATCTGAATAAGCTATTAAAGTCGTTAAAGTAGTTCTACTCTTGACACTTCATTGACTCTGGTGTTCTACACACCTGACGCATATAAAAAATACTTCATTGTTGGTCAACTCTTGAATCAGTGGTTATATTAGTGAAAATTTAGAACTGCGCAAATGAAAAAATCAAGAGTAATAAAGAGGTAGGTTCCGCGCGGATGCGGGGGGGGGGGGGGGGGAGGGCCCCTTAACACAGCCCCGCAGGGAATTTTTTGAAAAACTTCGTATTCCAGAGTATCATTGTTACTACGGTATTTGGGAATATGTAAGCCTAAGGCTGTTGCTTCATAGTGCATTATAACTAATGCACTATCAGTGTTATTACGTGGTATTATTAGTGAAATATTAAACATGGACTAAATTTTACAACTGCGCAAATTGAAATTAAGAGCTGCATTTTTGAAGTTCAGAACTGCGCATATTAGGGTCAACTGCGCACTAATATAACCCCTGTCTTGAATCTAGAAAGCAGTGAATCTCGACAACTTAATTCTGTCACAATTTTTATGATATATTTTATGAATATTATCAGTCATTTTATTTTTTTTCTTCAAAACGACTGATCAGAATTGCTTAAAAAATCGTAATAATGTGTAAAATCTATGTATACACATTTAGAGAGAATTTCATTCCATTTGGAGAGATTTTATTTTTCAACATTTTCTGCCCAGCCAAATCTTATGGGGTTTTTAGAAACTTTGAGATGATGATTCTCAAAATCGGTCCGACCGATTCATCCCAAAAACTATACAGTTCTAAGTTGGATGAGTTTGCGTGTACAAAAAAAGTTTCATGTTGATAAGTCAACCCTTGCGACCTGTGGAGTGCTTACAAACAAAAAAAAAAAAACACACAGACAAAGCCCTATAAGAGTGGGATGGAGACTTCGCTACGCTCATCAATAAACATTTTTTGAACTTGTTTGTAAATGTATGCCCCTGAAAAATTATACATTTTCCAAGGATATGTTGAAGCTTATAGCGTTATTAAGCTCAAAAATGCTACTTTACCTTAATGCTCTGAGCTCTATTGTGAATGCCTTTAGAAGAAGTAGTGTCGAGATAGCCATAGCCAAAACCATAGCCACCAAATGCCTTGGTGGTGAGATTGTCCCAAGACTTGGCAGGCTTGGCAGGGTTGTAAGACGTGAATTGCGTACCAGACGATTGCTGATGTGACGATTGATGTGGATGAGATCGTGGCTGCTGGTGGTAGGCACCTACACAGTGACAAAGTATCAAATTAAAGAAAAGTAATATATCACACACCGGTAATTAATCTTTATTATTTCTAAGGGAACACCATCACAATTGACCGAATTCGTGGGTGGGCAGCGGGCACTTTTTCATTAACGCATGTTCAATTATTATTTTACTATTCAGTCTGAAGGTACAGTGAAACCTCTATCCATCATTTTTCAAGGGACTGGGCTATCTGGCAACCGGGCATTTGCCCGGTGGGCTGCCTCACTTTGGGCCGGCCTCTGGCCGGCACTTATTGTTTATACAAATTTATGAACTTACTAAAATAAACACATAATATTATATTTGCAACACAACACTACAGTTCTTCAGGAAGTTTGCGATGATGCGAGTGATATTCAAACAATTCAATTATTAGATTCCAAAACTGCTCGTGAATCGCAAAAATTACTTGAAAAATGATCATATTTCAAAAAAATCACTGCTGGGAATTTTGCTGGGAGAAATCCCGAAAATAACTTCGAAAATTCCATAATGATTATACTATTAAAAATAACTTTGATAATGTCCATAGTGATTCAATCATTGGACTCCAAAACTGCTTATAAATAACAAAAATCACTTGAAAAATGACATGGGCTCATTTCAGAAAATTCCCTGCTGCGAGATTGCTGCGATTGCCGAGACATTTGCTGCGAGAAATCGCAAAAGTTCAACTTCGAAAATGTCCATGATGATTCAATTACCGGTATATAAGACTCCAAAAATACTTGTGAACGCAAAAATCACTTGAAAAATGTCCCCGTTTTAAAAAATTCTGCCCCCAGACCCAGTTTCCAGCTGGACTGTCATTTTATTTATGTAACCTGTGCGCCCACCCCAATAAACAAATCCCGACGTCTACAAGAGGCGAGGAAGCCAGGAGAGGCCTACGTGATTCAATTAACTAGGAAAATGCCATAAATGCATTGTATGAGCTAGTTATGACTTTGGCCAGTGGCATAACTAGGAATTTTGGGCCCCGGGGCAAAAAAATCACATGGGCCCCCCGTCCCCCACCAAAAAAAAATATCAATTCAAATGATGAAATTTTGATATCACTCAACATCCAACCTCCATATTTTATATTTTTCAATTCACTATTGAAGACGATTAGAATACACTCAAAATTATGATTGAAATACATTCACATTTATGTCATTCTATGAAACAAAATGGTTCTATTGAAGATGAAGATCAAATAACACTTTTTATTATTATTATTTATTTTTATTATTATTATTATTAACTCTTGCAGTTGCACATAAATGCGCGGTGGCAAGTTCCCTATCAATCCTATCCTATCGCCTCCCTAACCTTCTGACGGAATAGCTTCAACCCTATTTCATCCTCCTCAAGTATACTTCTACTAAGCCCATTCCAATCCCTACCTGTCCTATTCAAGAAAGAGAACTTACCGACATCTAATCTAGCCCCCTTTATAACTACTGCTCTATCATGACTTCGCCTACCCCCATACCCTGACTCATTCCTTACAATCAACCTATTCAACTCTCCCCAGCCCCCTTCTCCTTCCATTACCCTGAAGAAATTACAGATCCGATCCTCCTTTCTCCGTATTTCCAATTCCCGCCATCCCAAGTCTCGGATCATCTCAGATGGACTCTCCAATATTCTCACCCTCTCCCCCCTTTCATTCTCCCCCCATTTCCACCTCCTAACCCTACCTGTAACCCTTCTAACTGCAATCCTTTGCACCCTTTCCACATCCCTTATCTCACCTAATCTATAAGGATCCCAAACTGAACTAGCATATTCCACCATGGGACGCACTAACGAGAAATAAGCCTTTTCCTTTATCTTCATACTTGTCCCCCTAAGCTGCCTCATTACAAAGTTTAGTGCATTTATACTCTTTTTTACTATTCTCTCAATCTGACTCCCCCACCCTAGACGTCTATCAAATACCACCCCCAAGTACTTGTAATTTTCCACTGACTCAAGTGACTTCCCTCCTACATCATACACTACATCAGCCCTCACTCTCCTCCTACCAAAGGTGACTAACTTACACTTCCCTTCATTTAACCCCATCTTGTTCAACTGAACCCAACAATTAAGTGCCGTCAAATCTGCCTGAATAGCTACTACATCCTCCTCTGTATTGATTTCCCTATAAACCACACAATCATCTGCAAATAACCTTATTCTCGAATTAACAACCCTAGTCAGATCATCTATATATAAATCAAATAATAACGGACCTAGCACACTACCCTGTGGAACTCCTGACGTAACCTTAACCTCACTTGAAACCTCCGAACCTACTCGAACCGTTTGAACTCTATCCTGAAGAAAGTTTCCAATCCAATTAACTAACCCAGCATTCCCAATGGACAGTTTTAACTTCCCTAATAGTATAGAGTGATCTACCTTGTCGAAAGCCTTTTCAAAATCTAAAAACACTGCATCAATACAGCCCCCCTTGTCTACTACCCCTGCCAGCTCTTCCGCAAAACCTAACAACTGTGTCTCACATGAATACCCCTTCCTAAACCCATGCTGCACTTCCGAAATACCCCTATGTTCATCTACTTTCTCCATTATTCTCTTTATAACTACCCTTTCCATCATCTTACATACATGTGACGTTAAACTGATTCCCCTGTAGTTGTCTACCCTGCCCCTTTGCCCTCCCTTTGAAATTGGAACCACCTCCGCTTTTTTCCAATCTTGCGGTACTCTACCTGCTGTGAGTGAGGCTTGGAACAACCTTAGCAAATAACCTACAACCCCCCTACCCGCTAATTTCAGGAGATCGCTTTGCACCCCATCTATGCCTGGTGACTTCCCACTTTTTAGTTTCCTCAATACATTCCACACTTCCCCCTCTGTAAGCAGGACTTCTTCCCCCTCCCCCTCCAGTGTTGTTTCTCCCTCCCCTATAAATCCAGTCACATTGAACACTTCCCCGTAGAATCTATTTAATGCTGCTGCCTTCTCCTTATCCGTTTTCCACTCATTCCCTCCCTGATCAACTAAGGTGGGCAACTCCTTACTACTACCCTTCTGACTAGAAACAAACCTGTACATTCTATTCCAGCTACCCTGTACATCACGTTCATTAAACATACCACCCATGAAGTTTTCTTTCGCCTCCCTCTTAGCCTTGTTTAAGTCCCGCCTCAGGTCCCTGATCGCTTCCTTTCCCTCCCCTGACTCCCTCAATTTCCTACTCATCTTTCTACCCTTTCTCTTAAGCCTCCTAACTGTACTATTATAGTAGGCAGGATCTGCATTTGCCTGCAACACCTTATAGGGAACCAACATATCTCTAACCTCCTCATATACTTTCCGAAAATTGAACCACAGACCTTCAACATCACGCTTGTCTATCTCACACCACTTCTCAAACCTATCCTCAAAAGCTTTTTGAACCTCTCTTGCCTGCACCCTTTTGTACCCCCAAACTTTCTTCCCAACGTTATCGGTTTGAACCGGAGCTAAAGCTAAGCTGACTATAGGTACCCGATGATCGCTAATGCCATCAACAATCACTGTTTTTGCCCACAACTCACTCGGCCTGACTAACACTACGTCTAGAATATTTGTACCCCCTAACCTTCTACTCCTGGTTCCCTCCTCCACAACCTGATGAAAACCTTCGTTTAATATGCCCGTAACGATGTTTTGCATTACTCCCCTCCCTTGTTCTCTACCTCCTACCTCCCATCTTACGTTAGGCATGTTCAAATCTCCCGCTATAATTAAACTCTCTACATTATCCCTAGCACTAAGCCTATCCTCTAAGCAATGAAGCAGTCCTAAATCCCCCCCCGGAGGCCTATATGCTGCGATTACCTCAAGAGACTGTTTGCCTACTGTTATCTTCATTCCCATCATCTCTGCTTCCTCTTCCTTCCAGAGCACTGTCCCCTGAATACCTCTTTTAACTGCTACCATTACCCCCCCTCCATGCCTATCCCTATCTCTTCTATGCAATGTGTAACGATCTATAGTTAATTCACTTTCTGTAAAACCCCCTCCCAACCATGTCTCTACTGCCACCACCACTTCTGGCTGGTACAATTCTAATAGCGTTCTAAATTCATCCACCTTATTTGCTAGACTCCTACAATTTACTACCATTAGGTTAATCTCCTGGCATTTACTTTCCCTCGACCTATTTCCCCCCCCACCCACTCTCCCCCCCTTTTCTTCATTCATCGCACCCCCCTCAAGTCAAACCTGTGTTCCCAGCCTATCACCTACCCTCCCTAACAGCCCACCAAACATACGCTGCCCTTCCTTTGACAAATGAAGTCCATCCCCACCTAATCCTTCTCCTCTTAGCCAACAATTGGAGTCCACAAAACACACATCCATTCTTTCGCACATACGACTAAGAAAGTCATTCATACCATTGATTACCCCCCTCTGCATATCCCTACGATATAAAATCCCACTAACCACCACCCTACCTTCCCCAAACCTCCCACGAGCTACTTTCACTAGCCCCTCCATCTCCTGTACTAACTTGACCTTTCCCCACCCATCCCTACCACTCACGTCATTTGTCCCTACATGAACTATCACCGCCTTCCCTGCAGCATCCTTCTCACTAACCTGTTCCAACACTTTCTTCATCCTAACTACCCCTATTCCCGGTAAAACTGTGACGTCCAGCTTTCCCCCGGCCTGCGCTCCTACTCCCCGAACGAGTGAGTCTCCTAGCAGCATCACCCCTCTCAAGCCCTCCCTGTCTGCCTCAACCTCAACCTCCTCTGCAGCCCTACTCTGTCCCAGTCTACCACTATCTTCCTCTGTCCTAAGTACTTCCTTAGCCTTGGTTTTTCCCATTGCATTCCCAACCTTAGCCCTAGCTTCATCCTGCCTATCACTGATTACCTTTACCACAGGTGTCTCCTTACCCTTATACTCAGCACTACTCCTAGGCCCGTTCCCCATGCTCACTTCATCTACATACCATCCCCTAACCTTACCCACTCTATCTCCCTCGAGATCCTTTCCCTCCTTAGCCTTCCTCAACTTCCGCTTTAACCTAGCAATAGTACTCCTTAACTGCTCTTCTAACTCTCCCCACTTCCCTGCCTCCTTTTCTACTACCTTTCCTTTCCAATCCCTCACACAGCTACCACACAACCACACAACTGAACTGCATTTCCCCAGAATCTTATATTCCTCCCCCGAGACACGCGGCACACTGCATGCACCATGCTCCCACGACTCACACACACCACACTTCAAAGCCTTCTGCCTACTGCTCACAACCTTCCTACACCTATTACAACTACTAGAATCCTCTACACCTACACTACCCTGCATTTTCACACGAGCTGGACTGTTATTACAAAGAATGTTACCCTCTAGAACTACCTCGACAATAATGACCCTACAAACAAGTAACTAGGCCCTTCACTACCTGAGCTTACACAGAACTAAACAAAACCAGACGCTCTTAACCTCAAAAACAATAGGCTAACACAGAGCAACAACACTGCCAAACTTTCAACTACTTATAAACACAACTAAAACTTTCCGAATTTCTTCACTAACACTTCACCACACTACTGT
Organism: Brachyptera risi; assembly: GCA_964007535.1. NCBI lineage: Eukaryota > Metazoa > Arthropoda > Insecta > Plecoptera > Taeniopterygidae > Brachyptera > Brachyptera risi. The sequence continues at coordinate 17,183,211 of OZ023330.1, forward strand.
AACCTTTAACACTGATTTCCTCACAATACCCTTCAACTGTTCTCAAAAGAACATTGATTAAACTAAAATACACTAGCACACAAACTTCAAGCGTGTTTGCTGGCCAATTCAAGATGGCGGATATACTCTTGAGAGGAAAAATAGTGTTGACTTTTCACTAAAATCAATGCAGGGACGTCGTTATAGAATTTGTGTATTGGGGGGGCGCACAGGTTACATGAATAAAATGGCCTCCCAGTTGGACATCTGCCACGTGCGAAAAGGGGATCTGGGGGCATAAGTCCCCCAGCAGAGCTCCGCAGGGAAATTTTTAAAATATGTACATTTTTCAAGAGTTTTTTGCGATTCACAAGTGGTTTTGGAGTCATAATTGCATCATCATGGACATTTTTGAAGCTATGCTTTTGCGATTTCTCCCAGCAAAGCCCCGCAGGGAATGTTTTGAAATAGACCCGGTATTTTTAAGTGATTTTTGATATTTACAAGCAGTTTTGGAGTCCAATGATTGCATCACTATGGACATTACCAAAGTTATTTCTGATAGTTGAATCATTATAGACATTTTCAAAGCTATTTTCGCGATTTCTCCCAGCAAAATTCCGAGCAGTGTTTTTTTTTTAAAATATGGTCATTTTTCAGGTGATTTTTGCGATTCACAAGCAGTTTCGGAATCTAATAATTATTGAATCATTATCGAAAAGAAAAAAGGAAGTGCAAAGTAGTAGAGTGTATATTCTGATACAATTCATATTATTAGGTCATCAACATGCATCATAAATTATTGTGTGTTTATTTGTAGGCCATCATTAAATATTTTCAAAGGAGGATAAGTTATTGGGGGGAGGGGCGTGCGCACGCCCCCCCACTGAGACCCCCTAACGACGGCCTTGCAAAATGTAGTCAAAGTAGCAAGCTCATATTTACTTCAAGTGCTGTAAGTACAGAGAAAAAATATGACAGTGTTTCTGACACGATTGGTATGAATACACTTGTTTGATCAAGTTCAACTTGAATTTCCCGATTGTAGATTTTTTTTCAAATAAGTCACTTATTTTTCAAGTAATTTCAGATAATATTAAAAAAAAAATTCAGTTATATAAATACGTTCATTATTTTTTCGGAAATCGTTGAAACGCATTTCTGATGATAGAGCATGGGCCCCCCCGGAGCGGCCGCCCCGGCTGCCCCTGCGGTAGTTACGCCACTGACTTTGGCACATTTTATTTTCTTCTTCAAAACGGCTAACCCGATTGTTCTGAAAATTGCAAGAAATGTGTAAAATCGTAAGTTTGAACTCCTTGCAGAATTTAATTTTTTTGGGAGATTAAAATTATTCTCAATTTTTCCACTATGTTATTCTCATGGCTATTTTTGAAATTGAAAAAAAAATCATAAAAAAAGTTTACATTTACTTGATGCTCTACAACAGTACCCTAGGGCTGTTTGAAAATATTTGCCAGGGTCGAAATATTTCCCCAGTCTGCCCCTGGGACCAGGAAATGAAACCATCTATCAAGGAAAATTTAACATTGATTATATGGGAGTGGGGCGAGAAAAAATGAATACAAGCAGGAAAACGATAGATCCGGGAACGATGCATAGAGGTTTCACTATACCCGAATCTATCGAAAAGTAACAATGTAGCGTCTGCTGCTATATATATGTGTTAAGAAGATGCAATTATCACTTGATATGAATACAAATCAATCATTTCGATTCTTGTGTCTTCAACAATGCAGTTGAGTGTGCCTGTTGTATAGCCAAACGGTAGGGAAGAGCCGCATTGCAGTCAAGTGACAATCCGAATGTGAAGCTGGAAACTAGCAGCTCGAAATGTTGATTGAAAAGCTCGAGGGTAAAAAAGAAACCTGTCTCATAACCTCACGCTCATCGCTTTTAGATAAATATTGAAAAGAAGTAGCTCACGAGACCGTGCTTTTAAAAAAATGACGTAATTCAACAAAATTGTAAAGCTTGACAGTAGCAGTTTTCTAGCTTCTATACTTTGTATCACGTTGCTACATAAACACTTTTATAACTTGTATTCACTGTATCACATGTAAAGAACAAATGAAGAAAAAAATAGTGTGATCTGTCAATTGATGTGTGCACAACTACATGTAGTTGGAAGCACAAACACTAGGAGCATCTTGACATGTGCGGTCATATTTTTGCAGCGGTTGACTACCTTGAAGCATAGCCAAGCTATGCTGTATATACTGTGTTATAATTGAATGGACTTCTAATGGTACACTATTATTTTGTTGATGCATATAGCCACTGGTTGGTTGTTCATACCTTGTTTATTGTTTGACTGAGTGTTCGGCCCTTCGTTGTCCCAGTAGAGTGTATCGTTGCTAAGTGATGTGGTGTAGGATGCAGCACTACCTGGTGGATGACCACTCATTTCACTGGAAGTGCACGAATGTAGGCTACACTGGCTCACTAGTCCGGCCCCGTAGCTCAGATAACGGTGACTGCGTTGCGGCGGAGGAGGAGGGTGGCTATTGGAGGTGGGGAGCACGTGTGTTTCATTCCACCCTAGAATAATAAAATCATTGCATTATAGCAAATATAAATGTAACTTTTTCTCTTCAATGCAGCTAGGGACAGAAGTTGTTCTTCTTTGCCTTTCTTGTACAAAAAGCACTTGAATGTATGTAGTACAGTGTGTTTGTGTGATGTATCGCATATGCGTGGGGCACG
>OZ023330.1:17190916-17223416 GCA_964007535.1 Brachyptera risi
CTGGCAAACTGTGAGTCTTCCACTTGCCTTGCATAAGGTCACGTTCTCTTAAACACAGTCGATCAAGTTCGGCAATCTTTCCTTGCAAAACACGCTGTAGTTGGATATAACGCATGTGCAATTCCACCTGAAAGATCATAGTTCATCTGGTGATATTTGCATCTTAATGACAAGGACAAGTTTCCAGATTCGGCCAAAGAATCGAAAGCTCGGTACACATTTTTTGTATAAATATGGAATGGTGGTGCTTTTTCCTCTCATTGTGTATAAACGAAATTTAACACTGGTATATACTACAATACCGCAGCGCATATCTGTTGTGAGATGAACGACGTATTTATATAAAATGTACTTAAAAGTTATATACACACATTGCTTTTCAAATTGGTATAAGTCTTCCTTATGCATTCATTATTCATTTATATCGTTTCATTTTCACAACTCATACCCATGCAAGCAGAAGATTTTCTCAACCAACTATATTCTTTCATATAAGGAATATTTTAATATACGGATTCTTGCTATGGCAATGAACAATATTGGTGTTGTTATCATTATTATTATCATCATATTATTCATTGTTATTATAACGATATTATTCATTTTTTCAATAATTTTTACTGTGAATAATCTCAATATTAGTCATATTTTCAATATAATAATAAATTTGAAAATGAGCAACCCAAATTTCTTTGAACCAAGTAGAAATATATAGCTCTACAATAAGAACAACATTCTGTGGAAATTTCATGTTGAACGGACAAAATTGAAAATTCCACCCAGTGCTAATCTTACGAGGATTTTACAGAGTCTCCAATTTTTTGTTGTCGAAATAACCGTCTAATTGATTTCACTCAAAAACCACTCCAACCTATTTTGATATGACACTACCTGCTACTGCATACAAAATCATACTGAAGAAAATTACATAAAAACAAAGAAGCCCGATTTTTTCGGTGAGTGAAATGGAAGTCTTTGCTACGATCATCCAATAATTTATATGTACACTATAATTAAAATTGTATAATTTAATACATAGCAGGACATCAGCAGAATCTTAACATAACACATGTACACCCTTTTTTTAAATTTAAATACGTTGAAATAATTTAATTCTAGAATGAATCTATATTCAGTGGAACCTCTATGCATCATTTTCCTGCTTGTATCATTTATTTTTTCTCGCCCCACTCCCATACAATCAATGTTGAATTTTCCTGGATGGATCGTTTTTCTGCATGTATGGTTTTATTTTCCTGGACTGGGTCCCTTAAAAATTATGGGTGGAGGTTTCACTGTATTATCATTGTTTCAAATCAAATACCGGTACATCTGCATTTTGATCTCTCTTGAACCACAAGTGCATTTTGCCAATTGTTAGAAACTGATATACCCGCTAGGTGTATGCCTATTAAATCATGCTCTTTCAAGAACAGACATCTTACTTTTCTTACGCAGTCTTCAAAGAGCACCACCATTCTCATTCGAGCTTCACAGTTCTTAATGAAGTTTACCAAGGCTTTGTGGTCAGCCTTCTCCATGTCATGACCGTTGATTGATAGGATAACATCGCCTAAAACACACATTATAAATCAACATAGGCCTCCATTTTACCATACAGGAAAGATATTAGTCATAACTCATAACTTGTCAACCAATATTAAAATATATATATTTCCCCATGGTACTTTATTTCCACTCCCTTCCACAACCCTCACCCAGTAATAGTTTTTACGACTGCAGAAGAGAGTGACAATCGTGATGCATTGAAGATTTTGATTGGCCATCGCCAGCCCGCTTGCCGAACTTTCAGGCATTCGGCACGCTGTACTAATTGCAGACATAATGGAGGTGGATTATGTGGTAATGGAGGTGTGCAGAGAGTTTGCAGTTTTGTTTTGTCATAATAGGGTGACAAGACGTCCTGGGTTTACTGGGATTTTCCTTGTTTTAAACTTCCTGTCCCGCCGTCCCAAGAAATTCTCTCAGAACCATCAAACGCCCCAGTTGTATAAAATCTGAGTAAATCATAATAACTATGGGCATTGTTGAAACATAACATTCTCCTTATAATGCATTTAATTCTGAATTTTAAATACTGCTATAGAAATTAAACAAGTCTTTTTGTAGAATTTATTGGAATTGTTGATCTTGAACCATAATGCCGCAATAGGTTTTTGTTGAGTTTAATTATGTCTCCTTCACGGAAAGAATTATTTTTAAAATGATTTCGACTTCAAACTCCTTCGCGTTGTAACGGATTCTCAGTGGAAATTAATAGTGAAATTGAGTACCAATAAATAATAATATAAGTCGACCATTTCTTTACTAGATTATTTCATTGCAAGAGGCTAAGACCATGTTAAGAGGGATGATCAATTACATCATACCTTCTCTCATTCCTGCTCGGAAGGCAGCTCCATCGTAGTCCACATAATCCACATAGGTAATCATTTCAATCTCTTGCTCCTTCTTGTAGTGTATTCCATAACTCTGTAACAGTGTCAACAAGATCGATGTTTGGACTTGAACCAATAGGCTTCTGTCAAGTGACGTCACCCATTGTTGAAAGAGACAGACAACAATGTCCACCAGTTGGAATTGACCAATCAGAATGTTTGGTAGTCCACTAGTTCGCTGTATTACTATGGTAACGATTGTTTGTCATTTGTTACTTGACAGAAGCCTATAGTACAAGACTGTTTCTATTTGGTAACATCCTATGCAGTCAGAGGTGGCAAAAGCCCTAACATTATTGAGGGGTCAAGATTCATCAAGTCAAAAAAGTCATAGAAATTGGTGCGGGGGAGGGGGCCATATTGACATTATTTTAATGAGATGCAGGGCATAAGTGGATGGGGGAGCGCATTGATTGATCATTGCAGGTGTCAGCTTTTTGATTTATATAACAGAACAATATGAACCAACTTGCAAAAAAAAAAAACACGTCATTATTGTTTATTGTTGATACACTTGATACAATGAAAAATATGTTGTGGTAATAACTCATTAAAATTCATCAATATATATATATATATATATATATATATATATATATATATATATATATATATATATATATATATAAATATATATATATATATTTATAATATATAGGCCTATATATATTGATCAATATATATTTATCAAATTGTATTAATTCAATTGAGTGTACTAAATTACACTTTAATTGAATAATATCAGTTTAAATTATCAATTGCATTGAGGAGTCAGCGGTATATATGCAATATCACAAGGTTGACTGGTTTGGCCAGGTAGAAAAGAGACCTTTACTTTTGGTTCAAGCTGTACGTACTGACTAGTAGCATTAAGTTTGTAGTATGCTACACACTCAATGCATGTATAGCATGGTTATAGACAGGGGAGTGGCTCTTACCCCCATCCATTCCTGGCAAATTTCTGGAATATAGGTCTATTTATAGATTGCAACCAGTTAATGAGCCTATTTTAGTATTTGACATGCAGTCCACCCTTACGAAATGTTAAAACTCTACCTTATCCCCTTTTATATTTTCGTATTTATAGTGACTGTAGCTTATTATATTTTATTTTCATGCATATTGCATATTATACGAACTTCTTCACTTCACTATGTTATACGAATTCGGCCGGCCCTAACTTTCATTTAAAGTATGTTGTTGTAGGCCCCCAGCAGGAAAATAATGTATATTTTGTCTTTTGGCAAAATTGTGAAAAAAGGGTGGAAGTGTAAGTTTATATTTCAATTCAATATATCCCTTATATTCTTATATCCCTTATATCTTATTTCGATGTTGAACTGTGACAAAATTTTGAAATTAAACTAAAAAATTTAAAAAATGAATATTACCATTATATTACGTGTGTAATTAACAAGTAATAAAAAATGATATGGTTCTCAGTGGACTAATAATCTAAAAATAGATGATCAAAGTTTCCTAATGCGGTACTGGTATTTCAAATAAAACTAAAAGTACCTACTTATTACGTTAATTTGATAACTATCTGTTGCATTGACCATGAAAGTGATAGGTAGATAGCCTTAACCTACATGCTGAACTTTCGCTCTCATCGTATTATTATGAGGTAAGAAACGTTTTCTTTGACAATTAACTCTCCATTTAAAAGTCATCAAGAGGCGATGAGCTTTTAACTATTCTCACCTCACAAGTGAGGATTGAGGTTCTACCTCTACTATAAGTAGTAATTACCCTGACATGTATTAGTATTTCAATAGGCTAGCTAGCATGTCACATATTACCACATTCGCGACTCGCGAGAGCACTGAAGTAAGTGGGGAGCGCACTGGAGTCGATCGAACGGAATATCAATTTTTGTACGATAACTTTTGAACGGTATGAAATTACAAAATTCTTATGTGGAATAAACACAGATAATTGTAATACAATTATCCTACAATTTACCTTCCACATGGTATAAAATATAGCTATAGAACACGTTTGTCGCATAATTGTCAAGCATATATAAATATACGACTAGACAATTTTTTTTAGTCGTATACGCTCTATTAATTAGTTATACATTTACCATCTTTACCATCTATCATTAGATCTATTATCATCTTAGTATTGGATATCTGGTATATCATATACCGTTCAAAAGTTATCATCCAAAAACTGATATCTCGCTAAATCGAGTCCCTTTCGACTCTGGTGTTCATTCCGCTGCTCTAAGCTTATTTGCACAAACAAAACATTTTCATTTCTCACTATCTTCATTATTCGTTAAATGTCTTTCTTTCTTGCTCATTTTTAATGATGCTAGTTCAACGTCGATGACAATTACCGATATAGGCCTACGCATGGTTATGAGTGTGACTCCACAATCCATGTTTAGAGGCTTTTGGAGGGGGTTACGGGTTAAGGAGGTGGTGGGTTAGGGGTAGTTAGGGAACTTGCCACCGCGCATTTATGTGCAATTGCAAGAGTTGAAATAATAATAATAGGCTTTACGAAGATCGGTGGATGATGGATTATTCGCTGTATATATATATATATATATATATATATATATATATATATATATATATATATATATATATATATATATATATATAGCTGAGACGTCGCACGGACTTGGCTCTCGTCGAGCTACCGCTCGACTATATATATATAGTATATATATATATATATATATATATATATATATATATATATATATATATATATATATATATACACGAAAGATAGATATATATATATATATATATATATATATATATATATATATATATATATATATATATATATATATATAATATATCGTGCACCGAGACGTCGTTCAGGAGACCGGGGTTCGATTTCCGCTATGGTCGACCATCCTCACAGGTTTTACGTTGAAGAAAGTGAGTAGAAGCAAAGACGAAAGATTTGCTCAATGTATCCTACTGTCCGAAACACATAATTGAATGAGCGAAGCGAATTGAATTAATTTTACTGTCCTGAAATAATTCTTTCTTTTTTCGTTTTACTTGATTATCGCACCACTCCTCTCTCTCTCTCTGCTGCGTATCGACTCTTGAAATCGAATGTAATATCGACTAACTAGCATATCCAATGTCGAGTCTCGCATGACCAATTCTCTCAAGTGCCATCCTACTAATCGCGATTTTAAAGTCGTTATTCAAGTAAAAAATGAAGATGATAATGGAATCAAATTATACTCTTATAGATAAGTCTTGTAGATACTCATTTCATTTATGTATTGTACATTTCTTGATTTAGGCCATGGAAACTCTTGTTTTTGTAACTGATGGCTAAAATAATATTTCAAGTTCCAAAAGTGGGCCTATCTGTGAAATGCTAGTTGAGATCCCAAGTCTCGAGGAAAATGTTGTAATTAATTACCTGTAACGTGAAACCAAATGAGCCGTTTTTCTTTTCCACGATGATAGTTCTACGACGTCGATCCTCCTCGGGTTTGCTAGCTATCACTCTGTCTGGAATCACTCGCTCCAGAATCTGAGCCTGCAACACAAGAGTATTCTCATTTACGTAGGATAATGAGGAGATGATTCGGCAGCCTCTATTCACAGGACCATCGATGATATCACAACATATCAGGATATCACAACATGAGGACGTTGTTGTTGTTGTTGTCATCATCGCGCGTACCCCAAGTCGACCGTAATCAACCCAAATTAATCAATTTAATCAACCGAACCTATCCAAATTATCCTAACCCAAACTGAACCGACAGAAAAAAAAACCTAAACTGATTCAACCGGAATTGAAACTATAATCTAAACCCACGTTCGGTCCGGTAAATGGCGCCACTCCGATATGATGATGAACATTCTTCTGATACTTCGTATAAAAAGTGGATTTCGATATTTCGGTAATTGTAAAACGGAGTTTATAAAGTGATCCTATTATCAAACGATTCTATTTCAAGTATTTTTCATCCCTTTCATCCCTTGCTTTAATTGGGGAACAATGATTTTGCATCAAATTTCGATGTAATTAAAAAAAAGTGATAAGATACAGTTGCATGATCTGATTTTGATCTCTTTTCAATTTTTGAATTAAATGTGATTATTACAAGAGAAAATATTTCATTAGATGAGCGATAGCGAAGACCTGTATGTAAGTTTTTATTTGGCCAATATTTGAATATAAAATAGAATAGAATAATAAATATATATATATATATAACGATTGCCCAAGATAGGCGTGGTTAACCAAATTGAAAGTGGTCTTTCACCCAAAACCTTTGAATTTGACTAATAATGAAATCATCCGACTCTTTCGGAGCTTTATCTAGTGTGTGCTTTTTGTTTGCTTGTAAGCACCGCACAGATCGCAAGGTTTGACTGATCGACATAAAACTTCTTCTGTACACGCAGACGTTTTATACAACTTATACTGTGTAGTATAACCACACTCTAATAGAGTTGAATAGGTAGGACCATTTTTGAGAAACAACATCTAAAAGTTTCTAAAAAAAAATCCGCAAAATTAGGCTGGGCAAGAAAATTTTAAAATTAAATCTCTCTAAAAAAAACATTTTCTTCCTGAATGTAAACACACAAATGATGCACACTATTACCATCATCTTTCAACGCATATTCTGCGTTTGCCTAGTTCAGTATGATATGTAAAATCGAGAAACCCTATTCGTTTGTGCTAAACTTATACAGGATTCTTCGTGCGAGTTGTGACGAATCGTTTCATATCAATTGGCGTTGTTTACTTGTATCACTGTACTGGTATTTGTGATTGCTTTGGTAGGTTGCAATCGGATACGAAACAGTAAATGCAATTTCACCGATCAGTAATTTTCTGAATGTCTAAATATGGCTAAGCTTTGACCAATGTTGGCTAAATAAAAATTACTTGTGTAAACAAATACACCTAATTGAATATTTGTATTGCATTATGAATCACTATTAATAATTCTTCGATTCGTATATTTAATTCGTATTTATGTGTGTATATTGAAACGATCCAAGAGTATTAACTTTCAAGAATAAGTGACTGGCAATTTATGTGTGCTCCTCTCGCTTCCTAACATCGCCTGTTGTCTGTTGACTGTTACTATATGGTCGTATGAAAAGGAATAATTTTTATTACAGTAAATACACAATGATATGTACAAGCAAATAATATGTTTATCTATTTAATGGATAAATGATAGTTCATTTCAGTCCAAACATGTGACTGGTGAGTGTTGACTGTTGACGGGTATATTGAACCGAGTCTAGCATGTCGTGGGGGGTGTGTGTTGGGGTGTTCTTCAAGCATATCGATTACGTGATCACATAATCAGCTGTTCCGTTGTTCCCCCTCTGCTGTAACTCCAACTCCAACTAATTTAATCTTTTAATAACACGCAATTAACCCTGCAATGTGCATGTGCACATCAGTCACCTCACCTACAAGATACATACATACATATATATATATATATATATATATATATATATATATATATATATATATATATATATATATATAAATATACAATATATATATATATAAATATACAATATATATATATATATATATACATATATATATACATACATATATATATATATATATATATTTATATATATATATATATATATATATATATATATATATATATGTATATATATATATATATATATATATATATATATATATATATATATATATATATATATAATATCTTATCACTGAAGAAAGGATAGATATGACCAAGACGCGTGGCCGAGTGGTAATACACTGAACCGTCATTCGGGAGACCGGGGTTCGATTCCCGCCATGGTCGACCATCCTGACAGGGGTTTTTCGTGGTTTCCCTCTGTCGTTCAGGTTGATACTGGGATGGTTCCTTAACAACAGGCCACGACCGACTTCTTCCCACCATCCAAAACACCTAATAAAATCACCTTCCATCTCATCATCCCATCATCTCATTCATCATCCACCGACGCTAATAGATCGTAGCCATCAGTATAGTGCGTCGTTAAAACTCAATATAAAAAAGGATAGCTATGCAATGAAAATAACTAAAATATGTACGAATCAATGCACTAAAAAAGGTAAAAATATTCGTTAAAAAACAAACGAAGACCCAAATATGCACTGTAATTGTGTACACATATATTTACTACCTAGAATATGTGTCTAGTTATTTACAAAATAAAAAACGGTATCTGTTTTGTAATAGCGAATAGATTTATCTGTGGATATGCAACAAACTTGCACAGATGCCAGACAATACTGAGGTTTGCCCAATTTGATTTATATTATTTTTATTCGTTCTACATTAATTATTGCGATATTCCCTACGATTCCCTAGATAGAATTATATGCACTATAACATCAAAAAATGAACTGATGAAAAAAACATAGAAATAAGCTTAAGGTATGTGTTTTTCTAAGAAAAGGCCCCAAAATGAAAAATATATTGACTAAAAGTCATCTATTTGTAGAATCCTTGAGTCATGGGGGGATAGATATTGAACCCGGGTTGTTATATCAGTCGTAACTCAAAATATCATTACTTATGAGATAGGAATACCGGAATGTATAGGTTCGTCATGTTTTTGTCGTGTTGTTTTACAAAAATAACATACCTGTATGCACTGGCGTCGGACCGAGGGGGGGGGGGGGGCAATGCCCCCCACCCAACTTCTGGCCAAGGGGGGGGGGGGGGGGCAAGAAAAAGGTTTCGCAAGACTCAAGTGTCTCGTTATTTCCTGTTGAAACCAAATTTGTTAAAATTACCTATCATTTTTCTCACTTTTATTTGTTCACTAACTTGAAGTTCATAAGTTGTCGTCCCGTGATCCCAAGCCGTCCACTTTTGTTCATAATAATTAAATGTATTGTATGAACCCAGTAAAAACAAACCCAACAAAACTGTAGCTTCCTAATAGGTATACCTTGGTATTCTTAGTATTTTTTCTTCCGTCCCACAGGTCAAACTGCATGATTGATGGAACTGATGATCAACATAAAACTTTTTTACCCATTTCACCTAATTCCTATGGTTGTATAGTTTTGAGGCACGATGGATCGAAGATTGAACATTTTTCTGTAGAAAACACGAGAGGAAGATCCAGATTCCATGCAAGGAAAAAGTTGTATTAAATAAATAAAAGTTAAATTAAATTAAAGTATGTATTAAATGATTTGGTTTTGAAGCATCATAACCTACACATCTCTAATTGCAATAACAGTCGATTGCGATAACAATTCTCAATGAATGTAATTGAATGAGCGAAGCGAAGACTTAATTTCACCGTACTCGAAAAAATGATCCTTTTTGGGGTGGTCAGATCGCCCTTGTGGTGCCCCGTCCAAACGATCCTATCTTTCATCCATAGCCTTAATTGGGGAACAATGATTTTGTTTCAAGTTTCGATGTTATTAAAAAAAAAAAAAAAAAAAAAAATCGGCTCCACACGTCGAACGAAGACACAAATTGTTTTGAAACTTGGCATGCACGTGTGTCCCCATCATAACTCGATACTGTATAGTTTTGATACGTAATCGGTCGAACTACAATTTTGAGATGAAACATTTCAAAATGTTTAAAACTCTCTTGAAAAACTTCGAGGAGAAAATTTCCGAAAAAAGTTTGCTTCTCAATGATTCAAATTCACACAGAATTAAGACATAAGAATGATACACATTATTTCAAGTTCTGATATGGATCGGATCAGTCATTTTGTTGGAAATGATTATAATGTAGTTTTTTCAGATCAATTAAAAAAAGCGATCAAGATCGAAAGGCAAAACCAATTAAATCTTGACAGTTAAAGAAATGAACAACAAGTAGATACAAGGAAGCAGGGACGTCGTTGGGGGGTCCAAGGGAGGGTGCGCGCCCCTCCAATTACATTTGCGCCCCCCAATAACTCATCCTCCTTTAAAAATATATAATGTTAACCTACGAATAAACACACAATAAAATATGATCACATTAATATGAATTGTATTTGAATTTGTAATGATTCAATTATTAGATTGCGAAACTGCTCGTGAATCAAAAAAATAACTTTAAAAATTACCGTATTTGAAAAAATCACTACTGAGAATTTTGCTGGGAGAAATCGCTAAAATAGCTTCGAATATGTATACATAATGATTATGATATTGAAAGAAAACTCTAATAATGTCCACAGTGATTCAATCATTGGACTCCAAAACTGCTTGTGAATATCAAAAAACAGTTGAAAAATGACAAAGGTATATTTCAAAAAATTCCCTGCTGGGCTTTGCTAAGAGAAAAAGCTAAAATATGGCTTCAAAAATGTCCATGATGATGTAAATGTAAGACTCCAAAACCGCTCGCGAATCGCAAAAATCATTTGAAAAATGACCGTATTTTTAAATTTCCCTGCGGGGCTCTGCTGGGGGGCTTCTTCGCCCCAGACCCCCTTTTTCGCGCGCGGCAGTTGTCCAGCTGGTCGGTCATTTTATTCATGTCGAATCCTAACGACGTCCCTGCAAGGAAGCACTGGCTTCAAATTGTTCTGAAATAAAGGTGTGTGTGTGTGTGTGTGTGTGTGTGTAACTCTTCATCACATTTTACATAAATAAGTCCACATCGCTCATCGTAAAAAGCATATGCTGCGTTTTCCTGGTAAAAATACTTGAATATTATCGAATATGTCGTAGTTGTTGAGCTTGCCCCCCCCAACTTTGAGAGTGTTCCAACGCCCCTGCCTGTATGCATTCATTAAACAGACTTACGTTCATTTACCACATACGATTACAATGAATGGAATGAATTTCTGATTACGTTTCATTTGTTTTCCTTTATACGTGAAAGCGGGCGTAACAATGTACAACTAATTACTGGTACGTGGGTGCGGTGACTGACAGATAGGGGCATCGTGGGTTTCACACGAGATTTCACAGTATTGTGTTGTGGGAATGACATTTCTTATTTGGGTCGATTTCCAGATAAATAATTATCCGATATGCAGAGTGAGCGTCCGCCCAGCACACACAGAGTAACATCGTTTAGGAAGTGTCTTGTCTGTTTAGCCCTAGGAGGATTTAACTATATTTCATCTGGAGTGGATATGGCATGCGAGCGCGCACGTTACTAGTTGAAGCCACCTCCCACCACTTCTCTCCCTGGGCAGCCATCTTGATGCTGGCAAGAAACTGTGTCAATGTATAGCATAACCCAGTAGACCTAGTAACTTCATACGTTTATATTATTTATTACTACTTTAAAAAGTAATTATTTGATACCTTAGACTACTGCCTTTCAAGTGAGATATTCAGTAAAATATAAGTGGTATATGTTCAATTGTTCAGACCACTAGATTTGAACTGAATGAACTTCAAACTACCGGTATGCAATATATTCTGTAAAGGTGATAGGAGCAAATGTTGCAGCTTGAATGGTGATGAAATAGGAATACATTCATACATTTCTCACTTGTTTTATTCTTATAAGTTTCGTTTAGTCGAAAGTCAAGCTAGTTTTGTATAATCTATAATTTTAATTCACTAACAAAGCACAAAATATTATAAATAAATCCAATTATTTTTTTAATTTGTAGGCCTGTAACTTGAAGGTCAGATAAGCTACCAATACAAATGAATGCATTTCATTGACAAAACAGTAATACAGACATAGTAAAAGCTAAATCAATGTATGCGTACTTATATAAGTGCCTCTATAATCTGTTGAATAACAATATTATTCAACTCCAGCTGAAGCTAGAATAAACTAGAAGTTTAATGCTTCAGTTTATTAATTGAACAAAAAACTCGGTATTGACTAGTGGTATAAAATAAAATGTTCGAAAATTAATTATAATACCATTGTACAGGTCTAATTCAAATCAATTATCAAAGAAAAATATAGAAAACAAATTAAATAAGTTGACATTTTGTAGGCCTGAAACATGAAGGTCGGATCAGCTACCAATACATTTACATATACGGTTGATTGTCAAACAGTAATAATATAGGTACATGACAAACTCACCAATTTGGGCTCAGTATCATAAATGAATCTAATCCAAAAATATAAAGAATTGGCAATATAATTTAGGACACATTTGAAAAGAAACAAATATCAAACTAGATATTATCACAGTACACTTTTTATTATTGAGTCCATCAATTAATTTGAACAAAATACCCCTTAAAGATTGCTTTATAAAAATTAAAAGTTAATTATGCCACACAAACTAGGATGGTTTCTTGAAATATTTGATCGATGCATGAAGTCATACAACGTATTTACATTGGCTATCAAAGAATAAAATGAAGTGATCTGAAATAAACTTCAAAATCATACAAAGGGCCCATAATTTGCCTCAACAATTAAATAAAAAACGAAAATTTTCAAGTGAAACTTACTAAACATACATAAAAATATCAAACTAGGACTAGTTTATCACAATAAAATAATTATCAGTCCATCAATTAAATTGCACAAAATATACCCTTCATTAATTATGCTTTAAAACTAGAGAGGTTTCTCAAAATATTTGATTTATGAAGCCATACAAATTATTTACATCGACTATCAAAGAATAAAATAAAGTAATCTGAAATAAGCTGCAAAATAATTGAATATAATCTGCCTCGACAATTAAATAAAAAACGAAATTTGTGAAGTAAAACTTTCTGAACATACATAAAAATATCAAATTCTAGGACTAGTGTATCACAATAAAATAATTATCAGTCAATGAATTAGATTAAATAAAATAGTCCTACATATGGCCTAGGACAATAGCTATCTATGAAAGATACGAAATAATAATAAAAAATAATAAAACCTATGCTGTGCTCCATTCGTGAACTCAGCTGTTTACATTTCTTGCCAGCGTCAAGATGGCGGCGGAGGGGATCGAGGGGAAATCTAGAAAGTGAAAGTGGCTTCAACCGTACCAGCTCATATCCACTCCAGATGAAATATAGTTGAATCCTCCTAGGTTTAGCCCAGCTCAAACATATATATATATATATATATATATATATATATATTATATATATATATATATATATATATATATATATATATATATATATATATATATATATATATATATATATATACACGCACTATAGACTCTTAGTCTATATATAGTCCTTTCAGTCTACATACTATATTGACCCTAATTTAAAAAAAAAAGCTGAAATACCAGCTCGATTTCGACACGGATGAAAATGTCACGGTACCTTTTGAATTACATCGTTTACACGTACTGTCAGGGGGTAGACCAACTGTACTAAAAATCAGCTGTACAGCACTATACTGTGTAATGATTATTGAATTGGAAATCGCCAATCGGGTATCTAATTGTTACGGAAAAACCATAGACCATACTTTCTTAGGCTATATCTCTAGTCTATATGGTACAACTACTAATTAACTAGTAAGTAACTAAGTAAGTTAACTAGAAAATGAACTATACTAAGTGTCCAAGTCTAGTGAAAACTATTAAATAAGTGTCTGTTTCTTGTCACTATCGCGATCCAGTCAAACAACTGATACTTTTCTCTTCAAATCTATAGAAATATAATCTGCGACAACAATGAGGAGAAAATCTCTCATCAATGAATCCCACGGTATTCTATGGATTACGACTTGAAACAGAAACAAAATTGACACATTTTGTTATCACTTGTTGAACTATTTATTCAAGTTTTCAAGTCTTATTCAAGAGAATTGAAAGATAAGTAATGGTAGGCCTACACTGAACTATAGCAATAAGTTATATATAAAAGATAGATGGTTTTATTCAGTATATTTCAGCTATTCAATTATATGAATAAATAAATGAATATAAGTACACAGTACACACACACACACACACACACACATATATATATATATATATATATATATATATATATATATATATATATATATATTATATATGATACAATCGATTGTTCAATGAACTGAAAAAGGGTAGCAAATACTATTTATTCATTTTGAAATTCAACTTCAAAAGACCAAACAGTAGGTTGAAGTTTTGAGAAACGGGGCATTTATTAGGCTTTTTTTATTCGCATAACCAACCAACTTGATATTTTCAGATAAATTGCGTGATGATACGTTTCAATATTTTCCTCTTTGCATGGGTGGGGTGTAATACCACTTAGGGCCCAAGTGTTGAATTCAATTTTCTTTCTCAATGGTGGTCAACCGAACCCAATTTAACATAAAAGGCTAAAGAAGATATCTTCTTATATCTCTCTATCTGCGGTCAGACGAACATTTTGTCAACAATTCCTTTATAATTTCAGTGATATTTCAACTAGATCATTCAAGTTGAAGTTTATTAAATTTGTTTTTAAAATGGTTGAAAATCATCTGTTGGAAAAATTTCTATACATCTGTTAATAGATGTTTAAGAACACAATTTTTTATCAGAATTGTAGTGGTGATTTTCTCACAAATTCAATAGATTTTTTCTAAATCTAGTCGTTTGACGTTCGACTTGCTGGTTCAGGAAATATAAGATGATCATGTAAGTTCCCATTTTGTTCTGGAGAAGTGCGGCTAAATCTCACCGAGTTCATTCTATTATCGAGTCATACCAGTAAAGCATAGATATAGGCCTACATCAGTACATTAAATTACAGTAGTATTAAAGAGATATTTGTGATTGATAAAATTTTACACTCAGACATATCGGAGAAATAGAAATATTACAACGAATAGTGTGTAAATAGCTTCCGGCATTGAATCATTATGTAACTAGTCATAGTTACAACTAGTCATAGACGAGAGCCAAGTCTGTACGAAGTCTCAGCTACACGCTTACACTGTTTACACGAAGTACGTCCAGGCGGTTTTGAGTAAGCTGTATCTCCGAAATTAACAAACTTAGATACCTCTAGTTTGTTGTAATGGAATGAGGCGCCATACACGACACGACATATCAAATTTAAGCTATATCGGACGAAACGTCGGGAAGTTATAGCACTGTGAAAAGACTTGTTTTCCGTTTTCTTCTCCGTCTGCTCCTTCCGTCGTCACCTAAGAACTCGGCTAAAGGCCAAACGAATCGTCCGATTTGTCTGATTTTTCCAAGGATCATGTGAACTCATATGAAATAGTGACTTTTGAATCTTTTAATCGGGAGTTGCTTTTGAAAACCGGAAGTAAGGTCATTTTACACTTATTTTTCAAGTTTTTATTATTTTTATAAATCATTTCACGACATATTTCAATGACATTTCGAAAATATATTTGTATGAATATAGGCCTACCACATCGATTGTGTATGCGAGATTTGTCATTGAATCATTTTTAACGGGAAGAGATTAGAATAATTACTTTCAGAAATGCAGAATACTGTCGTATCGACGATTAAATCACGGTCACCAATGAACCATCAAAAACTTGGGCACTTTTTTCTCCGCTCTATCTATCTGAATGATCGTCACCAGACACAACATAGAGAGATAACAAATGTAAAATGAAACAGCTGATATTTATAAATTACCACGTTAATACCTTATTGCCTGATAATGCAAATTTTAGTCACTAGTCAAACGCGAAATATGCGTTGTAAGATGAGCGAGATATCCGAATAAGGTATAAAAGTCGTTGAAGTAGTTCTACCCTTGCTACTTTATCGACTCTGGTATTCTACACACCTTGATATCTGAATAAGCTATGAAAGTCGTTAAAGTAGTTCTACCCTTGCCACTTTATTGACTCTGGTTTTCTACAGACCTTGACGTTTATGAAAAATACTTTATGGTTGGTCAACACTTGAATCTAGAAAGCAGTAATCTCGGCAACTTAATTCTGTCACAATTTTTATGATATATTTGATGAATATTATCAGTTATTTTTTTTTTTACTTCAAAACGGCTGATTGGAATTGCGTACGAAATCGTGAAAATGTGTAAAATCTATGTATACACATTTAGAGAAAATTTCATCCCATTTGGAGAGATTTTATTTTTCAACATTTTCCGCCCAGCCAAATCTTATGGGGTTTTTACTTTTTATAAACTTTGAGATGGTTTTTCTCAAAATTGATCTGACCGATTCATTCCAAAAACTATACAGTTCTAAGTTGGATGAGTTTGCGTGTACAAAAAAAATTC
Source organism: Brachyptera risi (assembly GCA_964007535.1). Lineage (NCBI taxonomy): Eukaryota > Metazoa > Arthropoda > Insecta > Plecoptera > Taeniopterygidae > Brachyptera > Brachyptera risi. Next base: position 17,207,479 of record OZ023330.1, read on the forward strand.
ATGTCGATCAGTCAACCCTTGCGATCTGTGGAGTGCTTACAAAAAAAAAAAAAAAAAAAAAAAACACAGACAAAGCCCTATAAGAGTGGGATGGAGACTTCGCTACGCTCATCTTTGAAGAATATTCCAACTTGACCATTTTTGGGCCATTCAATGCTGATATTGATATACGATAGGCGAGGAAATCAATTAAGAAATCAATTTATTCAAACGAAAATTTGATAACACAGACAAAAAATACATTCTGATGCTATTGTGAACAAGCAAATGCATGTAGTCATTATGAAGCAACAAAAATTACTGATATCCCACCAAAAACCCTGACGGGTAAGAACTTGGATCCAAGACTTGAAATATTTTAGCAACTACAAAAACTTCCTGATATAAAATGTGTGAAATCAAAACTATGTGCCATATAGTATAACATAATATTACGTTATTGAGTAGGGGTTGTTGAATAGGGGACGCTGAGAAGCGTATAGTGGAATAACGTATACTCGGCTGTGTGACATGAGCTTTGGGGTACTTTTGAATGGATGGTTTTATGCATGGATGATTTGCAACTAATCAATTTCAGAGATTGGCTGCACGCTCAAATTACCAAGATGATAATAAATAAAGTAGACAGATTTATATAATGATAATTTACTGGCACAACAGCTGTAGGCAGCGGTGTATATAGATACGATCACCCCTCGTAAGTGGCATCATTGCAAACTGACTATACCATTATATAAATGTAAAGTATAAACATACTTGTACGTGGTACCTAAAAGTTTAAAACGAACCCTAACTCCTGAAAATGTATATCGATATTTTGTACCATAGGCCTAAATATACGAAATATATACTGGGCGTCTAATAATCTGGTGTCCTGCGTGACTGTCTGTATAGTTCCCTGTATTAGGCCATGTATTAGGCTACAAGTTATATAACTATCGAGCTAGGATTAAACCGTCATTCATGCTCTTAAAAATACCAAAATATGCGCTGATAATGACAGAATATCGATAACCGGACCGATAGGGCGACCGGGCTAACAAATAATATTTTGTAACATGTTAAAAAGTATAGTGAAAAGCATATCGAAAATTAACAATTATACCATAATCCTAATCATATTAAACCAGGCAGAATTTTGTTTCAAGTTAATCTATACTTTTGACAATTTCACAATACAAACCATCGAAATATGCAGATATGCAGTTGAAAAAGCGTGAATGTGCACCTAATACATAAATTAAATACCGAAGCATGCATTTGTAGCAAACAAGTAGGCCTCCGCCTACAAATTAGACAGTTTTATTTTAAGTAAAATTGTGCTTTTTCGGACTCAGAGAAACTCAAAACAAATGTATCTGTAGATAAGCAATTGGTTAAAACGTGAAACAAACAATTAGGTTGATGATGCATAAACCTCCTAGCGCTACTGATAACTAGTAATTATACTCATATTTGACATAAGTCCACTTCCATCACTTAGCATGCTTGTATTGAGCTAGGTTAATGCATGCGTGACCAAACATTCTACTTTATAATACTTTATTATTACAATCGTCCGTGCAGTAAACACTATTACATCACACTCGACGCTCGTGGATGTGTGTTTGTGTACTTGTATATAGTTTGTACAGACGACAAGGTCACATTGCATATTACACCCGACCCGTCCGTGTAAAGTCAGGATGCACTCATAAAATAATAACAATAACCATAAAATAATGATATTCTTATTATAGTAGAAAATGCTGGGGAACATTGAAAAGGATGCAGCACTCTTGCCAATAATTAGAAAGAATAGAGGTCAGGTCTAATTGTTTCTTTTTAAGGGGATTGGTAGTGTGTTTAACGACCTTTACCAACTACTAGAGGTTGAACTGTAATTGAAACTGTAATTTTCATATGATACAAGCAAACATCATATACCAAAGTAGGTTATTTGTTGGTTTCGTCAACATAAATATTAACTTTTGCTAGTAATGCCCGCAGATTTAGTTCTTACGCGGGCTCCTTTTCCTTTTTTTTAATTTTCCAATGTTAATCCACATGTATATATTTGGTTCACTTTATTACTGTTTGTATTTTTTCCTCTTATCCTGTTTTGAATAAGATGAAGAATAAAAATATTTATAAATTGAATTGAAAGATAGGTACATCACCACAGTAGGTATATTTAGCATATAGCTATGCTATGCGTTCTCTCTACATACGTTTAAGTTATTTTCTATATATACGTTCTCTCTAACTATATGCCATCACTCTATGGTCGACTTAAAGAAGCTTGTTTTCATTAGCATCGATACTTGACACAAGCATTCGTAAAACCCAAGCAATCATTTATTTAATCATATTATTTATATGAATTTAATATACCGTCTACTCTCACGTCACGTTATACCGACATGGAGCTTTCGTGGAAATTATCTTCCTATAAAGACAACCATGGCATCACATTGCGTGAAAAAAATTGCAAATGATACATTTAGGGTACATTTTGATATGTAGGGGTCTATACAATAATTTCGTAAATAATTGTATGAACTAGGCCTGCATAACAAAACATCCCATTCGGTCTCGTGAAAAAATAATATTGTTAATTTATTATTGTCTAGCGAAATAAGTCGATGGTAATTTTATATTTTCATAATGATGCCTAAAATATAAATGATTGATTTGATTTTGAACTGATGCACTGACCTTAAGTACCCGTGATTCATGATTATTCAAGTTGTATAAGGGTTCATCCACTAATTAAGATACGGATCCGGTATAGCACGCAACACGCATAAAACGTCTTGAACGCGTGCGGATATGAACAACCAAACAAGGATTGAATAGTAGAAACCACGTGGCTATGAAATATATAAAAGAAACCAAGTTGTTTATGGTCAGAAGAACGTCAAGTAACTGTGTAATTTATGCGCAATTATTATTCAATGCTAATGAGTCACAATCATTCAGTAAATAACAGGCTTTCGATATATCCTATGTATATAGATATAGGGGGCCTTCAAATTTATAGACAATATCTATATATATATATATATATATATATATATATATATATATATATATATATATATATATATATATATATATATATATATATGTATATATATATATATATATATATATATATATATATATATATATATATATATATATATATATATATATATATATTAATAATTGAACCTCTTGGTTACGAACCAATATTGATGAGATATTCGTGATGTTATAGCTATGTCATAAAAGATCCCGGTCCCGGTCGTGGCGTATCTTTTATGACATGACTATAATATCCCAAATAGATATATTCATTAAAAATATATATGTATACACACATATATATATATATATATATATATATATATATATATATATATATATATATACATATATTTTACCGGCACATGTAGCGTAGTGGTTAACGCACTTGCTTCATGTGATCCGATAGGCAGTGGGCATATCGGACCCGGTTCGATCCCCGCTACCGTCCATCTTTACAGGGGTTTTTCGTGGTTTCCCTCCATGTAGTCTAGGCTTATGCCGGGATGGTTCCCACAATATAGGCCACGACGCCTTCCTTCGCACTATCCTTCCCATTACCCATGAAACCTTCATCTCATCATCCCATTAATCATTCATCCGACGCCAATAAATCTTCGTCATCATTACAGTGCGTCGTTAAAACCCAATATAAAAAAATATAGATTTATTAATTTTTTAAATATTTATATTCATATATAATTTTAAAAACATACGATCAATACCACGAACTCATAAGGAATTATTTACTTTTCACATAATTATTTCATTTACCCCGGTACCATTCTTTTCAATACAGGAGTCGTACTGCTTGAAGAAACATTGCTTTTCTTCATAATTGCTCAAACTCCGTGAGCTATTAGGTTTCATTTTTTGATGTATATGAAAAGGTTAATGAGGCCAAAAACAGAAAGTTGAACAATGCTTCAACAGTCCCGCTATTTCCCTAACACCATTGATTAACCTTATCAGCACACAATGAGGCCTGGTTTTAACATAAAAAAATCAAATAACACTACAAAGACCTCTAGAAACACACTTTGGCTACCGGTAGCAATATGTTCTAGGTTCAATTCAGTTCATATTGAACTGCATGGTATAAAGCAATAATTAGCATTCAAATCAAAAGCCACATGTTTTGTCAATTTGCCATGCCTGTTTATGCACTAGTAAGTACGTCAACTAATAAATTCGGAAACATCCATCGTTACGGTTCGATTACCTACAATTACAATTTACAATAGGTCTTATTCATTCAGTACCTAGCCGAGAATAATCATAGATAACGTATACATAGATTCGTAAATGTGATACAGTTCCCACGTCCTACTAAAACTATAAAAGCGGTGTGAAAATTTGTGAGACTTGTAAATGTAATAATATTATTGTTATATATGCACTACAAGTGTGTATAGGCCTATAATGTTTAGTATATGAGCAACATTGTTGAAATTATCTAGTATTATTGCACATGAAATATAACACGTTGAAATATAATTATGCCTATATATAAAGTGTAAACATAGTACTTATATAATTATATTTCATGTAGTGCAATAGGCCATCGAGTATAGGCCCAATATGGTTTGATTTATACATTATTCTAAGCTGTTAACACAGAAAATCACAATCGTTATTCATTAGTCATTACGCAATTTTAAAAATGTACAATTTATTGAATCTTGATTTTGAAGCAAAGAACAGCATTCCCCATACCCAAGCTAATGTACATCGTACTAGAATGAATTAAGCGAGGAATTAAGTACCCATCAAATGTAATATCAATTAAAAATAGCATCGTGATATACCTGATACTGCCTGAAAACAATGTAGCTGTATGAAATAATATCTATAGATAATTAATATAGGGTGGATTTACGATATAAATTTATATTTAAGACTGTAAACGTAATTTAAAATTTTATGATCCCGGTCAGTATCCCCGAATCAGTAATTACTTGATTTGAAAAATGAAACGAAATCATTGACTTAATTAATAATACTGTCTTAATCACATTTACATCACTATATATTATTATTGTACGTAAGAAAATGGCATAGATTAATAAAATACCAAGTTTTTTAATTATCATTTCTTACCGGTGACAATTCTTCATTCCCGGGTTCGATTTCTGGGGGTGTGTTCTGCTTATTCATCCATTTCCCTTGTTGATGCACCCTTGGTACTTTATCACTTAGTTTTGGCGAGTTCATTTCATTAATTATATCACCGCAACAAACAAAATACACTGACACTACAGATAATAACTGAGTAAACTAATAACTGTTCTCACATGATATTATCTTGTTTGACTGCACTCAATAAAACACCTTTCTTTAAACAGCTGTGTTTCCTGTCACATTTCAGAGGCTGGCACCGCGACGGTCGTCTATGCTCCGTCGATACGGCCATCCCTTACCGTAGTTGTGCGCAACTCGGTGTTTCAGGTCTGACTGGCCGTGCACGTGCGAAGCGAGCTCTACCAGTACACAGTGGAAAAACATCGAACTAGCCACATTATTTGAAAGTCGCGCGATCTATTACAAGGGGTCAAGAGACGTTATTGAAAAGTAGGCCTATAGATTTTCTTTTACCAAGGCCCGGTATTACCAAGTCCAGTTAGCCTTTATCTGGCAGTTCAAACTTGTTATCACCATGGTTACTTATGCTATTTGTTTTCACCAACTCACAGATAAATACTAACTGGCCGTGGTAACACTGGGCCCAAGTCCAGTTAATATTTATCTGAGAGTTGGTGAAAACAAATACCACAGGTAACCATCGTGATAACAAGTTTGAACTGTCAGATAAAGGCTAACTAGACTTGGTAATACCGGGCCTGAATTTATATAACTAGGCAAACGCGTTATGTGTTTCCGCGTTGATGGATGAGCTGGAACATATCAACTTATCTTTGGATTGGTTATTATATATATATACACCTTGAGATCCAAACCATTACATCACTGCCATCTTATTTTCCATTAATAATTTATATGATAATAAAGAAGGCTTTGTTTTAATCGTTTACAGTCAAGTGGTGACACTTGTTGCTTTGATTTAATAGGTATCTTAATAGCTTTGAATAATTGACACAAATAAAATTATTTATTTTTTTACATCGAAACGGCTGATCCGATTTGAGTAAAAGTTCGGAATAATGTGTATCATTATCAGATTGAAGTTCTCTGAAAATTTGAATCCTCTCAGATGAAATATTTTTCACGAATGTTTTCCTCTGGCTTATTCTAATGGGATTTTTGAAAACTTTGGAATGAGTTTTCTCAGAAGTTGTTCAACCGATCGTGCCTCAAAACTATACAGCATCAAGTCAGATAGGGGTTCATGTGTGTGCCAAGTTTCAACTGATTTTGAATTTTTGTCTGACCTGTGGAGCGCGAACAAAAAAACAAAAAAACAAAAAAAAAAAAAAAAAAAAAAAAAAAAAAAAAAAAAAAAAACAGGCACTTTTTTTTCGGTATAGTGTAATTGAGTCTTCGCTTCGCTCATCCAATTATATTACACTTTAAATGAAATGATTCTCATTATTAAAAGTATTTTGTATTCAGATCAATCTCTGCGTTTTTATTAAAAGGCTTTAACTCATTGAAAAATGATATATATATATATATATATATATATATATATATATATATATATATATATATATTTATATATATAATATATATAATAATTCAATATAATAATATACATAATATATAATATAGGTCTGAATATAATATATAGGCCAATAATATATATATATATATATATATATATATATATATATATATATATATATATATATATATATACATACGCATTCATATATATATATATATATGATACACACGTCTTTACCTGGTTATCATAACATAAATATTGAATATATGAAGGATGTAGGCCTACTGAAAGAGAAAAAAGCCTGGAACATATTTTGCCAATATCATTGTTTATGTATTCAGCTTCTTCACAATGATTAACAATATGATATTATATATTATATAGGGAAGAACAGTATCCAAATGATAAAACACATCTATAATATATTCATTCCTTTATTCTGACTAAATTCTATCATACAGCCCACAGTCCAATATAGAAAATAGGTGAATTTTGAGCTGGTTTTATATATTTGAATATTTCTATTATCATATTATAGTCAGGGATATTATTACTAAAATGTCATCCCAAGGGGCCATACTGCAGAGGCTAAAAAAGTGTATCATTATGCAACATTTATAATTATGTTATAATTTATAACATTATATCAAGGAAAACGCAGGATTTGCGTTGTGAGATGAGTTCAGAAGTATGGAAATCTCGAATGAAAAATATTTCGTCAGATCAATCCACATCTACGGACCTTGGATTACTTCAAACGTTCAAAACCTCACCTGCAACATGTTGATATTTATAGTGCTGCAACCTGTCGCATATATACTTTTCAAAACAATTGATCCCTATTTCAATAAAATGGATACTTTCATTGCGTTTTCTTTGTTATTTCTTATCCGATTGTTGTGAAAGTCACTGAAAATATGTAGGACTACGATGGTGTTTTCCATATTCAGTGAAAATTTTAAAGCTTTTGAAAAATTTTTACATATCAAGTATTTTCCATTCGGGTTATTCTTTTGAGGATTTTTCAAACTACGATTTTTTTCCGGAAGAACTTTCCGACCGATTTTTCTGAAAAACAATGCCAGCCTATTCTGGTATGACAGAAATATGTAGAAAAGTTTCAAGTTGATAGGTATTTTTGCCTGATTTGTATGCCGTGCACAAAATTAAAAAAATTAAAAATAAAAATAAAAACCAAGCCCATTTTTATTCGCTATGTGAAATGGAATCTTCGCTACGCTCACCTAATTATTATTAATACTGTATTATTATTATAAATTATTAAATTTCGGGGTAGTCAACCGAGGAGAAAAATGGAGGGAAGAGGAAGACGAGATGGTGGGAGGATAGAGAACAATGGAGGGAACTTGTATGAAGAGAAGAAGAAGCAGATGAATCGCTCAATCATAATAGGAAGCAGTATCTATAGCTCAACATATGGAACGAAATTACAGCATAAAGATTCAAAATATACGAAAATTAGATGGTTGATTATTGTTTGCTCAACGACCCCACCAACAGCTAGGTTATACAGGGGTACGAATGAGCAGGTGATAATGCATCCATAGAGTGATGATTAGAGAGAGGACGCTTGCAAAAACTCACGCCCAACGGTGACTTCAGTTTCTGAAGCGGTGACTCAGCTGAACGAGTCACCGAGGGCTTTGCTGAGGGTGGCACTAAAATTGGATTTTATGCCCATCTGTTCTATCAATTTTATATTTCCAATCTCTTACACAGTCTTGTCTGGGTGAGCTCTGCCATTAAGGACTTCGTTGTTTTCCGCTTTGACTTCTACCATAGTGCCATCGTTTTGATGATGTGGAGTTTCTAGAACGGAGTGTATTTTCAAATCAATAGCTCTGCTTACCTAGCTAGCTCTGACCCCACGCCACTGGACTTGCACGAGACAGCCCAAAACACAACAGCTTGATCAAATCACAATCTTATCGTTATAGCGTGGACCCATATCGTATATCAACCGGTTTATTTTAGCTCTAAAGACCAACGTAAAGGAGCCATTTCGATTTCCTCAAAAGACGGATAAAGGAAATTGACACAGATTCAAATACAGTGCTAATACTAAAAAAATCTATGCATCATTCACAGTTCCATTGTTTATTGTTATTGATTATTTGGTTATTTGATTATTTATTTGTTGATGATTATTGTTTGCTCAGCGACCCCACCAATAGCTAGGTTATACAGGGATATTTATTGTTATCCTGCTCATGTGATTCTTCGTTTCTCCCCCCACTCTCATATAATCAATGTCAAATTTTCCTGCATGGATAGTTTAGTTTTCCTGGTCCCTTGCAAAACAATGAATAGAGGTTTCACTCTAGTTTCATTTACTTACTTACATTATTGCTTATTATTATCATCATTATTATTAATTACTATTACTGCACATGTTAATAATCAATTATATTAAAATTGATCAAGCCTATATTGTTGTTATCACTTGAATTATAATCATAAGATGAGGATGGAGGAAAACCACTGAAACCAAGCAAAAACACGAAACAGACAATGTACAAAAATTACGAGTTTCTTTCGTATCCATTTTATTCTAAAATTACATTATTTAAAATGCATAAGTAGGCCTACATTGAGATAAAAAATGTAGGGTAATATAATATTACAAATAATTGATATTGGCAATGAGATTGATCATATATGTTGCATAAAAATATTAAGAATTTGGCATTGATCCTGAAAAGCTTGATTACTATTAACTACCCCGGTATGTTGTGTAGCCGAATGGACTCAGAAGTAGAGGTACGTGGTAATGTTCAGCTGGGGCTTTAACATCGAACACAATCTGAAACGCAAATAAGACAATATTCATTTGCTGTAAGATGGTAAAACCAGTTAAGAATAGTAGGCCTACCACTACAATGAGTCAATATCTGGGACTGGGTATCACAAGAATAAAACCTAATTTGCTTGTTATTCAACAGTCGACCCAGATGCAAATCAAGTTCATATAGATTGGCCTATAATATGCAGTTCGAGTTCAAATTACACAAATATAAGTACAGTACGGGTAGTTATATTTATTACAATACATACAATTTATAGACCTCAAGTCATCACAGGTGACTGCATTCTCATTTACTTCTTAAATCTAACTGACTGCAATACAGGAACATCAATTAGCCCAATTACATAATTTTATAAATAGACCTAGGCCTATAGGTGCTGAACTAATTTGACCTCCCTTACTGAAATCACACGGCCGAAACAGGGCCGATTGAGTTTTAAGGGCCGAAACACGGCCGATTCACGGACGCACATAGAGTGGCAAACAGACTGCAGAAAGGTGAGGTTGCATAGCGCCCAAACAGGGCCGAAACACGACTGCAAACTGGATGAGATTGAACGGCCGAAACAGGGCCGAAACACGGCCAATTTAAGGACTTTTCACGGACAATATAGCGACCACATTTCTGTCTCTCCCAGGGACAAAACACGGACAATTCAGGGACTTTTTACGGACTTTTCAGGGCCGAAACACGGCCGATCCAAGGACTTTTTAGATACTTTGTTTTCTGTTTCTTGGAATCGATTAGAGTCGACCGTTATTGTGTTAGAAGTACATATCGCCTCGGGCACAAAGAATGTAGCCTACCATATAACACGAAGCAAGGGGTTGAATTGGGGTGAATGGGCCTAGCCAGTTTTTACCTGTCACACCACACATTCCATTGCTGCATTCAGTGTCCAGTCTATCACTTGTACTTGTTGAGTTAACATTGATATGAGGAGTGCAATGAAGACTCCACAACGAATTTGCGAAAACTGTTCGACAATTTATTAGGGGGGTGGATTAAGTGATTCTACAATCAAATGGCATAGTCCTCAATGTCGTAAGACTCAAGAGAATTCTTTGCTAATTGCTGCCAAAAAGACGAGCTGTGGCATATAACAGATACGGGTTCAGAAAACTACTTTGTCATGTATAAAAGTATCTTGTTTCGAACGTTATTTGTCCCTACTTGGGCTGTGTTTTGCCCCTACTCTACGGGTTGATTGACCTTTCATACCTCTAATTATATGTAGCCCCATTCATCATTGAATTAACTGTTGAATTACGCCACGTTCATGAGACGTATGCGGAAAGAGAATGTTTTTTTTTAGGCTTAGATGAGCGGCTAGATTTATCATTTCTTTCATGCGTCTCATGAACACGGCGTGATTCAATAATTGATTCAATGATGAATTGGGCTACATATAATTAGAGTTATGAAAGGTCAATCAACCCGTAGAGTAGGGGCAATACACGGCCCAAGTAGGGACAAATAACGGCCGAAACAGAGACTTTTTACGGCCGAAACAGAGACTTTTTACGGCCGAAACAGAGACTTTTCACGGGCGAAACAGAGGCGTTTCACGGCCGAAACAGAGACATTTCAGGGCCGAAACAGTGGTGGTTTTTGTCCCAAACGATCTGTGTTTCGGCCGGCCGATATCGAGCCGAAACAGAGACTTTTTAGAGACTTTTCACGGACAAAATAGACATTTCAGGGACGTAATTTGCCGTCTAATTTCAGTAGGGGCTATTTCAATTACAGTAGAACGTCGTTGATACGATTTTTATATGTATAATTCTTATGAATGAATGAATGAATATTTGGGTTTTACCGCAAAGTCGGCATTTTACGATTTTAATATTTATTTATACGTATGTAATCTCTACGTGCTCCCAACCATTCTTCATAAGACTAGATGTTAATTTTCTTCTGCTACGTATACGTCTCATGAATTTATTTGTGACTTATCAAATATTACGCCTCAATTTCTTGTCCCTTTTCTTAATTTTCAATAATCCCAGTCAGTTATACATCAGAAATTCGTAGAAACCCAAGCTTGGTTAAATCCCCAAAACACCACCTAAATACACAACTGCACTTGTTCTGTGACATTGGATGTTGCTACCCCATCATGACGTCTTGCGCCATCTCTAGTTAGCCCATCAGCTGTGTCATCGCATCATCTCACTAGACAAATCAGATGCGTCTTAGCGCTTGTATCTATGCAACAGCTGATGTTAGATTCCTGCATGTTCATTCTTGTTGTGACCATCACACGTAGTGGTTGTATTTCCGATAATGACGAGTGGTGAAAGGATTTTGTGAACATCGACAGTGATATTATTGAAAGTGAATTAGCATCAATTGATGACGTTTTGGCGCAAAACAATGAAAATGACAGTACTGATGAGGAATATGGTTATAGTATGGTCGAGGTAGTCTCTCATACATTCAATGCCGCAACGGCAGGATTTGATTGTTTACAGTCTTAATTGTTGAGCAATAAATTGTGTGAAACTGAACAGTAGTTGCTGCCAAAAATGTCCCACAAATTATACAAAGTGAAAAACATTTCTTTAAAGCAGAGCATCATTACAAGCTCTTTCAAGTAGCAGGATAATTAACTTTTAGCTGACACTGGCTTATGATAATATAACTGTTATTATTATTATACTGACATATATGACATACTCATTTTTGTTAATAAAACCTAATACGTTGTTGAAACATGAAACACATTCTATCAATCATTTATACGATTATCCGTTCACATGATTATTTTCCTCAGGCCCATTGAAGTCGTATTTATAAAAGATGTTCTACTGTATTACTCAATCCATTACGGTATTGTCAAGATGCCATTCATCCATGCAAATGTCAGTCTACTATTGCCATTCCTCACTCTTACTTGTACTGTATCTCCAAATACCTAGCTTCACAATACAGTACACTACACTCATTTATTATTTTTCTTCATTCAACGTAAACAGTAATAAAATAATGAGAACTATTGTTGGCAATAATAATAAAACTAAATAATGTGTATTTTTAGTTGGTAAGAAATGAGTGACTATTTATAGTGGATAAAAAACTACTGTACCAACCCTACTTGGCACTTGGGTGGTCATGGTATTTTAAATATTCAAATTGACTGGAATTCAACAAAATATGTCTTGCAGTGGCAGTTGTTTTTTAAAAACTGATCTTTTAATTATGTATTGGAGCAATTGCACTAATTTTGCATACGGTAATTAGATTATTTATAGATAAGTGGTCATCTATTGCTTTTAATAATCTCACCTCAATGAATGGATACAAAGATTCCAAGCGTCTTAGTTCAAAGTATCGGTCGACATCAAAATGCATCTTGTATCGTCCTGCAGTGAAATCGTCTCTCTTGATGAAATCGGTATATCGTCCATCAGGCGTTGTGATACTGAAATGACAAACACACAATAAATAATCCAGGCCCTGATTAACATACAGTCTGCAATTATGTCGAGTGTGAATTTGTTTTTCTTTCATTTTACTTGGAAAGATTTTTTTTCAGAATGTTTATTGCACGTGCAGATAAGTAATGAATCATATTTTGTTGTTGACTTGATTGTGACAGTTAGGACACTAAGAGTTTAAAGTTACTTTGAGAATGGAAAGTAAGTAGGTAAGTAAAATTATAACTGTATAAGTAGACACAAATATGTAAAGATATTCAATACAATGTCTAAAAGTCAACGATTTCACAGTACCAGAGTTCATGTTATTATAATAATTTTTACATCACAGTCAAGATTGAGGGCATAATATAACTTCCCCTAAATGAAATATAGGAATGTCAATGAAATGAATGTAATCTAAATGAATGTACCTAAACATATATGAAGTGGTAGGCCCTATCTAGTACCTACCTACCCACATTTTAATATTAATAATGGATTAAAATTACATTGAAAGCTAATTTTAAAAAAATACTAGAAACTTGGTTACATATTTTGAATTGACTTCAACAATTTATGTCAACTTGAATGTACGGTATCTGAAAACTCTTGGAAGGTATAAAAGCTATTAATAGTAGGGTTGCCAATCGATCAAGAAAATGCAAACAATACTAAAATGCTATATCAATAATCGATCGAAAATATCGAAATATTAGGAATTCCATTCCATATCGAAGTGATGATATCGAATATTGATCGAAAATAACATTTTTTTTCAGGACTGAATCATGGGTTTTTAGTCGCCTGTAGTGACTTTATGATACGTAGTGGGGATCTGCTTTTGCGTCGACAAAGACACTTCAAGCGTCAAATGACGAAGCTGAGAACCACACAGAATGGTCATAATAGATTAATAATAAGGACACTGTTGGTTATCAGTGTTGAGCATGCATAAGGCAAACACGCGATCACCCAGACAGAATACGCAGTACTATTAAGTGCAAATAACACAGCGTTGAAGCGCCGTAAAACAACACAATTCATCCAATCATTCAATTCAGTAGTGTTTCTAATATTTGACAAGACTGTTCATGTTAGCAATAATTCTCCTCACTTGATTATTAACTAGTGATGACATCAGTCTTGAGGTTAGAAGACCGAGTACCCGTTTTCAAAGACACGGTAAGACCTGTCACTATCTTAGAAAAAAGTGATACCGTAGTATGAAAATTGCATACTTATTTGGTGTTTTTGTTTAATTTGTTAATTTCGAATTTCAGTAACAACTGCGTACAAAATTTGTCACAACTACGCATTTCATTAGATAAAATCGGCTCTCCTATGTCTTCCCCATTCTTAACATTAGAGGTCGGTAGTCCATAGTCACAGTGATATCACATACGAGGAAATAGACTTGACAGGACTGTCACTGTAAGTGAGTGCTCTCTTTCTTTATCATAAGTAGGGTTGCCGTTCGATCAAAAAATCGTGATTGAAATCGAAGTGTAGAATATCGAAAATCGATCGAATCGAAATCAATTGCATTTTTATCGAAAATCGATTGAATTGTCGAATCGAAATCGAATCGAAAAAAAAAAACGTGTTAGGTAGCAAAATACCATGTTTATATACCCCGCACGCGCTATATATAAGTTTAATGTTACCATGCACATAACTACCTTCTCTCCTCAGTCATTGAATCGACTAACTAATAATGACGTAAATCATCACGTCCGGGGTAGAATTAGGTCAATTTTGTTTTGCGATTCTATTGGCACTCGGCCGTCCCGAGTGTTTTCTCACGCTGAAGTCTTGTCTTGTCTCGTTGCTCGTCAAGGTCAGACAATGACGGACCACACACAGTAGAAGATCATTGCGCAGTAGGAAATACGCGTCAAATAAAAATGATCGAAATTGGGAAAATCATGGTTCTTCATGATAAAACATTTATTAAACGTGTTTTTAGTGGAATACTTTGCAGTTTCAAGTTGAGTTCGTTGACATGAGTGTGCGGCTCGAGTACGCCCAGTAAAAATGAGAAAAACACGTATTTTTTACCGATCATAGGCCAAGATTCGCATATAAGTAGTGTGTGAATTTTAGGCTTGAAATTTCGAGAAAAATCCTCGGCTTATATTCCGGACAATTTTTAATATTTTAGTTTGCTTTTCCCTCTCAGATTTCTCTTAGCCTGGAAACACTATTTTCATCTAAGATTACGTTCTTATCATCGACGTGATGCGCATAGTTTTTCGACTTTTTCCCAACTCAACTCCTCCGCCTCGCATGTATAATGTCATCTCATATAAAGCAATAATACACTTCGGGAGTCAATTAACCACGTCACACTTGTCGAAAGTCAAAACCACACTTCACGTCGAAACGACTAGGTAAGGACTCGACGCACGTGCAGCGGGACAAGAATTAACTCGAGACAACCAACCGTTCGAAAATCTCGGAACAATGGGCGTCAATGGAAGCGAGCACGTTACTCGTGACGCCTCGCGCTACCCTTTCACTGTTGTTGTACGCTTTCGATATTTTCGATCTTCGAAAACTTTTCGATATCGATCGAATCGAAAATCGAAAAGTATATATTGAAATCGAATCAAAAACCTATAATCAAAAATGGATCAAATCGATCGAAATCGAACAG
Organism: Brachyptera risi; assembly: GCA_964007535.1. Taxonomy (NCBI): domain Eukaryota; kingdom Metazoa; phylum Arthropoda; class Insecta; order Plecoptera; family Taeniopterygidae; genus Brachyptera; species Brachyptera risi. Next base: position 17,223,058 of record OZ023330.1, read on the forward strand.
CAACCCTAATCATAAGGGACCAGGGTTTTTCTGTTCTCTATTCTCTCTTTCACTCTTATGAAAGATGCTACAGATAGCATAAAGGAACTGTTGAGTGATAATGATGAGGAACTTATCATTATTGCTCATACATTATTATGAGTAGGCCTAAGTAAATATCTTGAGACAGACAACTGTGTTTTCTTATAACATTTTTCGGTACTGTCGGTAATGCGTTGCATAATAAATATTTACATATAATATAGTCGTTTATTGATGACTTGTTCTGTGGTTTCAATTTTCTCCATCTAATTCGATGTTTCATAATATGTGTATTTCCTGATGACATTATAATACAATAATATTGTTCTGATCTGAAG
>OZ023330.1:17230916-17300916 GCA_964007535.1 Brachyptera risi
TTGTTTTACTCTTGAACTTGGGCCTAGTACAAAAGAAAATTCATGGTGCCATATTTTGGTTTTATCAAAATATATTCATTTGTGTGCAAACATAACATGGTCTTGTGAATGCAATAGTGTTTACCAGTACCATCATTTTTGACAAGTAGCTTTAATATAGTGGGATGGTGGGCTCTAGTAATGTAAACGAGGTGTGACCAACTCAATGCTTGCGCAACTAGCACTGGCTGCCAACACTTGAGGAACACAGTTCTCTACATTGCAATTCTTAGTTGACTTGGGCTCTACAAAGGTTCTTTCTACCTGCTGTGCTCTGTACTCTTTGATGACTCATTCTGCCACTACTTCTGTATCAAGGTGCGTTTACTCTTCTGGTTTGAGCAACAAGCAACATGCGCTCAGCACATAGGCCCATTTACTGTTGAGCCCAATATCTATGCTAAACTTTGACTTCAAATTGTGGCTGTGACCACGAACAATTCTTCAAGACTTCCACAAAATGTCCAGACTTTAAACCAAACGTTATGAGCTTCTTTCTTTAGTTTGACTATTAAATACCACAATAACTGTTGAAGATAATATAATATCTCCTGCAGAGCGGTTGGTGAATCGGAGTGTGTACCCAGCCGGCAAAATAGTAGAATCTTATTCGACCGTCCACTGCCATATTTTTAATCGATCATCGATTATTCTTATAATGGAACCAGCCGTAGTTAGAAGTATTCGTTTAGCTCGGTGGTAAGGCGTCTGGCTACTGAGCTGGCAGGCAGGTTTTGATACCCTCGCCTGGCTACTTTTTTCCTTTTAAAATATATTGTTTTTGGCTGAAGGTTATGGGTCAGGATGATTCTTTTTTCATTCATTGGTGGGTATTGTCAAGTGGAATTGGAATTATTCTTTATAACAAATCGCGTATGGTAGGCCTACTAAATCACATGAAAGAACGTGGTTGTCACCCGGGGTGTGAGATCCTCGAGCTCTGACTATAATTTTTAGAGCTCTAATATTGAAATTCTTATAACTTTACATCTTACAAACAGATATGTGAAAAGTTTGTGTGAAGTAATGCAGGACTTTGGTAATATCCTACTTTGCCCCATTTATGAAATGAAAGTAAAATAGGCCAGAGTAAGTCTACGACAGTGGCCAGCAGTGTTCAGGTTGATAAATTAGTCGAAGATGGCGATGGCCGGCTAGACACAGCGAATAATAGGTGAATAGTGGTCGACAAGTTAGGCCTAACAGTTCAGACAGGTAAACGAAACTTCCTGTGGCATTGTTGGTGACAGTGCACGTTGCAGGTAGAGAATCTTGATAAACATGAGCCTAGCTGCCTGAGTCCATATCTCAGCACACTCGGCAAGTACTCATGCAACACAGAGAAGCACGTTCTCTAAATGGTCAATGAACGTTGCAAGTTGCTCAAAACAAGTTGTGCGTACCGGTACCGTACCATAATGCCGGTACCTAGTACAAAGCAGAAGAATAAACGTACCTTCAAAGTACACACATGAAGTTTTTGTCTGTAGACAAGTTATAATTTGTTGGGATCGAGAGAATAGTACTGGGCTTAGCCCATGGCCTAGTCATTGATTTTGTAAGGTAACACTACAAATTCAATGGCCTAGTCTAGCAGCTTACCTTTAAAGTCGGGCATTGATTCCCATTCCTTACGATAAGACTGCTTATAATATCTACCAGTGGGTCCTTTTATAGGGCCAGGCTGATATTGGTGATCTGATGGGGACAGTTCGGTCACAGATGTTTCGGAGCCAGGAGAAAGAGATCGTTTCATTTCAAGGGGGGTTTAAAAAAATCACATAGTGCGTAAGTACATCTATGGTAGGCCTGGTAGGCCCTATGTTGTTGGCGTCTTGGAACACAAACTGGAGCGTCGAAGAGCGTAGCCACAGTCTAGACCGTACGCGTAGCAGAGCAACAGTGCCGTTTATGAAAATTCGCAGTCCATGTATCGGCCTACCATACAAGCATGTATTATTAAATTGCTTTATGCTACATAAGAATACGGATATGTCGGCAAGATACGGACAAAATACGCTAATTACTAGAACAACAAAAACATCGTCATACTAACCTTTCCTCAATACCAACCGAAATGAAAACCTGATCTCGTTTTTCTTAGTATGGCTGCACTGATATCGTATGATTCCGAAAGTTCGATAATTACGTTCGAGATCGAGTCAAGTTCGAGTTTCCGTTTGAAATTGAATGGAGTGGGAGCCCAACCAAAACACGGTGAACCAAAACAATAATATAAGGCTAGTGCCCTACTCTAGTAATTTAGTTGTTTTTGCAGGACATATACTTGCAAATTGCGAATCGTCAACAATGTCAGATGACTTAAAACTCAAGGATTATGACGTTATTGGGTTGATTGGAAAAGGAGGTTTTGGCACTTGTTACAAAGTACAAAAGAAAGGCAGTCATGAAGTACTGGTATGGAAAGCAATTGACTATAGCAAAATGTCAATTCATGGTAAAGAGGTTGGTATTTTTCTAGTCTCAATTTTTATACGTACGTTCTAGTAGGCCTACGTTAAGATCTAGCTGTGCCCAACACTTGTAGAATGAAACGTCATGTCAGAATATATAGCCTATTGGTTGTGTTGTGGTTCTTCACTGCAATTGTGCATGTTTGCGCCGTGGCAGCTGTTTTTCATTCTCGAGCCTCTTCTTAAACTCGTCCAGGCTCTTTGATCCTCTTGCCTCCGTGCGCCTGGGCGTTGTCAGCATATAGGCCCAGGCATTGAGTTTGTAGTTGTTATTATAAAGTCAATGGCCTAGGCTAGGCATTGTAAGGATCATTGAGGCTCGTAAGGATATTTATTTACTAAATGGCGTTGTTAAACCTAGCCTATCGGCATTAACACTATATAGGCCTACTCGATGCTATACATAGGCCATAAATACATACATAGGCCATAGGTCAAGGCACTGATGTGACTGCATAAAATTCACAGGGTTTCATTTGTTTCTGATTTGTTTTTGTAGATTTGATTCATTCGTCAAATTTGTGGAATGTGAATGTAAGGGTTAATGTAAACCTAAGGTTATGCTGGTCGGGATAAATATATAGTAAGCCGCACCATTAAGTTTGTAGGCCTAGATCTAGTATTGGCGTGCAGATCTATTTCAGGTATTTGTTAGTTCAGGAGGTAGGCCTAAGCCTAAATTGTATAAAGTTTTAAGCTTAAAATTACAGTCTTGATGCCCATTCCACACAAGCCTTGACTAGGTGGCTAGGCCTACCCAACCATTGCTGTAAAAACCTTGGAAAGTTGACCGAACACAATCGTAAAGCAGATTGACGCAGCCATTGAGAATACTACTCACCGACACATGCAGCGCAGTGGTTAGAGCGCTCACTTCATGTGATCCTGAAGGTGAAAGGGTATATCGGACCTGGTTCGATCCCCGCCACCGTCCATCTTTCCAGGGGTTTTTCGTGGTTTCCTTCTGTAGTCTAGGCTAATTCTGGGATAGTTCTTACAATATAGACCACGACCACTTCCTTCCCATTGCCCAAGAAACCTTTATCTCATTAATCATTCATCCGACGCCAATAGGCAATAGATCTTGGTCATCATCATGGTGCGCCGTTAATCCATTATAAAAAAATGAAAAAAAGTAAAACACTGTAGGCCTACTCAATGATGCAGTCATTGAGTTTATGATGTTAACTCAGTGATGCCATTGAGTGCATACACATATGATGGCGTGGCTTACCAAGCCTATATATTTACCCTGACTTGTTTTATGGTTGTTTTTTTTTAGATTTTTTAGTGGTTGTAGTTTAGGCCTAAGCCTGATCTTCCTGTCTCATTTCAGGTTTATGTGAGTGAGTCAGGAGAGGAAATTAACAGGGCTCTCAAAATAATATTGTTACAATATTTTTATAACTCATTATTAGATGTGTCTGATTAGCTTGGTTGGTTAGGTGTATGCGTATATAGCGTGCTGGCGGGTAGGGTTCGATTTCCATGCCTTGCTTTTTTTTACTTCTTGAATAGGCCTATATACATGAATGCTTTTGGCATAAGGTTACGGGTCACGAAGTTTTTTTCATCAACTGATATTGTTTAGCGACCATATTGAAATTATTCTTTATAACAAATTGCAAAGGCCTACTAAGACACTTTGTAGTGCGGCAAAGATGTAGTCTCTAGATAGGCAACGCCGTACGGTATGACAAAGCCTATGCTCACCCATCAGTGACAAAGTTGGCTGATCACAGCGCTCCTAGCAGCATTCACTCGCAACAGTGCTCTAGCAACTGGCATTTTCTTGGAGATTACAGCGCTCCTAGCAGGATTACCAGGCGTAACACTATCAGCGTCTGTAGACTCTTTAACCAGGGCTCGGCCACTCTATCCCGTAGGATATTTATTTACTCAATGTCAGCGGTAAAACTGTAATTTCCTGTCGTGATCTGCTCCTGGCTCATTGGCCATCACAACTCGAAATTCTTCTCAGCGGTGTGTGGTCAGTAGATCTACATCAAACCTTTTTGATTGTATCAATATCGCATGCAAAATAAATTTCATTCTGATTTAATTCATTCATCACATTCATGTACTAGTAAAGTAATCATAAGAAAAGGCTCGAGTGCTTAACTACTATACTATTTAGTATTAGCATTGACTTTAGGCCGACCCTATTCCCACAAATGTTCGTGTGAGCCGTGCCTGCAGTAACCAAAACTACTCCCACAAACTGTTTGTCAGCAAGACTTACCTTGGAAGTATTACCGGTGGTTCACGAATCGTTCGTGCTGGCAAGACGAACACACTATTTCCACGAAACATTCGACAACACGCGTAGGCCTAATCTCTATTCCCATTGTGACGTCCGCTGCTGTGTGCCAGGGGAGCAGGGTGGTATTTATTAAAACAATAATATGTAGTATGTACGAAATAATAGGTGGGTATGGGCACCAATTAGTTCAGAAAGAAGGGGAACTAATAAGTAATAACCCTAAAATTATAAATATTTAGGCCTACATGACAAAAATTTAAATACGTACCGGTAGTTCAAATTGAAACATAAAACAATTTAGATTATCCATAAAGTTATTATTAGTTTAATGCAAGACTTTTAAACTAGGCCTATAGTTTTAGTGTTATATTAATGATATAGGCCCTACTCGCCCAACTGGAAACTTACAAAATGAAAACATTTACTCTTCCACCTGCTTGAAATAAAAACATACATAAACTGGGGCCTCTCAACTAGAGGAAATATGAGGAAATTGGACCATGACAGCATGAACCATTGTTCGATGGTTTTTCGGAATAGAGAGCAATAGGATTAGCAGAATTGCATGGCCATTTTTTTTTTTTCATTTTTTTTTTTTATATTGGGTTTTAACGACTCACTGTAATGATTACTAAGATCTATTGGCGTCGGATGAATGATTAATGAGATGATGGGATGGTGAGATGAAGGTTTTTATAGGTAGTGGGAAGGAAGCGGTCGTGGCCTATATTGTGGGAACCATCCCGGCATTAGCCTAGACTACAGAGGGAAACCACGAAAAACCCCTGTGAAGATGGACGGTGGCAGGGATCAAACCGGGTCCGATATGTCCCTTCACCTCCCGGATCACATGAAGCAAGTAAGCTAACCACTCAGCTACTGTGCCGGTCCATTTTTATTCCCACAAACAGACCCACAAACCACACTCCCCACTCGTATATAGTTCATTTGATCACATACAGAAGACTGGCAGTGTAATGTTGGATGTCGCTAACTAACGTGAAGTCAAAGCGAAGTGAACAACCTATTTTTAACCCCAAACCATTCCTACTTTTTTTTACCGAGACGCGTGGCCGAGTGGTAACACACTAGAATGTCATTTGAGAGACCGGGGTTCGATTCCCGCCATGGTCGACCATCCTGACAGGGTTTTTTTGTGGTTTCCCTCTGTCGTTCAGGTTGATACTGGGATGGTTCCTTAACAACAGGCCACCACCGACTCCTGCCCACTATCCAAAACACCCAATAAAATAACCTTTCATCTCATCATCCCATCATCTCATTCATCATCCACTGACGCCAATAGATCGTAACCATCAGTATAGTGAGACGTTAAAACCCAATATGAAAAATGAAAAAAAAAAACATTCCTACTATGATGTGTAAGAAGCAGTTGAGGGCCAGAGAGGTGAGTTGTTGTCAAAACAGGGGGAAGAAAATATTAAAAGATCAACTAGATTATTGGCCTATATAGATAATTTTGTTTCTGTGGTCTTGATATGAAAAAATATCAACGTGTTCCATAACTCGATACTCAAGACACCATTTAAATGGCAAGGACGACGTGCCCCCACCTTGGATAATTTCAACATATGGTCGTTGTTGCGTGCAACCTAAATCAATATGAATAAGCTCAGTCTTACTAATCCAACCAATCTGACCTAACCTATGAGAAACGGTTATAGTTACGTTAGGAGTGTATATAGCCACTCCGTATGTAAATAATTAATTTGTTTTAAAAAATATTCTTGAGTGGATATTCCCCGAGAATGTCAAGCCACTGACTAGCTTACTAATAACTATGCGCCGAGCTACGATCTGTGGAAATGAATGTACTCATTTCAATTAGGCCCACAATATTATTTTATGGCTAAAACCTTCGATCAATTCATTCATATTTGAATCAGATTGATACTAGCAATTGAACGAAATGAATAATTAATAATCAAGCATTTAATACAAACAAGTATAACTAATGGGGAGTTGTCCACCTCATTCCAATGGTTTCAAAATCGTACGCCCAAAGTAAGAAGATAATTTTATTTTTGTTCATTTATTTAGTAATTATCATTATTTTCAATACAATATAAATCAGTGGCGGTTTCTGAGGGTAGGCGAGGGAGACAGAGCCTCCCCTAAAATTTCAGGAATGCTTGCCACCTAACCATAAATAAATAAAAAGATTGTTATTAATAAAACAGAATCCTCTTTGTTATCATCATTGATGACTGTCAAATAATTGATGAATCCCTCTGCTCGAAGGGCATAAACTTTTGCTATAATTGCGCACCCCGTACGTAAGTTAGTTACGTGACCCGCTTAGCTTGGGAGGCCGTGTCTCCGAGATAGACATAGCCAACGAGTGACGTACGGCAATGCTCTTCAATCCAGCAATCCTCACCCCCCGTTCCAGGGTTTGAAATATGTTGAAGAAAAGAACGTTGGAGGTCGGCCTCTCGGCTTGGTTCGCAACATATTATAAACTGCAGCGGAGATTTCCGAAGTAGACTGACTATTGTACGTTTGATTCTAAGTTCTTGCAGGGAGTGTGACGAGAATATACAGAACTGATGTTCAAGTTATGACCTTGCTGCGTACCGCAACAATGCACAGCAATTAGAAGCAACAAATACAGTTCCACATATTTTATTGAATAATATGCACTCGCAAGAATAAATAGTTTCAGTCTATATTTACCAGTAACAAATACAGACAGTAATTATTTGAAATTGCAATTGTAATGATAGTAGTAATTATATTCTAGCAGAATATTTTTTTGAAAATCATAATTACAGAGCGTAAATCACGTATGCGGAAATTATGAATACAGTGAAACCTCTATGCATCGTTCCCGGATCTATCGTTTTCCTGGATGTATCATTCATTTTTTCTAGCCCCACTCCCATATAATCAATGTTAAATTTTCCTGGATGGATAGTTTTCCTGGATGGATGGTTCTATTTTCCTGGTCCCTTGAAAAACGATGGATAGAGATTTCACTGTACATTATATCAAACGTGATACAAAAAATATAGCACAATATAAGCAGCACGATGAGACAATTGGAAAAACTCTTGAAAATGAAGATTTTTTTTTTTAGAAAATTTAATTCGTTGATCGTACAGATAAACACATTATTTACCCACCGTTAATATATTTTCGATGATATTTTTTTCGTCACTTTTTACCCAGAACATTTCTTGTTAATAAAAGCACGAAATAATAAGAATTATTTTTGGGGTTTAGTGGCATTTCAACCTATTGTATGAACGCCTGCCTGTTTTGCTATTTCATGATGAATGATATATACTGTTTGAAGTTTGAAATGCGCGTGGCCATCGTAAAAAAGGCAGCGCGTGAATGCTAAATTACTCAAAATAAATCCGCTCCGCAGGGTTACCTACGACGGCTTCTCCGCGAGGGTACCCTTTTCCGTTTTTCCGAGCCTCCCCGCCTTTTCATACCACCGGCCGCCACTGATATAAATATAAATTGGACACAACCTAATTTAAATCATAAACATGGATATTAATGATTGATACACAATAAGTTGGTACACAAAGAGAAATGGTACACACACAAAAAAAGGAATTATTCCACATTTATTTAGAAATCGAGTGCAATTATGAATTAATTAATGAAGTTGAAAAGAAGAGAAAATATTGAAAATAATAAAGTCAACATAAGTCAAGGCTTGTGTGTGGGAAAGAAGTTTGAGGAAAAAGAAAAATATGTAGGTCTACCGGTAAATTATTGCAAGGTGGGGTGAAAGTACATAGGCCTAATGTTGCAAACATAAAATAATACAGGTGATACAATTATTTGAAGTTCAACTGGTAAACAATATGTGATATACATTTTAAAAATTGATAATTATACTAATTTTATAAGAAATAATAATAATACATAATAAATAATAAGGCTACATTATTCTGATTTCAAGCAAATTATCAACAGCTTAGGCTCTTGCAAGTAAAATAGGTTCTAGATTAATACGATGGCCTAGTACTAAATTTGATGTGAATGAGAGATAAAAGATAAAAAATAAGATTTGACAAACTGAAATGTATAGACTGTATAAATATTACTGTACACAATATCATATGTAACTACATATACTATAAATAAAAAGAACTGAACAGTATCTTTCCAAAAACTTCGGTCTTCAGTGTGAGGCCAAGTAGATAGTTTTGTTTTGAATATGTTGAACACGATTATTGACAAAATTTCATTGGGCAGCGAGTTGAATAACTTGGGTCCAAGAAAAGCAGCTTGTCTTTGCCCTAGTAAAGTTGACTAATTTTGAAGATCTTGTGGCATCATACCGTAATCAACAGAAAGGAATTTAGAGTGTTTATTTGTAAATGTGTGCATTAGGAGTTTTTAGATACAAATTTCTAATACTGTATACTTTCGCCTCGACAGCAAATAGATGATCGGAAGGGTAGTCTCTGGGTTGTTTATAAATAATCCTTTCCATATGTTAATTGTCAAATGTCAACATTTTTGTTAGAAATCCAAGCAACCTCACCCTCCTCCCCTGGTCAAAGCTCACAATCATGACAGAAAAGCAGTGATTAAAAGAGAAGATGTAAATATACAAAATTATCTGGATAATTTTGGCCGGTACCCAGTTCCTAATTTGTTACCCGAAGGCCGAAGTGATCACTAATTGACATCGATGTTATCTTTGTTTTGAACTGATTACAGCGAATTGTTTCTGAAGTCAATCTATTGAGCACATTGGACCATCCCAATATTGTTCGCTACTATGGTCGCATCAACGATAAGAAGACGGCAACTCTGTATATCATCATGGAATATTGTCAAGGTGGTGACCTAGAAACGTTGATTAAAAAAGCAAAAAAGTAAGAAATTAAATTCAACCTGATATGTAGGCCTAGTGCATTGAAAATAAAAATCCTTGTCGGCCAGAAATATCACTTCAATAGACAGATTCAATACATTAATTATGTAATAATTAACTGCATGTAGATTAGATAAATTTATAGATATGCCTACAGACACCATGGAAGCTTGTAACAGCCAGTTGCTGGTGGTACAGTATGTTTTTCAGGGGACTAAAAAAACTTATTAAAGTGGGAAAACTTGGGGCTAGTGGTGAAACTACTGCTAGGGCTAGTGAAGCTATTTAATATGGGGAGCATATTGGTGGGATTAAAAATGAAACTTAGGTCTACCAAGGTAGTAACGTATAATGAACAAGAAACTTAGCAAAGAGGTTCTACAGTGAAACCTCTATCCATTGTTTTTCAAGGGACCAGGAAAATAAATCATCTATGCAGGAAAACGATCCATCCAGGAAAATTCAACATTGATTATGTGGGAGTGGAGTGAGAAGAAATGAATGATACAAGCAGGAAAACGATGGATCCTGGAACGATGCATAGAGGTTTCACTATATATACTTTTACTATATTCTAGGCGATGCATTCCTATTGAAGAGAACTTCGTCTGGCATGTACTATACCAGACAGGTCGAGCTATACAGGCTTGCCACTCTCTCGTCTGCAACATGACGGTGATCCATCGAGATATCAAGCCTGCAAATGTTTTCCTTGATGCTCATCGGAATGTAAAACTTGGAGATTTTGGGGTTGCTCGAGTTCTGGACAGTAACAGCTGCCTTGCTGAGACTTGTGCAGGGACTCCATTCTACATGAGTCCAGTGAGTAAACTAGTACCAATTGGAAATAAACTAGGAAAACGCGTTACCGGTATGTGTTTTCACGTTGATAGATGAGCTGGAACAATATCAACATATCTTTGGATTGGTTATATAGGCCTATATCCACCTTGAGATCCAAACAATTACATCACTGCCCTCGTAATTCCTAAATGATTTCTATGATAATAAAGAAGCCTTTGTTTTAATCATTTTCAATTAAATTGTGACACCTGTTGCTTGAATTTAATTGATATCTTGATGGTTTTGAGTGATTTAAAAAAATTATATCATATAGCCTATTTCTTTACATCGAAATGGCTGATCCGATTCGACTGAAAGTTCGGAATAATGTATGAGTATAATTATTACGGTATATTAAAATTCCCTGAGAATTTGAATTCTCTCGGAGAGAATATTTTTCACAGATTTTTTCCTCTGGGTTATTCTTATGGGATTTTTGAAAACTTTGAAATGAGTTTTCTCGGAAGTGGTTCAACCGATTGCACCTCAAAACTATACCGTATTGAATCAGATAAGGACGCTTTTGTATGCCAAGTTTCAACTGATATTGAATTTTCGTTTGACCTGTGTAGAGCGAACAACAAAAAAAAGCACTTTTTTTTCGGGTATGGTGAAATTGAGTCTTCACTTCGCTCATCCATTAATGTAATGACCAAGATGTAGTTTGACACTTTGTTGACGAAATCATTCATTGTACTCTGAAGGTTGTAAAATACGAGGTTTCAACTTTTAAACACCAACAAATTAAATTTGTAGGTTATTTGTTCATTTTACTTAAATTTAACACCTATTATTTCAATAAAATTTAAATTTGCATTCATTTGGATATGCCCAGGTAGGGATAATAGCAATTTGAGATAGTTAAATAGGTATCATGTAAGACAGAATCAGGTATTGGTATGCCAAGTTTTGGGAATTATATTATATCCAAATTATATAATTATAATTATATTCAAATTACCTGTAACTATTTTTCTATTTCTTTTTATATTCTAAGGAAATCTTACGTGGAGAAAAGTACAACCGTAAATCTGATGTCTGGTCATTGGGTTGCCTAGTCTACGAAATATGTTCGCTTGTTCCACCGTTCCAAGGCAACAGCATCAAGGAGTTGGCCTGTAACATTGAAGCTAGGAACCTCTCAAGAATTCCCGACAATTATTCCGATGACCTTGAAAGTATTATTACTCAATTACTGATTGTAAACCACGAGTTACGACCTTCGATCGAAATGATTCTCCATCATCCAACGTTAGTGTCACACATTGTCAACAATACATTTGATTCTCTTACTCGTCTTAAGATAAAGAAACTGAACAATACACAGGACTGTCACCTTCGAACTATTGAGCAGAAACCCCATCAAATTGATGATCTAGTCCAGCCTTTCAAAGAGCAACTAGATCTGCAAGACGTGCTACAAATTCGGCTTGAAGGTCTGAAACAAAGAGAGTCTTCACTGCGAGACAAAGAGCTCGCAATCGAAGAACGAGAACGAGCCGTAGAAAAACGTGAGAAACAGGTCACTTTACTAGATCGATTGACCAAGGAGAAAATGTCTCGAGCAGACGTTTATCTTCATCAATGTCGTGATTCACGATCGACAACTAGTGGAGGAAAGAATTCTTCGCGACGTCATAGCACGATTGAGCCGACTCTTACGAATATTGATACTTCGTTTAGTGCCGATGCTGGGGATACGAGTATTGAACAAACATCTTCAAAGTTGAAACCCAGTCGCATCATTCGACCACCTTTCTTACCTCCGTTGGAACGGCACGTGCACTTCAGCAACTCATCCACTGTCAGACCACCTTTACAACCTCACCCATTGACAAGAAATAACACTCGTATTACAAAGAATCATAAACCATTCAGAGTTATGGAAGAAAGTGGTGGGCAATTTGATAAAGCTATAGAGGATAACTTTCGTAATAACGTTTTGGCCGTGTTCAACGAAGAGAAAAAGGAAGATGTGCCCTCATCATTTACATTAGAACGTTCTATGTGGCTGGAGAGAAAACGAACAGCTTACAAGACAATCAATGTCGCTGGGCCGAGCTGTAATGCGAACAAAGAGAATGAGGCAAGGCATGATTTGCAAGGTGGTGGCCAAAAAAGAAGCTCACTAAGAAAGAAGCAGGCCTCAAGCTCGGTTGCATCACAGCACCCACTACCGTTTATAAAAATGGGAGCGATGGGCCACTTCCGTTAAATTATCACATGAAGGTGTATTTACATTCAACTACCTCGGCACTTGATTTGCCTTCAACAGCTTGCCTAGAATCATGTAATTTGATTACTCACTAACATAGTTTTTATATAACCAACTCATGGAGTTTGGGAGGTTGTGATTTGATACATTACATTACATCTAGTACTAATAGTACATGCATATTGTACACACGTACGTAGAAATCATTTAGTGTTTACTTGTATGTTATGTAACATGTATGTGTTTGTATGTATGTTAGCCTACCAGTATTCTTCTTGCTTATAAAGCTTTATGAAGCATAACTGCATACTGTACGCTGGCCTCACATGGATATTTTTAATGTGGTGTAGTGCGAATAAACGAAAGTGCTGTCACCCAAAGTCGCCGTCAGTTGAAGACGAGTCTGAGGTCACAGCTTTTTTTCCTCACTACATTACCTCCAGTACTTGCCTCGATCGGCAGAGAGGTCCGTGCCTCGTTGAAGACATCATAGCTAAAAGGTATCATCATTATACTTGGACTGAGAAAACAATAGAAGTTTATAACCATGATGGAAAAAATTGAAATCGTCTCAGAGGAATTTAGATACGTGTATAATCTACATACCGGTATACACATTGAAAATGAAAATCCAAGTACCGATAAACAACTTTTTTATTGTAGGCCTAAATATGTGGCCAAGATATATCCATGTTTGAGAACATGATTCAAGGGTTTTAGTCGAGAGTTTCTATCAATTGCATTGTTATGGACAGGTAGGATTCCTGAACTGATGAACATATATTTATCTAAATTCTTTGCCGACGTTTTTCTTCCATTTTGGTCAACTTCCATTATTTTCTCATGGCAGGTAGCGACACCTTTTAGCTTTGATGTCTTCGTAGATCTCTCAATCAAACGAGGCAAGTAGTGGGGGTAACGTAGCGGAAAAAAACTGTGAGGTCACACTCAAATTTCACAGGGACTTTGGTGTCAATTAAAGCAGGGCGGGCGTAGAGAAGGGAATGCCCTGCACTTTTCGTGTCAAGACTCCAAGTTTGTTGGTTAAAACTTTGTTGACATCGCTGGTGTCATCTCCATAATAATGATATAAAAATAAAATCGTACAAAACAAGTCACCTGCGCTGGGCGCATTGATCAAAGGTGAAATTATTTCAAGATATTCACGTCAAGATCAACGCAGCTGATTTTGGGAAGCAATATGGTGGCAACTACAAGTGGATTTTACTTACATCTGGCTGTTTCACATGGAAAATGCTGCAGTGCAGGGTAAAGGTAGACTCAAACTATACTTTTGCGGAATTACTTTAATTCTCCCACAGTCATCACTGATAGACCAATAATAATTCAAAATGGGTGTCAACCTCAAAATTTGCTTCTGCATGTGGCAGGGAATTCATGTTAAAAATATTCATGTAATGCAATATATAATGTAGTTCAATGTATTACATACTTGGAGGAAAGCCCAGAATGGCTCGATTGGTATATCGATAATAGGCACTAAACTACTAATATTGTTTTTTAGGTCCAATGTATTTGAAGTATTTACTCATGTAAATAGTACGCAAAGTACAAAGACCCTGTCCTAGTCTGATTTATTGTAGTGCAATTTCTAATTACCGGTAGTAATAATATATACAGGTACTGGTTACCAAAATTACCATTACTCACTTTTAGGTCTATAAGCCATCAATGCATACATAGAAGGTATGAAGGTATAGATATACGTAGGTAGGATATATACATATATATAAATTTAAATATATTTATACACTGATATATGTTAATGTTAATCACTTTTTATATTTTACATGTTTTGGTTTAGATCAGAACAAAAGGTGTATTTATATGATCAATACTATAAATAAAAAAGAGTTCTAATACTACCATTAATTCCAAATCATTTCAAACAATACATTTAAGACTAACGGATCAAGCGATATGAGCTATGGCCATGAAGGTTCTTCTCCATCTTTGAGCACACGCCCATAGAGTGCACTTTTATCTCGGAACATGGTCATCCGTTCGGTTTCTTGGTTGTCCAAGAACCATCCAATCATGAATCCAGTTAACGGCAAAACGCTCCAGACGTACTGACGTGTTAGTCCAAACAATGCCATTCTATAAAGAAAATGTATTACATGTTTATTTATGAACAAATGTGGAACATAATATATTGAATAGCTTCTTTTATAAATATAGATAGGTAAACAAATCATTTCAAGATTGAATGTTTCCATATCTTTATCTATGGCAAAGAAGTATGGTCCCAGACAGTGCAGTCCAGGCAAGGTTCATTGTTTTACATTCAACATAGTCTATACATAATTATTCATACGGCCTGTAATCGATGACAAAACCGCCTCGAAGTCTCAACGAACTTATTAGTTATTAGTTCATCCTTCTTAGCCTTATTTCTTAAAATCTTGAAGTTGTAAATTGGGTCAAGTACTGTAACTTTATGTGGTACTACAGTGGAACCTCCTCAGTACGTTTTTGAGGGGACCAGACAAAAAACTTACCAAGACCCCATATTACCAATAATAAAAATGTGTTGATTACTTGCTTATTTATCAATTGGGGTACAAAAATACCATTGGTAACCAAGGGTTGTAACAAGTTAATCCACTACTCATCGCTTCATCAACAAATTTATTACCGTATTCATAAAACGTCCCTAAATAAACTATTCAACATGTAGGAGCATATGAATGGGATTAGAAAATTAAACTGAGGTGAAAAATGTAATAACGAGAAACTTACTTAAGGGGTTATACCAAAGGATTATCCTTTACTAATTGCATAAGCCTTCTAAGGCACGGCTGTATCTGCTTCGATTCCTGTCGTGACCCGCTTGTAATTCAATGGATAGGCGAAGGCATAGATAAAGTAATCAGTGGCATTGGCATAGTAAATGAATACAGTATCCTTAGGCCCTAGGCAAATACATAAATAGGCTTACTTTATATGCAAATATATTTACTTTATCTATGGCATAGGCCAAGATGCATTGAGGGTTGTGTCGGTCTGATATGGTGTCTTATCTCCGGTCTCGATCTCGTTCTACATCCCGAGCACTTTCCTTAGAAATATCTACTGCTGTTCTACCTAGTGTTATTCAGTAGAAACTTGATGTCATGCCCTCTATAGGCCTATACCTCAAACATTTGTATTATATAGATGCAAGATGCAGTGTATATTGGCATCCAAGATGCGGTGGAAGTGAACACCTGCACTAGGCTTATGAAAAGGATATTTACTGACAATGCAATAAAATCAAATATAAATACGGTACCCATTTGTTTGGAACATGCAGACTTCCCACAGGATTTCAACCACACATATATATATATATATATATATATATATATATATATATATATATATATATATATATATATATATATATATATATATATAAATTGTCTAGATGTACGTTTCTTGCAATTTAACTCGCATTAGGCCTATTATGAATTAATTCATAATTTAAATAATGTACAATTTAGCCTCACTATCTCTGCTTCACTTCATAAGAGACTGTTTCAGACAACTGAGCAAAAGTAAACACCATTTTGCATGTAGTTGTAAACAAAGTTGATTTCTTTCATCACTACCAGACCTACACTATGCACGATTGATATTTCTAAAGATTTGTGCAGTAAATTGGTACATATTTTCAACATGGAAGGGATATGAAGTGAAGACACCATATCAAACCGACGCAACCCTCAATGCATCTTGGCATGGGCTTAGGCTAGAGGCTAGCCTCTCTAGCCCAGGCCATTGAGTTTGCTAGGCCAATTCAATGGAGTTAGGGTTACTATCAGTCCAGCTTTACTTTAGCCGGACATGTCCTCTTTTTGAAGTAAAACAAAGTGTCCGGCCGGCTTTTTGATTATCACTTTATTGTCCGGCTAAGTCTGGCTTTTACGTTTTTAAAGAATCAGACGAAATTATATTCTACCACCTGTCCAAATCAGCAAATTTGTACTTTTACCGCAGTCAAAAACACGTAGTTTTTGCGTGTATCATAACAGTCTGTAAAGGAGACCGGAGGAACCCACCCAAGGTTAATATAGTAGGTAGTCACCCACCCACTAGAGATCATTGGGTACACCACGGTCTACGCCAAGGAGGTTAGATACTAGTATCTAACTTCCTTGGTCTACACGCATGCTTGCTTGCACCAACGCCTTCTATAAACGAGCAAGTTACCACCGCCAGAAAAAGTTGCAGGAACTAGAGAGAAATCACGAAATAGAGCGCGCGTATATTTTCAACAATGACATCGATTGGAAAATTCGTTTGTAACTATCCCACATTTAGATTTAGAAGCCCATTCTATTTCTATTGTTACTAGTCGTTTGAATACTGATAGCCTGCCACCATTAACAGAACCATTGATTGTATAAACTATATAATTAGTTGGTTATATTATAGTTGTATTATAGCTAGTTATAGTCAGTTATATAGATACTTTTACTAGGCAAACGCAACATATGCGTTGTATACAAAAGATGACCGAGATGTCTGAATAAGGTTTGAAAGTCGTTAAAGTAGTTCTACCCTTGCTACTTTACCGATTCTGGTATTCTACACACCTTGACGTATAAAGAAAATCCTTCATTGCTGGGCAAATATCGAATCTAGAAAGCAGTGAATCTCGGCAACCTTAATCATTATTTATTTCCATAATATATTTGATGAATAAAAACAGTGAATTTAATTATTTTCTTCAAAACGGCCGGTTTGAATTGCATACAAAATCGTGATAATGTGTACCATGCGTGTAAACACATTCAGAGAAAATTTCATCTCATTTGGAAAGATTTTATTTTTCAAATTTTCTTGCTCAGCCTAATTTTATTGGGTGTGTAGAAACTTTTGAGATGATATTTTTCAAAATCGGTTCGAACGCTTCATTCCAAAAACTATAGGCCTACAGTTTCAAGTTGGATAAGTTTGCGTGTACAAAAAAAATTTCATGTCGATCAATCAACCCTTGCGACCTGTGCAAAGCCCACAAACAAACAAAGTTACAAACAAAAAAAACACACAGACAAAGCCCTATACGAGTGGGATGGAATCTTTGCTTACGCTAATAAAAAAAAAAAAAAGTCATAAGGAACGGTGAAGGTTTCTCAGCCAAACGGAAATGTAAATTTAATGCTACAAGGCTATAAGCTTGCCATGTTTCAAGAAAGGGAGGTATGATTGGGAGGCAGAATGTATCATCTGCGGCGGCGGAACGTTTGTTTCTAATATTGCCAAACACGTTAAACACGTGAGTGTCCTCCTTCCCAAGTGAATTTAAATGGCGTCTTACACTCGGGAGACATGTGGTTAGGGCAAAATAGTTGTAGCTGTTACTGCTAGAGTGCACCTGACACCAGTTACCATAAATGACTATAATTATGATCCTTCATTTATAAACTTCTGGTATAGATCCCAATAAAAAAACTCTCGGTCCGGCACTATGTCGGGAACCTGGCTTTGTCCACATTAAGGTACGTTCATAGAGCCACGGCAACACAAATTTGCTGTGCCGTCAAAATGAATGAGCCAATCACAGACTTGCCGGGCTTGTCGTTCACTGTGGCCTTGAAAGTTGAATGAAGTTGAACATTTTGACGGACGACAGACTTGCCATGATGACGTAGACGACATCACGGCCACGTTTATATTCGAACTGTGTGTTCTGCGTACGAACTATCGACTGTCAAGCTCGATCACTATCGACGTTGCCATGGCTATCGCATCGATTCGATATATAATTGCCTTGTGTCGGCGATAGTTTGCCGTGGTAGTATGAATAGGGTGACCAGATTGTAGGAAATAAAATCCGGGACAAATAATTATCCGAAAGCGAAGCATCCGCGAAGCCGGCGACCTGCGGGGGGTTTGGGGGGCAAGGCCCCCCAACACCAGCCCCGCAGGGAATTTTTTTTTTGGGGCGTTTTTTCAATGAGTTTTGGTTGCTCTGGAGCACGGTGTGAATAAAAAATAAATACATCATCATTTTCTTATGTAGAGACCTTTATGTGTTTTATCTATGACTATCAATAACCTATGACTATCAATAACGTAACGGGATAAGCAACATGACGTAAGTCCTATCCTTTCAACGTTAGGCCGTTTTCACCATGATGGAATCAGCGCGCTTTCGTGTACATTTCTGAGATTCGCAATTTCAAAGCAAATCGTACGTATTAGGCTCGTATCTCAGTGTATAGTACATAGTTGTATACTTGCATTGTTTCTGACCTTTCTCGTAGATGATGAGTAATTATCCAGTTATCAAATGGTGAATATGGCAGTAGGGCCCTTGGCTAGGGGACTAAATGCTTTCACAGGCGTATTTTAAATTTAGATTGGCCAATTCAAATGAAATGTATCCCAATATTGTTTGATACAGTTGGAAAGAGCTGGATTCACAGATTGCATTACATCTTTTACTTGTATAGATCAACATACAACAATACCAGCAAATCATCATAACATTTATGAGGCGGCATCCCTTTGATGTACGCATGGTGCGAAAGGAAAGCGCCGTGTGGCTTATACCGTTACGTTATTGATAGTCATAGGTTTTATCACTGTTTTTATCAAGAATTATTTATTATCATGTTATAAACTTGTGTCGTGAACATTTATGTGATGATTGCTGTTGGCGCAGTTTCTTGATCTTGTGTTTGTGAAACACAGTTCAGAATACTGAACTACACATACGGGATTTATGTTTTTTTGAATTTATGTGGTCTGTAATATCCGATCGACCACCGTGACTGATGTTTAAAAAACAATTACAAACTTTACACTCAATCTCATCCTCATATCTTCCTTTTTTGATAAACTTCCATTCAGCAGAATACTTCTCCTGATAGGAGCACTTTCGTTTCGGCATTGTAAAGAAGAACCCAACACACAAGTGAACTGTTGCTCTCCAAGAGCCAGACTAATTAATAATACACAATACTACGTGTAAACAGTAGGCAGTGAAAGGTTGTCACATGTCAGAAGGGAGGGGGTGGGGAATTATTAATGTAGCCTGCCGAGCGCGCGGTAAATTTTCAAAGAGAACGGCACTTGCACTCAAAGAAACAAATTCTTCATGGCATTGTAAATACTGAAATTACATTTATTGTCGCCAAAAATAGAACAATTTTACTCTTGCGACGAAACCGGGACATTTAGGTGTCCCGAAATCTTCTTTCGGGACACCGGGACAAGAGGTAGAAAATCGGGACAATCCCGGTTTTCCGGGACGGATGGTCACCCTAAGTATGAACGGTACCAATCATTTGACGTCTAACGGCACCCGACAAGATTGCCGGCCGGTAAAAATGCTGTGGCTCTATGAACGTACCTTTATTGACCATGTTCCTTGATACATACTAGGAACACCAATTTGAAAAAGTGAAAGAAATTGGGTAAATATTGAATATAGAGAACTCGCATATTTTTGCAATTTTTTCTTGACGAAAATGCCGGATGTGATGTATTTTGATGTAATAATTATTGAAATGAAGGCATATTTTGACATTTTTGCATAGTAGGCCTACCCTACTATTCCTGTACTCACGGGAAGTACCATTACAATGCAAAATATGTCCTTGGTCAGCCGTGTTGGAGGCAGTCAGCTAGTGATGTTGCTAGTATCTGTACCTGAAATGGCTGCTATAACCAAGAAATGTTAATAAAACCGGATTTTCATATTACGAAAAAAACATGAAAACGACATTAAGGTTAGAATGTGCCACCACTTCTGGATATCATAGTGATGCCATAATGAGGAAATAGCAATATCATAAATGTGTCACGTCAAATAGGCGAGTTCTCTATATTGAAAAATTACCAAAAATTTTCACTGGCAGCGATGCCGGCAGAATGATATCAGAAGCTCCCTAGCACGGGAGCATTGATTTTGTAAGGTTACGGGAGTCAGCCGTGCTAACCATCAAGCTGTGCAGTGATCACACCAGTTGCTAAACTGTGTTATTTTGGCCATATGACTTCAAAGTAACGCTATTTGGTAAATGAGACACCTAGTGGTGAAGATTATAACTATTTTGATCTACTAGTGCCTACATGTCTCCCGAGTCATCTAGTTTATTTACAACACTATAAACTCTAAGCTCGAGTGCAAGACTCGATTCAATGCCTAGGCCTATACCCTGCTAATGAACAAGGTTACCTGATCTCTAGGACCTATTATTGAGAGTCTGTTATAATTTGATGCTCAACACTTACATTTTGTGTTAACTGCTTGATGTTGAGCTTTCCAGCGACTTGTATGAAGTAAATCTGCAAATATTGTTCCAGCAGTAAAGGTAGGAAAGAAGATTACCACTCGGTATCGTCTGAAAAATGATCCAAATCCAGAGAGTTTTTGGACAGCCATCAAACTGAAACAAGTGAAAATTGATCGAAATACCGGTACAATAAATCCACACTCGTATTCTCTATCTCACTTTTGATAATTAATACGATAAAGTAAATACTATAAATTTTACCTTCACACATCTTGGAATGGAATCAATTACTCAAGTAACACTCAACAGCTGATTTTTGCTATTTTTGTCTGCTAACCCAGTTTCTACAACGGTTTGCCATATCACGAAGTGAAAGGAACAGAAAAACGAGTCAAATACAAATTAAATACATTTCAATTTCAATGGCAAAAATGACGTTTCAAAACATATGATCATAAACCTGGGTCGTGTGGCATGGGCTAGGGCTTCGCGGTACTTTTCAATGTTATGTAATCTGCAGGGTAATGAGTGCTGGGGGGAGTTAGACAAAGTTGTTGGGAGGACTGTGTCACGGTATGAAGGTAGGTAGGAGTTGAGTCATGATAATTATTTTATTTTTTATTTCAGCATGTTTTTTTATTTTTTTTTTCTACTTTAATTATTTTTCGTACACTCATTGTCACTTACAATACGGGATTAATTTATGGGGTCACTTGCCTCATACTCACAGATTGTTTATCCCCCAAAACGAGCTTTATGATAGCCAATGCCAGCCACAATTCATAATTATGCTGATGCATTTTATAAAGACTCTAGTTCAACTTTATTTTAAAAGTTAATTCTCACTCTTCCTTCACTATACATTTATTATTCTATTATTTTCATTACAGTTGACAATCCTGAATTGGCAAAAGAAAACAATAGTATCCATAGCCACTTGACAAAAAATTTGAACAACTATTCGTCACCTCAAAAGGAGAAGGTCGTATGTGCAAAAATGTAGTTTCGAGTAAAATGCAAATGAAGTTTTGAGAGCTTGCAGTTATGTGGAAAAACGTTATTATACAATAGTGTAAATTTATTTATTTTGACAAATTTGTTAGTTATCTGATTTAGTGATCAACTTGACTCTCATCTGATTTCTCCATTATATGTGATTGAAAAACCAAATCAATGTGGTACTTACGACGTTTTTGCGTTTCATTCAGAAATATTTCTCACCATAAAGTCGTATGTTTTGCACATACAACTTTATTCCTATTTATCTTTCAGTATGAAATGTTACATAGAACCTTTTTGTTAACTTTCTCAGCAGTAAAACCCGTGAGCTTGAAGTTATGTTGAGAAACGTTATTATATCATAGTGTAAGTTTATTTATTTTGACAAACTTCCGAGATCAGTTTGGATCTCAGGAACTCCTTCGTACTCAAGTGAGGCAGTATTGGAACCTCCGAGATCGGTTTGAATCACAGTAACTACTTCGTGCTCAGGTAAGGCAGTATTGGAACCTCCGAGATCAGTTTGAATCACATGATTCACTTCGTGCTCAGGTAAGACAGAATTGGAACCTCCGAGATCAGTTTGAATCACAGGATTCACTTCGTGCTCAGGTAAGACAGAATTGGAACCTCCGAGATCAGTTTGAATCACAGGATTCACTTCGTGCTCAGGTAAGACAGAATTGGAACCTCCGAGATCAGTTTGAATCACAGGAACTACTTCGTGCTCAGGTAAGGCAGTATTGGAACCTCCGAGATCAGTTTGAATCACAGGAACTACTTCGTGCTCAGGTAAGGCAGTACTGGATCCTCCGAGATCAGTTTGGATCTCAGGAATTACTTCGTGCTCAGTAAAGGCAGTATTGGTACTTCCGAGATCAGTTTGAATCACAGGATCCACTTCGTGCTCAGTGAAGGCAGTATAGGAACTTCCGAGATCAGTTTGGATCTCAGGAACTCCTTCGTACTCAAGTGAGGCAGTATTGGAACCTCCGAGATCAGTTTGGATAACAGGAACTACTTCGTGCTCAGGTAAGGCAGTATTGGAACCTCCGAGATCAGTTTGGATCTCAGGAACTACTTTGTGCTCAGTAAAGGCAGTATCGGAACCTCCAAGATCAGTTTGAATCACAGGATCCACTTCGTGCTCAGGTAAGGCAGTATTGGAACTACCGAGATCAGTTTGGATCTCAGGAACTCCTTCGTACTCAAGTGAGGCAGTATTGGAACCTCCGAGATCAGTTTGGATAACAGGAACTACTTCGTGCTCAGTTAAGGCAGTATTGGAACCTCCGAGATCAGTTTGAATCACAGGATCCACTTCGTGTTCAGGTAAGGCAGTATTGGAAACTTCTAGACCAGTCTGGATCTCAGAAACTACTCCGTGCTTAGACGAATAATGGGCAAGTTGCGAGTTTTTACTGGAAGATAACACTCTCTTGAAACTTGGTCTAGATTGTTTAGGCCTTTTTGGTGTATTCGACGGTTTTCTTGGTGGACTTTTATCTTTGGTTGCAGTATCTGAATGATTTAAACAACACCCATGTTAAGTTAGATATTCCAGCTAACATACTGATAGTAGATATTTCTTTTCAATCTACCGGCATCTCTTTCAAAATGTTCTATGATTGAATTGTAAACCTTAGCAAATTACATGCTAAGTACATATTGTAGAAATAACATTAGTTAAACAGTTTTCTAATCTCTGGTCCACTCAAAGAGTTTAGTGAATGCAAATCAAAATCATCAGCATTAAGGCCTAACCAACGCGTCTCACACACTACACACTACTAATCTAGGGCCTACGCCTACTTAAAAAAAACTTCAAATAACTACCTTCGCTATGTTTATCATTACTTCTCTTTCCAATACATATTTCCAGAATTTTTTAGCTCGTGAGGACATCTCAATCTGCAATTAGATCATTAATGAATGTACAGGCAACTTGTAGTTGAATTCGTCTATTTAACCATGTGTCCTTTATGAACACGTGTTAGTCACTTAGGTATAGTCCAATTTGCTTTTTTCGAATTGCGGTACTTTTGTAAGCTAATATAGGTATCAGTACGCATACCATGTATACTCCATTGATTAATACGTATTTATTAATGCATTTATACTCTTACCTTGTTATTTCAGAAGATACATCCGCGTATGGAAAACTTAAAGTAACGTAGGGTTCACACCCAAACACTTCGTTTGTAATTTCGCTTCTGAGCACACATTCGACTTAATCCAATCGCAAACACATTATTATGTTCAATTACCGAAATAATAATAATATGACAAAAGGTCGTATGTGTAAAATGTATAACCAACTTCACGATTCATACGACTTTATTCAAAAAAGCTTAACACATACGAGCTTATACCACAGCATAAACGTCGTACGAAACAATTGTCAAAAACATATTGGTCATGGTAAAAGGCCGTATGTGGAACCATACGACGTTATAAAAAATGCTATCTACACATACGCCATTATTGCCTCACATACCCCGTTTTTGATGAAGTAAATATATATATATATTACATACGACGTTGCGTTTTTATCAATTTCACGTTTTATAGTTCGAACAAGACATACGACGTTATTGAAAACAGAAAATTTAGCTCGAGCTCGATTTTTTCATGTATAAACCTCAAAAACGCGAAATTGTAACATACGACCTTTTCCTTTTGAGGTGACGAATATGAACCTGAGAAATAAAAAATACCTAAACCTAAAAAATATGATCCTAAAACCTACAGTATAAATACCAATATAAAACCTAAAAAATATGAACCTGCAAAAACATAATTTATGTCTTTTAACCAACAGCCCTCATTATAAAGCACCAAAATTATATAATCACTTGCCTACATCTTTGAAAAAATTATTTGGCTCAGCATTTAAATGTAAACTAAAATGATTTTCAATATATAAAGTTTATTATACTAGAAACGGTTATCCCCCTAAACCCCGAAGCCAGCTAAACTAAAAATATGCACACTGTATTATTCATTTCTCAAAATGATATGATAATCAAAATTATCTAGGCATTATTTTTCAATCAATATGTATTCAATTTCAAGTATGCTAATTTCCATAATTTATTATAATTATTTAGAACATTTCAATATGAATTGATGTTAATCATTCTTGGTACCATCATAGAATAAAGAACTCTACTGTACCTCTTTATTCTATGGTACCATTGCACATTATATTATATTGACATGTCAATTTTTTTTTTTTACCATGTGAAATGGAAAAATTGACAAATAAACAACATTATTATTATTAATATTATTATTTTCATAATAGTAGTAATCAAGGCAACGAAGATAGGTCGGATGTGGTTAAATTCTCTTTCTTAAATAGAACTGGTAGGGACTGGAATGGGCTTAGTAGCAATATATAATTTGTCTTATGATTTCCCAAACACCTTTGTAATAAGGGTAGGCCTACTAATTTTGTAAATAAAAATTTGGAAATGAAAAAATTAGTATTAATTATTATTATTATCAATAATATATTCAAGGGGGATGAAATGAGGGTGAAACAATTCCGTCAACAGGTTAGGAAGGTGGTCAAAATGTCATGAACACAGTGTAGGAAGCTTGCCACCGCTCATTTATGTGCAACTGCAAGAGATCTAAATAATTTTTTGAGAAGATTTTTTATTACACAAAATATGAGTTATTTACAGATATCGTAGACCCACAAAGTCATAACAAGACTTGTCTGTGGGTCTACTAATTAATGTTATCATACATAAATATACATTTTTTTTGGCCTTAATAAATTAACATAAATTACAAATTCGATATTTACAAAGCCCCATAAGGGCTTAACTGTGGCGTTATAACTGATGTAATTAAATAAAAACTGTCTCTCTTCGTACACATAAAATAAAAAGTTGTTACTTGACGTATTTGAAATATAAAATAAAATACAATAATATATATAGTTACTAGATCATATGGCTATAATATGTAGGTGTTGAATGAGTACTACAAATGGCGGAAATATTATTTGAATAAACAAAATAATCAGAAAACAAAGACATTCAAATGTGGGCCTAAATTAATAATAATAATAATAATTATATATCTATTCTATGGTTCAGGTAAGGTGGACACCCAAACCGAATTGATAATATTTTTGCCCAAACTTATTTCACACAACCGAGTGGACTTCAATCGCAAAATGCCACGGCAATTCAATGTGCCACGGCCCTTAACCAAAGATTGTAGGAACTAGAATCTTAACAAACCTTGAAGTACAAGTACGTTTTTGGCAAAGATATTAGTATTTCGCGAGGTTTTGGTCATAGGTCATATTCACATTTTGTCATTTTTTTTTTTCAATTCAAAACTCATTTTATTCTCATCTTCTGGACATTTCAGAATTCTCATTTTCATAATTTTTCAATAAACGTAAGAAGCCCATATAGATAACATCTTTACATAATACTACTATGACACATCTTTGGTGTGAAGGCAGTGGATTCCAGAAAGTCTTTGAGATTAATGGCGGGAACGACATTTTATTGAGCAGTTATTACCAGTCATTTTTCAATGGCTTTATGGCCTGTATTCCGTGTATATATTATAAAATATACATGTAGTAGGCAGTATATTAATCAGTCATCAAGCTTGTCCAAAAGATTTAATGGGTTACATCATCCTAGAAATCATTCTTCATGTGCCTTATCATGCGGGTATAACCTTAAAAATAACAAAGATGATGAATTTAAACACTTGTGGAGTCATTCTACTAGGAATGAGGATAGATGCCCATTAAAACTTCTCAATCAGACTCAAACTAGGCAGTTCAATAGTGTTGGTGTAGATGATATACTTACAGTATCTGTGTCGCACATGAAGAAGATTCTACGGTTATACGGTATTACTTTTGACGACGGCTTTACTTGTCTTATCGCCTTATGCCCTTTGTGTACAGAAAAGAACAAAAATACACCCCCGAGCAAAGTATACATTAACAAAACAACGGGTATGTTTTCAGAGCCTACACTAGTCATGTGGAAGTTTTGTGATTTATTTATTAATGTGTTGACATACTGAAATAATTGAGAATCTTTCTCATATAATATTTACAGGCTACTTCATTTGCAATCAGTGCCAACACTCTGGCCCGTGGACAGTACTGGAGACGCTATTGAGTCGAAAGAAAACTGGCAAACCTATAACAGCAAAAGAGTTGGAAATACTGAAGGAAAGATCCACAGTAGAGCAGGCAGTGGTTCTCGAGTGGAAAAAAATACGAAAATTTACAGAGCCACTTTCATCACTTCCTGAAGATGAAATCGAAACTGTTCTGAAAGACTTGAAATTTTCTCTACCTTCTATGATTCCAGTAATTGGGCAATTTGAAATACGTATAGATCTGCCAAAACAAAAACTTTACTTACCTTTGTATGGCTGTGATGGGCAGGCGGTAGGCTACAAAGTCATGGAAAGAGAGACAGGAATGGAAACCACATATCCGTCCACAGGTTGCACTGGAATAATTGCACCAAAGCAGGGAAAGATGACCAAATCTGATGTAGCTATAGTGGTTCCATCGTTACTAGATGCATTTTCATTGGCCGCGCATAAAACGCCGTGTCAAATTGTATGCCTTCCTCACGGATTGACAAGTTTACCACTGCAAATGTTGCCATGTTTAGAACGCTTCAAAAAGTTAATCTTATGGTTTGGTAATGATATTGACTCTTGGGACACGGCTAGAAATTTTGCAAAGAAGCTAGATGAGAGGAGATGCTACTTTGTACGCCCTACGGAGGACCAACCATCATCTCATGCAGCTCATTGTGGAGGACAAGACTTGAAAGCCATTGTTGCAGCAGCGCAACCTATCTGGCATGAAGCTATCACAGAGTTCTCAAGTCTGCGACAAGATGTATTGGCTGAACTCCAAAACAATGATAAGGTATGGTATTAAAGTATATTAAGATGATAACAATCAGTTCATAATTATATTTGAAAGCATAAATTGATCTATTTTTTCATGCATTTTAATGATTTTCTTACTTTGAAAAAAATGTGCACGCCCAACCTTGAGCATTAGGGCCTATAGGCTATGAAAGAATAAACTTTATTTACTTGGAATACATACAATAAAGACAGTACATGAGTATTCGATGGTAAATGTCCCAATATCTTAATTATAGCCTTAACCTAATTCTAATACTCTTCTTCTGAAGGTTTTAGCTGATGGCCAGTCTTCAAATACCTTTTGAGGTAACATGTTCCAATCTACGACTCCTTGAGCTACCATTGAATTCAGCTTTTTTTTTGTTTGTCTCTTTCTCTCAATCTTGTATCTATGATCTAGCCTGCTAACAAATCTAGGTCCTCCAAACCTGTCTGATATCTTTCCATGCCTTTTCTCCATTGTATGCCTTATATATTGCTACCAGTCTAGCCGCCTTCCTTCTCACAACAAGCGTTTCCCACTTGAGTTTCCTTACCATGTCTATACCACTCTTATATTTATAGCTCGTAACTGTTGCCCACCCTTCCTCCCCCTTACTCATATTCATCTGCTGCAGGCGTTCAGCTAACAAAGCCTTTCCCCCACTTGTTTTTCTTTTCTGCTTACTTAGTTCCTCTTACAATTTTGCTTGTTTCATATCTTTTATAAGTCTCTGGGTAGTAACCTTCGTCATCCATTTACCTCCTCTCACAAATTTGGCAGCTTTTCTCTGAACCTTTTCTATTTTCTATAACATTATACAATTTCAAACTATTGGCACGGTATATATCTATAATTGTTCCTTCATTCAAGAGACTGGGACCGGTAATCAGTGTTGGGTAATGGACTTTTAAAATGAATGCGTTCGCGCGAACACATTAGTATTTTCTGAACTTTTCAATGAATGTGTTACATTTACAGTCCAAGATCTTGATCTTTTTCACGTTGGATTTTTCGGTGATCTTCAATGGAATAAAACATTCATTTGAAAGTTCATAATTTGTGATCACTCATAATCCTGTTCGACACGATCGCACTATCCGTACTTGCCCGTCCAAGTTCCGAATGAGATCGACTATTTTACGGTCTATTCCGAATGTATAATATTCCCTGTTCGGGATCTCATCATGTGATCACTTGTCACCAGGCGAGTAATATAATATTTTTGAACCCTTTTTTCCATATAATTTTCAATGTGAATTTTTGAACGAGCTTATGTTTTTTTGAATTTGAACTTTTACAGCAAAGCCACTAAAACAAGCATTGAACTTTTTAAAAGATCAATTTATTTGACATGAACTGAACTTTTCAAAAGTTCCTTCTATGAGTGAACTTCCCCAACACTGCCGGTAATCAATTTCTGCCACAGTTGACCATCTTGTGTCCTGACTGAGTTTTTCCTAATTTTTCTTAGTCATTGTCAAAGTGAATACTTTATTTCATCAGCATCGAAACTTGATACCTACTGAGAGTGAATACTGATACGATTCCTTCAGGGAAAGTCCGAGTTTTTGAACACATACTTTATATTTTGCATACATGCATTCATTTAGGAGGCCTAGTATGTAAAAAAGTGCAGTCAATCAGACATAATCCTCAGTAGGCCTAATGGTGGTCTTTCTAACCGTGGTCCGCATCACAAAAACCTGTTCGACTCGCTACCACTCTGTTGAACACAAAAATCACCCCAAAAAATACCCCAAATCTAAAAATTCTCTTTTCCGTACGGCGTACGATGATGATTGCCAAATTTGCAAACATTGCCATTCTATAGCTTACCCTCTCAAAAATCCACTGATTGCCACTGTAATGTATTACATTGTATATTTCCATGTAGGTGCAAGGAGTCAAGTGGAAGCGCTTCCCGTATTTGTCTAAAACTTTGAAGGGTCACCGACGAGGAGAGTTCACCGTATTGACAGGACCAACCGGCTCTGGAAAGACTACTTTCATGAGTGAATATTCATTGGATCTGGCAACGCAAGGCGTTAAAACGTTATGGGGAAGTTTTGAAATACGAAACGCTCGGCTCGCTAGAACAATGTTGACACAGATGGCCGGTATACCCCTGGAGAAAAATCTCAATCAATTTGATACTCTTGCCGACGAATTTGAGAAATTACCCATTTATTTCATGATGTTCCATGGACAGCAGTCTGTTAAGGTTGTCATGGAAGCTGTAGAACACGCTACGTACGTTCACGATATTGCCCATGTAATTATTGACAATGTTCAATTTATGATGGGCGTTTCGGAAGAATCCAAACACATGGATCGCTTTTGGAAACAAGATGCTATTATTGCTAATTTCAGAACGTTTGCAACAAATAAGAATTGCCATGTCAGCCTAGTAATTCATCCAAGAAAAGAACGAGAAGCTGAAGATTTGACTACGAATTCCATTTTTGGAGGAGCAAAAGCAGCACAAGAGGCAGATAATGTTTTAATTATACAAGATAAACGATTAACTTCTGTGCGTGGTAAAAAGTATTTACAAATAGCAAAAAATCGTTACAGTGGTGACCTTGGTATTATGTATTTAGATTTTGATAAAGACAGTATTAGTTACGGAAATCGGAAAAAGAAGATTGCCACGGAGGTTAAAAACGAATCCTCAGCTTGAGGTGTGAGCAGATGAGCCTTGTAGAGCAGTATGGCAGGTCCTGTGCTCACCTGTTGATATGTTGTATACTGCAGTATAGTTCCTTTAAGTGCCATAAGACCAGATATTTAAACCATAGGTGACACCTTAGTTAATTCCCTTGGTAATATACCTTTTTTTTTTTCTCTGCCTGCCAGAGAAGTAGGGTTTTCTGAACATTTATATTTTCTCCAATTTTTTATTGAAAAATTGTGTAGGCCTAATCTATTCTAAATAAATGTTGATTTTCTACCTCATTATATCTTTCATTTACCTCCAAACAAGGCAGCTGCATTTTTTTGCAGATCCTTTTTACGGATGTAGTGTAGGCCTATATATTGAACTAGACTACAGCGTGATACTAGCTTGATGTTGTTGTTATTATTCATACCAATAAATTGTCATTTATTTGTTATTATTTGTTAATTTTGTTATACATGTGTTTTTTAGTACATTTGGTATATCCTAAATCACATACATGCGTTGCCTTGCAAATAAAATTAATAATTCAAGAGGTATATTGTGGGTATGGTATTTAATTATTCATCTTACAACGATATTTTTTTTATGTTTTGCAGAAATGCAGGAATTTTTAGAAATGCCAACAGGAACTTTTAGGTAGCAATTATATTGTTTACACAATTAAAGTTGTTTAAAATGATATTACTTGATTGATGGCAATATACCAAGTATTTTACTATTGGCTGTGTATAATCGTACGGTAAGCCGTATGAATATGCGTAAATAGATCCTACGGTCAGCGTTGCCATTGGTTATTTATGTTAGTGACGTAGGATTTGTTCGGGAGGATAGTCTAGTTGTAATTTTCACTGCTAGAGTGCACCAGATACCAGTTACCGATAAATGAACATGACATATAAGCTCCGTTCCGCCTGCCGGCGGTATACGCGAGGTTTATACACTAACCTAACCAAATGACCTAACCTACTGTCTGCAACCTGGCTTTGTCCACATAATTGACCATGTCCCTTTATATATAAACTCCAGAGGAACCAATTTTAAAAAATTGAAAAAACAAGTCACAGGCGGGGTTTGATCAGAGTTTCCTGGCATCTTAGTCAGCTGTGCCAACCCATGTGCTACAGTAGTCACATTGTTGGAGAGCGTTATTTTGGCCATTTATCCTCATCAACCGAAACATCGCGGTCATGACGTCACTAACCAAATGATCTATTTTCACTTAATCATACGGTTGACCGTACGAATATACACTCCGTTTAATATTCTAGTCGCCTGTGCCTCGCATTTTCTCAGGGACAGTCAGTGGATTTTTGAGAGGTAGTGAAAAAGGGAAAGGTAACGGTTGTGAAGCTGGCGATCACCTGTGCGACAAAAGATGGATTTTTTTCAATGTGGGTCTTTTTCAATTTGAGTAGAAGATCTGTTGGTACAACAGGCAATGTGCTTGATACCTTGCCATTTCAAATCTCAAAAAAAATTTCACTGTAAGCCTATGCTTCATGTTGAATGCAGATTAACATTTTCAATGATGATATTAAAATTTATTCATATTGGGCTTAACGACAAACTGTACTGATGACTACGATCTATTGACGTTGGTGAATGAGATATGATATAGGTATATGATGATGGGATGATGAGATGGAAGGTTATTTTATTAGGTGGTTTTGAATAGTGGGGAGGAGTTTGTTGTAGCCTGTTGTTAAGGAACCATCTGAATGACAAAGGGAAACCAAGAAAAACCCCTGTCAGGATGGTCGACCATGGCTGGAATCAAACCCCAGTTTTCTGAGTGACGGTTCAGTGTATAAACCATTCGGCCACTTGTCTCAGTACAATATTAAACTATATAATATAGTCAAACATATTGAAAATTTAATGAATTGCAAATGAATATGTTATGTAACATAATATATACTAGATATTGATATGTGAATTATATGAAATGAATGTATACAGGGACGTCATTAGGATTTGTGTATTGGGGGGGTGCATAGGTCACGTGAATAAAATGACCGCCCAGCTGGACACCTGCTACGCGTGAAAAGGGGGTCTGGGGAGCGTAAGCCCTACAGCAGTGCTCTGCAGGGAAATTTTGAAAATATGGACATTTTTCAAGAGATTTTTGCAATTCACGAGTGGTTTTGGAGTTATATAATTGCATCATCATGGACATTTTCAAAGCTTTTTGCAATTTCTCCCAGCAAAGCCCGCAGGGAATTTTTTGAAATAGACCCATGTCATTTTTTAAGTGATTTTTGATATTTACAAGCGGTTTTGTAGTTCAACGACTGAATCACTATGGACATTACCAAAGTTATTTTCAATAGTATAATCGTTATGGACATTTTCGAAGCTATTTTCGCGATTTCTCCCAGCAAAATTCCCAGCAGTGATTTTTTAAAAATATGGACATTTTTCAAGTGAATTTTGCGATTCACGAGCAGTTTTGGAATCTGATCAGATGAGCGTAGCGAAGCTTTCCATTTCACACCCTGGAAAAAAATGGGCTTCGTTATTTTTTTTTTTTTTTTTGTTTGTAATTATGTACGCGGCATACAGGTCAGAGAAATGAATCTGTGGAAATATGTGATGAGGTGCAAGGTTGGATGGTCACTGACACTAAAAGTAGCACTGTATTAATTTGACTGGATATTTATTTACACTGATGAATAGAATACATGAATGTAAATCGAGACCTCTGATTGTCCCAATGAAGTGAGATGTTCACATGATGACTGTCAACTGGCAACTGGCTTGCAGGTTGCCTTCCTGGTCTTTATATACTAGATTGATGGGTGGAAGATTCTAGGCTCATGAGTAGAAGATTCTAGATTCATGATGATTGATGGAGAGTCCCTTGCAGGATTTCCCTGTCTGACTTATGCTAGGAATTTCCCCTGAGTGATCAACCTCAGGAATTCCCTATAGGACCCCCTCCCCAGTGTCCCGAAAGTTGTGAGGGTCACGAGAGGATCATGAAGTCAGACGTGCTGGTAGCGAACCGGTCATCCAGACCAATTGATGGCAGATGGAGGTTGGTCGGCAGGCATTGTGATGGTGCCCGGTTGAGGTGCTGATGAGTGAGTGCAGACAGCGTCATGGCACACGGATATGTGCGGACATGTCGTGATGTCTTTGTCGTTGTTGACGCTGCTGTTGCAGGTGGACCCTGATACAGCAGACCCCCACTGTGGGAGTTGGTGATGATGTTGTTGGTACAAGGTTGGTCGGCGGGCATTGTGATAGTGCCCGGTTTAGGTGCCGATGAGCGAGTGCGGACAGCGTCATGGCGCACAAAAACGTGCGGACATGTCGTGATGTATTTGTCGTTGTTGAGCGCCGAGTCATGGCAGACAAGCGCTGTAGTGTGTTGAGCACTGAGTCATGGCCGATGGGCGCTATGTGTTGAGCGCAGTCGTGGCCAATGTGCGCTATGGTTGAGCACCGAGTCGTGGCCGATGGATGCTATGTGTTGAGCGCAGTCGTGGCCGACGGGCGCTATGGTTGAGCACTGAGTCGTGGCCGATGGGCGCTATGTGTTGAGCGCAGTCGCGGCCGACGGGCGCTATGGTTGAGCGCAGTCGTGGCTGACGGGCGCTAAGGTTGAGCGCAGTCGTGGCCGATGGGCGCTATGGTTGAGCGCAGTCGTGGCCGATGGGCGCTATGTGTTGAGCGCAGTCGTGGCCGACGGGCGCTATGGTTGAGCACAGTCGTGGCCGAGGGGCGCTATGGTTCAGCGTAGTCGTGGCCGATGGGCGCTATGGTTGAGCGCAGTCTTGGTCAATGGGCGCTATGGTTGAGCGCAGTCGTGGCCGACGGGCGCTATGGTTGAGCGCCGAGTCGTGGAAGATGAGTGCTGTGTGTTGCCTGCGGTGGTGAGTTGCCAGTTGCCAACACTGTGAGTGAGTGTTGGTAACAGTTGCTGGTTGATTTGTTACGCAGGTGATGAATGTATGAATGATTTAGAACACTCGCACTTATCACTCGTTTCCTTGTTCACTTGTTTGATCACGTCGGGGTCACCACTGTGGAAATAAGTGATGAGGTGCAAGGTTGGATGGTCACTGACACTAAAAGTAGCACTGTATTAATTTGACTGGATATTTATTTACACTGATGAATAGAATACATGAATGTGAATCGAGACCTCTGATTGTCCCAATGAAGTGAGATGTTCACATGATGACTGTCAACTGGCAACTGGCTTGCAGGTTGCCTTCCTGGTCTTTATATACTAGATTGATAGGTGGAAGATTCTAGGCTCATGAGTAGAAGATTCTAGATTCATGATGATTGATGGAGAGTCCCTTGCAGGATTTCCCTGTCTGACTTATGCTAGGAATTTCCCCTGAGTGATCAACCTCAGGAATTCCCTACAAATCAATCAACTTGAAACTTTTTCTGAACGTTGGTGTCATACCAGAACAGGTTGGGATTGTTATTCAGAGGAATCGGTCGGAAGTTTTTTCCGGAAAATAATCGGAAAGTTTGGAAAATCCTCATTAAGAATAACCTGGAGGAAAAATACTTGAAAAACAAGAATTTTTCAAAAGCTCTAAAATTCTCACAGAATATGAAAAATACTATTATACACCTTTTCAGAGATTTTTACAACAATCGAATGAGAAATAATGAAGAAAACGCAATAAACGTGTACATTTTATTGAATATTTGGATCGATTGGTTTTGAAAAGTGTTTATGCGACAGGTTGCATGTTACTATAAATATCAACAAGTTGCAGGTGAGGTTTTTGAACGTTTGAAGTAAGTCAAGGTTTGTAGATGTAAATTGAGCTGACAAGTTATTTTTCATTCTAGATTGCCATACTTCTAAGCTCATCTCACAACGTGCATCCCGCGTTTTCCTAGTAATTGAATCATTATAGAAAAGAAAAAAGGAAGTGTAAAGTAGTCGAGTGTATACTGATACAATTCATATTAATAAGTCATCAACTCATCATATCTTATTGTGTGTGTATTCGCATGCCAACATTATATATTTTTAAAGGAGGATAAGTTATTGGGCCCCCTAACGATGGCCCTGAATGAATAATATATGAATCATATTAAATGAATAGTGCAGATTTTTCAACAAGCTTGAATAACTGAAATTACATGAAGCATGCATTAGACCAGCATTATAGATACTTTCATCGCGCTCATCCAAGTACATTTCATTGCAGCTCTCTAATAATTTCTTTGATCCGAAGACTTGCTCATCAAGTTGTTTCGGGCAAACCAACGATCTTTATTACCGGTACGCCAAGTTAAGTTAGGCAAACCAACGCAACCCTCAACACATCTTGGGTTTCATCTAGCAAACTACTTTACCGACAGTGTTGTTGGATCCCACGTGGCCATAATGCCATGTCAGCTGTCGTTAGTTAATTCGAAATGGCGTTTGCTTGTAGCTCAAAGACGACTTCCATCAATATTTGTTTGAAAGTGTTATTGATAGTAGCTATTACAATATTATGCTCCCTTCAGAAAATAGAAGGGGTAACGTCCGAAGATTCTGGTAATATTACCAAAGATGCCACTGTCTTCATTGCAATTCTAGCAAGAAATAAAGCACACACTCTTCCTTATTTTTTGACATTACTTGAACAATTTGATTATCCGAAAAATCGTATTTCACTCTGGTGAGTTCCATTTCTTATTGAATATGATGAGAATTTAGTCACGTACTAATGTCTTTTGTTGTTGACTTATACTATGCCAAGTGTGTATTGAACGAGAAGCCGATTACGATCGATTGTTTACTTCTTTTTAGAGGTTATGGGTTTGGCACTTGTTGACTTGGTACAGGCATACAATAAGACATTATGCCGGTACGATTGAGTATTGATTGTAATTGAGACCGATATCTGTCGTCTACGGAAAATTATTCATATTATACTGGACCTTGATAAATCCTCAGACACAAACACTTTGTTACATATATTTTGTCTCAAGTTGGCATAAATTATTAGGCATATAGTGAATGTACTTAAAATTTAGTTGATTATACTGATTAATGTACCATGGCAAATTTTTGTTCTATGTTCGCGTTTTTGGTGTTTTCTGATAGATCTTGTTTATATTTATGGTGTGTAGTTAAGACATTTTGTATTTTTTTGTTTTAATATGTTTTTTACTCACTTGAAGTTGATGCTTTGTGATCTGACAAAGGTGACAAAGGTGGACAGTAGGTTAGGTTAGGGTCAGGTTAGTGTCCAACCTCGCGTATACCACTGGCAGGCGGAACGGAACTTATATACCGTAAAAAAATGAAAAATGAAAAAAAATGAAAACAAAATAGGCATAGTACGTTAATAAGTAAATTAACTAAAAAGTGAATCATCTTTCTTTTTTTTTAAACTGTACTGTATTGTTTTAGTTCATTATGTTCACATTTGTATTACCTGTGTGAGTTATCATTTAAAATCCAAGTCACCTAAACTTCAAAGTGAAATTCTGGTGGTTTATATGGACAGTATCATTGAGTATGTAGTGTTATCATATATTATATTAATGTAGTAATATACTAAAACACTATATACTCAATGACAGTGTTTAACAAGTAAATATTTTTTTCGGTTTCAGTTGACCATCACGGCTGAATTTATTTTTAGAATTGTGTTGTAGCATTGCATTAGATGGTAATATTGGACTTGGGGCTAATAATTAAGTAGAAATTGAAAATAAATTAACATATTATGACATGACTGATGCAGCAGTGAATTTCAAAATGTTTTCATCATGAGCCAACTTGAATATTTTGAATATAAAAAGAGCAACTGAAATATCTTGATATTCATAATTCTCTATTTCATATTTTGTACATATCCACTGGTTGATAGTAATTCTGAATACCGTAAGAAAGTGTATTTTAATTCATTGGACAAACAAGTTGGTCCTATCCCCGTACCTCTTGAGAGCTGACTCGCTTGAAAATTAACCGACTGCCCCTTGTACCTACTGATGCTGTTTTTACATATTTGTACACGTGTTCGTCTTCAGGATTCGTAGTGATCACAATGAAGACAACACAATGGAGATTCTGAAGAAATGGCTTGCCTCTGTCGATGGTCAGTATCATTCCATCGACAGTGAGCTGCTTTCTTCTCCTCCAAATACTCATGAGGGTCAAATGGGTCCAACACATTGGTCTACAGCACGCTTCACACATGTGATACAGTTGAAAGAAGAAGCGTTAGATACGGCACGCAATATGTGGGTGGATTATATTCTGGTGAGTCAACTTTTAGGGTGACTGATTTAATTATTTGCTGTCCACAGACCCTATTTAAAACATGAATTTGGCGTATATTATTCATACTCTATTCGGCATCAATACAATTGGAGACGTCCATAAATTACATCACAGCTTAGGGGGGGGGGGGGGAGGTTGTCAAGATTATGACAAGGTGTTACAAGGGGGGGGAGGGGGGGACGTAACTGTGTGGCATACCATGTTTTTGTTTTATTTATTGGCGTCATTCGTATAGTGGTAGTAGTACCGTAGTAGTGTTTATTCCTTTAACCCTCTTTCGAGGAAATCGGTACACAATTTACATATTACATTTACATTTATTTACATTTATTATAATTTACATTTATATTTTACAATATAATCATTTTTAGCATTACAATTGAGTATGGCAGTAAGCCATCATTTATGATTTATCAACGAATTAGTAATTATAGTATATCAAATTGTAGTAGTTATAGTATATCTATATACTGGTAGTATATAGATTCTTATATTCATACCCACCCTAGAAACAGCAGATGCATATATCAAATAATTACCTAGTTTTACTACTCAAAAAGCAAACATAAAGGAATTAATATTTTGATTTTATTACTTTATTGTACCTTTCCTGCCTGTTAATATCAATTTTTTGTTGGAGGGGGGTATGAGAATTTGTGACGTATTTAAAGGGGGGTGGGGGGGTAATAGGTTTTGTGACCAACTGTGACATGGGAGGGAGGGTTCAAAGTGGCCTAAAAAAGTGTGACCCAATTTATGGACGTCCCCTTTCTGCTAAAGTAATGTGATCTTATAATCAAAGAGTATAGCCATGTAGTGGGGTGAGGGTAGAAGGGCAAGCCTCCCATTACAGCCCTGCCACTATTTTTTGTATATTGAAGTATTATTGATTGACCTAGTCACAATGAACCATGTTGTGTCATACATGATAGGAATTTTAAAGAATTTTGAATGTCATTTTTCATTTTTAGTTCCTCGATTGTGATGCGTTCATAACAAATGCAGATACCTTACGCTTGTTGATATCCAAAGATCAAACAGTTGTAGCACCTATGCTGCGCTCTGATGGATTATACTCTAACTTCTGGTGTGGCATGTCAGACACCTACTATTACCTACGCACGGATGAGTATACACCGATCGTCTATTGGAAAACGGTCGGTTGCTTCAAAGTTCCGATGGTGCATTCGGTAGTGTTGATAGACCTGAGGAAGAAAGTGTCCAACAATTTGACATTTGTTTCATCCAAAGTAGAGAACTATTCTGGGCCACATGATGACATCATCATATTTGCTGCTTCTGCAAATAAATCTGGTACGTAATCATTTTAGAATAACATTATTTGAAACTATGAATTGGGTGAAATGGAAAGAAAGAACAGAAGCTTACCGAGACTTATGAGTAGAGAAAGGCCTACTCATAGTGGAGAGCCCGTGCGCTAAATGACCTCGCTGTCGATGCGCCTTAAAACCCTAATATTCATTCATTCTGGAGAGCCCGTAGATAGATAGAACACAGAGATGAAAGGTACACACGAGATTCTGACGTTTCGGCTATTGCCTTGTCACAGAAGAGTAGAGTGATGAACTGATG
This sequence comes from Brachyptera risi, assembly GCA_964007535.1. Taxonomy (NCBI): domain Eukaryota; kingdom Metazoa; phylum Arthropoda; class Insecta; order Plecoptera; family Taeniopterygidae; genus Brachyptera; species Brachyptera risi. The sequence continues at coordinate 17,270,326 of OZ023330.1, forward strand.
AAGGCTGCTTGCAGTTCATCACTCTACTCTACTGTGACCAAGGCAATAGCCGAAACGTCAGAATCTCGTATATACCTTTCATCTCAGTGTTCTATCTACGGGCTCTCCACTATGAGTAGCCCTTTCTCTACTCATAAATCTCGGTAAGCTGCTGTTCTTTCTTTCCCTTTCACCCAATTCATATATTCAGCTTCAGGCTATTTTCCTATACACACCAGTATTTGAAACTAGTTAGAGGAGAGTAACTATTAACTATACGGTGGGAACTTCACGTGTAAGGCCCAGACTAAAAACCATGAATTTAGAGTATATTGATCATTTAGACTCATTGGACTTGAAAACTATGTATTGTTCATTTTTAACCAATTATTATTTGAAAAAAAAAGATTACAAATCTTAAAAAACAAAACACGAAAAAGATTAATGAATACATATACCGGAAGGCCTACATGTTCTCAAAAGGTGAGATTGAAATTGAAAGCATCTTGAGGCTAGGTGGAATAAAAATTTGATTAAAGCTTCTGATTGTTTGAATTTTTTTCCATTTTCATCTTGCCAGGTGTACTTTTTAATTTTATATGTAGTTTCCTCTGTTTTGGCACAAAAAAAATGAATGGATGTATTTTCAAGATCTATCTGAATACAATGGTACCGTACCTACTAAAAGCATTATGCAATAGTCACCACAAATATTGGTCTGGCTCTGATTGAGCTACTGTGTGATTGTATTTGTGTACATCTACAGTGGTTCATGAGGAAAGAGCATTGATTCAATAATCAATTTGATGACAAAATCAAATGAAAAATTTGAGAGTTCATTCCAATATAATGGTCAATGAAGCATTACCAATCACATAAAATTAAAAAAGTCTCTCACGAGTGTATAGGGTAATATATTACTGTAGACACTGCAATATAATAAAATTTGGGATGATATTATTTATTTCTCAGTTTGCATTTCTTTTTCACTGCCAATGCAATCCAAGCTCACTAGATCATACCATGAAATACGTGAAAAAAGTTCCCATTGGGCATCATGTGGCCCCCCCACCCTTCCATGAAGGGCAAGAATTTGTCCGTAAGTTGGTTTTTAAATGGAACCAGAAACATATTTACTTCCAACTACGTATATGATTCGTTTAAGGCATCATCACTCGAGATACCATGTCTTAGTTACTTTATTAAACCCAAAAATTTCTAGCATCAGGCATCAAACGATGTACCCGGTGCACGAGAGCCTTCGATGCCAATGGCTGTGCTACTGTATAAGCCGTATATCTGTATCTGTATTCATGAAACCGAGTGTCACAAAAAATCAACATCACAAAACTGAGCACTCCCATTGCCCATTTTTAGTTCGACATTCAAAAGCCGACTTGCAGAAAAATTCTCGCCCCCCACGGATATCCAGCATGGGAATACTTTCTCTGCTGTGTGAAATCTTTTCCTGGAACATTGGGACAAGAGATAGAAATCTGGGACAATCCTGTTTTACGGGATGGATGATCATACCCTATCGCTGAATACTATTTATTTCTCCATTATTATTGGATAATATTTTTACTATCTATACAAATTAATTTTCATATTATTTTATTATTTTTATCATTATTCCTATCATTATTATTTATATTATTAATTTTGTAATTTTGTAATTATCATTATTATATTTCACAGCTATAGGCCTATAGCACGTACCTAATGACTTGTGTTATGCAAGAAAATTGTGACTTTTCGTAAAGAATGCATGTTGTTGAATTGTTGAATAGATTGCCAACTTCCAACTTGCTTCAATGGTGGTCGTGTACTTCAGCCTGTGTAAAATAAGTTGTTTGAAAAATTCAGTGTACTTTGGCCTGTGTGAAATAAGTTGTTTGATAAATTCAGAGAATATGATTTGTTGAAATAAAATGAACCCATTCCAGTAATCTTGTGAACCAGATCCCATTTTCTCACACCCACTTTAATTTAAAAAATGTAACTCATGATATAATTTGAACCATGGGCATACAACCCATTTGTGTACAAACCTAATGGCTTCAAGACACGGTCAACTTTTGTGATTCTATCTAAAATGTTTTCAACGTTGGCTAGACGAAGTTACTCAAGGCACGGCTGAGAACACTCGGAACGCATTTGAGGCAAGTTGTTCCCGACTTTCTCGTGAAATAAATCATTCCATTGTCAATCTGTTCTATGATCAAACTTGCCACAAAATTGTACTAGTGTTGTATCGTTGCAAATAATATATTTCAGTTACAATGTACATGTTACAATGTGCCCCTTAGTCCTCACTGCAAGGAGACCAAGGAACAAATTAAATAATAGAAGTATATTAGTTATTTGAACGTTTGTATTTTGTATGACCTACTCCTGCTGTATGACATGAACACTTAAACAGTTATACAATTATTATTTCAAATGAATTGATTTTTTCCCTATTGAAGGCCTATTGTTGAAATATTTTTCAAATTTCAAATTTAGGCCTATTTTAGATAATATTTCATATTATTTCAGTTACAATGTACATGTTACGATGTGCCCCTTACTCCTTACTGCAAGTAGACCATAGAACAAATTAAATAATAGAAGTATATTAGTTATTTGAACTTTTGTATCTTGTATGATTTACTGTATGACATAAACAGTTGTACAATTATTATTTCAAATGAATTGATTTTTTTCCTATTGTAGGCCTATTGAAATATTTTTCAAATTTCAATTTAGGCCTATTTTAGATAATATTTCATATTTGCCTCATTTTATACCATTTTTCATTATGACTTGATGACACGAATGAGTGAAATATGAAGCTTGAAAAATAAAAGCTTTGAAATGAAGCTTTGAAAATAATATTCTAATGCATATAATTAATTTACTATACTGTCATCAATAACGATCAAATTTTTTCAATGTGCACAGTTTTTACCATGAAATTTTATTATGATATTGTTATTTATTGTTATTTTCAGACATTCCTCTCATGGTGTGCAATGACAATAAATATGGTTACATTATGGTGCCACTTACTGATACTGATCCAATAAGCAACGACTTACTACAGCTGACAAACGTCAAGATGCAAGTGCTAGGTATGAAAACATATCCTGGCATGGGTGTTGGCAAGCTTGTAGAAATGGCATTATTAAGTTTTATTAACAACTTGACAGCCGCTGGCGCGCATGCACGTCCACCGTGATCGTGCTGCACAAGCCGCTGGCGTAAATACTTGTCTTCACACTTTCCTAAACGTTTCATTCTATCTCTTGACAAAATGATGTCATATTGTCATGGGAGTTGTACTGACATCTGGAAGATATATTGAGAAATAAGTGCTATTTTTTCTTTTTGGCGATAGAATCTGTCAATGTATTGGAAAATGATGAAACGTAGTCAGCTGTTAAAACATCGTTCTAGGCTATATCTGTAAATTGACAAGCCTCTGAACGATTGATAAAAGTGATATCGGCAAATTTCTTGTTTCACATATCAAGTACAACCATATATTAATAAAATAAAAGTAAAACCATTTGTTTCTGCTATAGATATTATAAAATACTATCTAAACATAAGTATCTGTTGACAACTTATAACACTACTACTACTACTTATAACCAGGGAAAAACTCTGCCTGCTGTCAAATGGTTAAATGTGTGTGCAATATACATGTTAAATACTTGAAAGTTGTTCTATTCAACCAAGGCCCAACTGTTTGTTGACCTGTAAAAGCAGCAGGTAAATTGCTAACTTGTAATTGGTAACTGGTAACTTGGTAATTGGTAACAGAGAAAAAGGAGCTTTATCGTCCCTGTATTCCTGACCTCATGAAACGTTATGAAATTTCTGAGCATACTAGGAGGTTATAGGACTTCTTTGTGGAGCAAGAGGAGCTACTCCCGCGTTTTTATTACTTTTTTGAAATCATACAATATCAAAATCATTTATTCATGAAATAGTATTTTACAATCTTACGTAAATCATCACATCTAGCCACTCTCTGTAGCTCGGTCAGCTGAGGCACCGCTTCAAAAACTGACGTCACCTTTGGGTGTGGGTTTGAGTCCCACATAAGGCATGGGTTTTTGTAAAGTCCTCTCACCAATCATCATTTCATAGTTTTATAATCATCTGCTCATTCGTACCCTCATCTAACCTATTTGTTGGTGGGGTTGTTGAAGTGGGGGTAAGGCGCAAATCTTAATTTTTTCCTTTCAACCGTCTCATTATGTCATGACATTAAACGCTGTTTAAAAATAAATAACTACGGTATTCTAAATATTTATAGAAATAATTTTGAAAAAATGGGCTGTGTGAGAATGCTCAATATTCGTCGAATATGATTTTATTTTGTTTAGTATTGTACAATCGTCTGTCGATCAAGTATCTGACAATCATTGTAAATAAACCAATGCCCTCTTCCCCCCTTCAGACACCTGCCCTCAAACTGTCATAGTACTCGGCAGTGTTGACAGCTCAAGGTTATTGCTGGGACACTGGTAAAATCAAATCTACAACATTGAAGCCACACCCCATGCGAGTTAATCAATTGAAATCATATGGCAGAAATAAGTAGCTATGTTATACATATCAAACGGAAGATGACATTCGAGCGCAGATATTTTTTAGGAACACTTTTTCTCTACCTATCTTAGTTCTTCTACGTTCCTAGCTCAAAAAAGCGTTACATGTTATTCTCCATAAGAGAGATTTTTGCTAGGCCCGGTCGAAAATTGTCAACTTTTCCCGTTTTTTTTTTCTCATGTCAAATGGGGTAAGAATTTTTTCAAGGGCGTTTTATGTCATAACATAATGAGACGGACGAATGGTAATTAACCTTTGCACCTTAACCCCCCCTTTAAGTAAACAATAATCATACTTATCACATATTCTCCATAACCATCTCTTTTGCTTCTTAAATCAACTTTAAATCCAATTCTAATTATTTTTCTCACTCTTCATCACCACTTTCATTATTAATTGTCAATTTTTTTATTTTATTACCATAATTTTATTATTTACTTATTTTTACTGTTGACAATTATAATTTCAAATTTATAGTAAGCTTGACCTTCATGGTCATTCATTGTCAGGATGAGAAGTTATACTGACAAGTTTCTTGTTTCACATAATTATCAATGATAAATATAAATAAATCATAAATCATGAATAAAGCATAAACAATATCGTCATAATTAAATGATCCTCTCCTTCAAACCAAAGAACTAAAAAATGTAAAGACAAATAAATTATAAGTTCCAGATGATTCTTAAAACGTATCTAGTTTATTTATGAGCTAATTTTTTTGGCCTCTTGGAAAGGAATGCACAAGTTCTTGGTGAACATATCTTGCAGAGGTGGGAAGGAATTGGTTGTGGTGTGAAAGCTGGAAACCATTCTAGTATTCTCTTTTACGGCTTAGGGAAACACAAAAAACCTCAACCAGACTGGGTAACTGCAGTAATCGAACCCCGGCCTCTTTAATTGAAGGCTCATACTAATACCAACTGATCTACTAGTCTCAGGAAAAAATATAGAACTTAGTGGACCTAACAGAATAGCTTACAAGTTTCAGTTTTCCATCATCAGATGAGCGTAGAATATATGTTCATTTCACATGCCGAAAGAATTCGATTTCAAAATTCGGCTTCATTTTCCTTCTTTTTTTTTTGTTTGCGACATACAGGTCAGACAAAGTAACTAATCGACTTGAAACTTCTTCTGGACATTGGTGTTGTACCAGTATTGGTTGGGATTGTTTTCGAGAAAAATTGCTATGATTTTTTTGTGGAAAAAATCGCTAAATTGGGAAAATTTCCATAGAATAGCACTGGGTACAATTTACAATTTTTGAATTCCATCGAGTTGACGTGAATTCTTCAAAGAATGTTGATCAATGCTGACCTATTAATCTATTTATTAATGTTAACATGCTTTTACCAAGTTTATAAAATGTGGACTGGTCGCTTTCGAGAAAATAAATTATTGTTTTGGAAAAATGACTGATATTGAGATCAAAGTTCATCAGTGAATATCTATAGATTGCATGGAATAATCAATAATGAAAGCTATGAGTTATGACTTATAAGTATGAAAGTATATGAATTAATGAATGAATAAATGAAGAAGGCTCACAAATTTGAAAATCAAGGTGAGTAGCCTATAGAACTTTTGAGAACATTCCATATAAATATATCGCACATCTTACAACACATACTCTGTGTTTTCCTAGTATTGAATTAATTCAAAGTCAAGCTCTGGCCAAATAGAGATGGAAAAATGAGGAAAATGGTTTAGAAAATAGTTTGATGAATTAGTTTATGTAATAAAATACTAAATACCATTGATAATATTGCTATACTGTATGTCCAGTGGTACCTACTGATACATTTGATTGTTTTGTTTCTAATTGCAGCTTTTGAACCGCCTCTTCCCGTTTCTGACCTACTATCAGAGTACACCAGTTTCCCAACAAAAGACAAGATGGGGTTCGATCAAGTGTACATGATCAACTTGTTGCGTCGGCCTGATCGGAGAGAACGCATGTATGACTGTTTCAACGAGCTCGGGATTGAAGCTACTGCAATGGACGCTGTCGATGGAGGGTGAGTCAAACAACTTCCTGTATATAATTTTGGGTCTTGTGTTGATCATAGGAGGTGAGAGAAGTGAAATATTAAATTCGTATTTAAGAGAGAAAACGGTTGTCTACTAACGTATGTACCAACGTATTTTACACAAAAGTATGCGTAAAAGTATACCCAGTTCCAGGAAGTAACTTTGTAGAGGTGAAAGTTCATCGTTTAGTTCAATTATGTAATCAACCTCTAAGTTTGTGTGATTCTAACTACCATTCAGATACTCAGTGGCGCATTTAGCTTTCATGGGGCCCTATGCGCAATCTGATTCTGAGCCCCCTCTCCCCCCCCTCCAATACATGTACATTTGGAGAAATAGAGTTTGACGTTTTTAGTAGAAAAAATCATGTTTACATAGTATACCGTATAATTTCATACCTCGTGAAAAATTTGCTAAAAATTATTATAAAAAATAAAAATTATAAAATTATTTTATATTTAACATTGATGGGATAACAGCAAATAGCTGTTCTAAATAGCTCACCCAGAGCTATTAAGAACAGCTGTGTTTTATAAAAATATCAATTTAAATATGAGAAGGACTTGAAGGTAGGCTACAGTAACGTTTGCTTTTATGTATTGATGTTTGAATAGTTAGTACAATGTATTTTACAAAGATTACATCTAAATGCGAATATAAATGTATACAACTCTATATTACATTTGCTTTTTCCTGCACTTAAGTTTAGCGAAAGCGTTGATTTGTACATTTGTACATCAAAATCAATATATTCAATAATTTGAAAACAAAGATGCGCCTAGGCCTAAACGCTCCACTGCAGATACTAATGATGAATGGAATGAAACTTATTTTGTAATATATGCAATATGCATAAAAATATTAGGAGCATAAAGAACAGTCAATAAATTGGAAGTCATTTTAGATGCAAATAATTTCGATGTCATTGCATCAACAGATTCTAGGCCTACACTTAATTGGGATGAATACAAAATTATTCAGATGATAAATGATAAATTTGTTTCTTGTCTACGTGTGAATTTGCACGCAAATTCAACGCATTGAAATTTGAACGCACAGCACTACCACTAGTACGATCTGATTTTGACAAACTTAAGGTCCAACTAACCTCCATTACCTCATGGTCACGGAAAAATCATGAGTTTTAGTCAGCCAATTTGTTTTGATGTGCTCGATAATAATATCTAAACAGATCATAGGCTCACCGGGATAAATTTTGAGATATATCAATTCAAATACTGGATGTTTCCCTATCATTTAACATGCATCATTACCAAGACGCGTGGCCGAGTGGTAACACACTGAACCGTCATTTGGGAGACTGGGGTTCGATTCCCGCCATGGTCGACCACCCTGACAGCGGTTTTTCGTGGTTTCCCTCTGTCGTTCAGGTTGATACTGGGGTGGTTCCTTAACAACAGGCCACGACCGACTCCTTCACACTATCCAAAACACCTAGTAAAATAACCTTTCATCTCATCATCCCATCATCTCATTCATCATCCACCGACGTCAATAGATCGTAGCCAACAGTACAGTGCGTCGTTAAAAAAACCAATATATATATATATATATATATATATATATATATATATATATATATATATATACATATATATATATATATATATATATATATATATATATATATATATATATATATATATATATATATATATATATATATATATATATATATATATATATTCAAATTTCATGCATTTTTATTATTCAACAGATCATTAAAAAACACTAAAAGTAATGACATTCAATCAAAAAACTTGTTTTATTGTTGATGAAGATATAGTGAATAGAATGATGCAAAAATGAACATAGCTACTCGTTCTCATTTATGAAGCACACTCATTTTAAGAGGAAAAATAGTTGATTTTTCACCAAAATGAAGTCAAAACAGCAACTTAATATTTCATTCAAGCGCTATAACTTCGTCAAACAAAATATGACAGTGTTTTTGATGCAATTTTAATTCACTAAAACAGATTTTCAATAAAGCTTGACTCAAATTTCCCCAGTTTAGAATTAATTTCGAAATTACTTTTTGACTCTGCTGACCAAACGGCTGTTAGACTTCAACCAAGACAATTATTCTGAGTGCACGATTATTGAGAACACTCACACGAATAACAAGAAGAGTGCAATCATGTAATTTTTTTGTCCATATATTGGTTCCGTACTGGTGACATTGATATATTTATGAAGAACTTGGAAATAATTTTATCGAGGAATGAGAGATCTTACAGTTTTGCATCGTGATTGAAGTTCAAATTATGCCATCAATGGGATTATTGTGAACCAAGACGTTTATTTAGTTGCCTAATGTACTGGCTTTTCCAATTTGTGCGAGATATCTTCTACAAATAAGACTCATCCATTGCCTTAATTGGGGAACAATGATTTTGTATCAAGTTTTGATGTTGGTAAAAAAATAAAAAACAAATAAGTCTTCAATATAGACAGAACAAATTATAACGAATTATCAACAAATTTGTGCATGAATAAATTATATTTGAAAATGTATTTTTGGTTTTTATGCATGAAAAGGTTTTAAAGTACAATACATAATTTTAAATATACGTTGAATGTGTGGTGCAATAAAGAATAAACTTTGTATTTGTATCTTTGTAACTTTGTGCTTTGTATCCCAGTAACAGCACATTTTTGGTTTCCAATATATAGCTGATTGCACAGCTCTGGAATGCTGTTGCTTACCCATCGGCGCGATAGCTAAATTCAAGCTCCAACATTCCCCCAAAATGCCCCAAAAGTTTGAAACAAATACATTTTCCGATATAAGGTAAAACACCACTTCAAACACTCTGTTTCCTAAAGAATCCCTGCGGGGTTATTTGAAAGAGGCAAGTAGTAGGCCTACTGCATACTGCAGAAATTTGAAAAAATCAATCAATTTTCCGAAATATGCAAAACATATAAAATAAATAAAATCTATAAATAAAATAAATATAAATATATAAATAATTATATATAAATAAATAAATAAAATTTATTTATAACAAATAAAATCCTATAGGGCTCTTTCTATTTGAAGGAGGCAAAGCGTAATTAAAGCGTAGGAATGCACCAAAATTTACCTGCCCTTTTAGGGTCCGGTATTCTTTAGGTACCGGAGCCATGGCTCCAAATGGAGATGGTATGCAAGTCTCATAACTTGGATGCACTGTTTTGGAGTTATATAAAAGATCTGTTTTTCTACTAAATTTGAATTCTGATGACTTGCTATCACCAAAAATTCTATTTGAGTAAATCAATGTAGAGGCGTCCTTATCAAAAGTTACTACACTTTTACTTCCCAAATATCTAGATATTGGTTTGTAACCAAGAAGTTCAATTATAATATTATTCCTCATGCCTAGGTGAAGGTAAAAAAAAGAGTACACAAGGATCTGTGGTAACGTACAATTGTTACACCTTGAGTAAATCTAAGCCCTGTATAGAGCTAGCCCCATGAAGTACCATCACTCCAAGTATAGTCATAGCATAAGAGTAATACCACTTTACCTCAGTGGGAGAGCACCTGACCAGCAATCAGAAGGTCCCAGGCTCCAGTCCTGGTCGTAAAATATCTTTTATGACATGGCTATATCATCCCATATATATATATATATCTATCTCTATCAATTCAATATATATAAATATAAATATACATATATATATATATATATATATATATATATATATATATATATATATATATATATATTTTTTTTTTGAGAGAGAGAGAGAGAGAGAGATGAAATTGAACATATAATTGTGTGCTCTTACACGTCATTACATGCTCTTACAGTCATATTATGATGATCGTCATTTTTATGAATTGACTGTAAGACAAATTCTCATTCGGTAGTCAATCAAATTCACTGTTGAAAGTAATTAATCACATTGGAATTACGTCATAGAGTTCAGTTGAGCTATAGGGACTGTTACATGTCGTGGAGTTTTCTCTGTAAAATGTAGGTCATCCTGGTATTAAATTGAGTGTAGTAATGTTGGTTCAGATAATAAATCAGTCAACTGATCCCAATAAAGATTTGATAAACTCTCCCGTGTGAAGATGCAAGGGCTTATCGTTGCAAGATGATGAAGCCACGCGATTTAGGTGGATAAGTAAAGTCTGCTTTAGATGGTATACCACGGCACTTTGTGTCACGAGAGTTAGCGGTGCCGATTGACTGTCTCGCCCATCCATTAGCACTAGAGGTTGTGGAGTGTCGGTCGACCCACCAACAGTTATTGATGAGAATATATATTATTACTAGTGATGCCGAGATCGTATATTTCGTTAATTATGTTTCATCTCAAAGTTGGTATTATTGGACTGGACAATTGTGATGTATTACGTACCGGTGGTGTATACTTGATTCAGTTAATTTTTTTTTTTCGGAATGGGATCATCTTCAAGTGTAATTTGTTGTGCAACGTAATGTAGTGTGTGAACTGAATAATAATACTACTACTAAAATAATATATTATTGTGTGAACTAGAAAAAAAAACGGTAACAATTAATACAGAACATTGTTTTTAATGCTTTATATGCATTAGTTGAAAAATTAAAACGTGAATAAATATCATATGAAAATATACGATTTTCCAAAATATATTCACCAATTATTTTATTTTCGACCTAGACGTGTGGCCGAGTGGTAACACACTGAACCGTCATTCGGGGGACCGGAGTTCGATTCCCGCCATGGTCGATCATCCTGACAGGGGTTTTTCGTGGTTTCCCTCAATCGTTCAAGTTAATACTGGGATGGTTCCTTAACAACAGGCCACGACCGACTCCTTCCCACTATCCAAAACATCTAATAAAATAACCTTTCATCTCATCATCCTAGCTCATTCATCATCCACCGACGCCAATAGATCGTAGCCATCAGTATAGCGCGTCGTTAAAACCCAATATATATTTTTATTTTTTTATTTTTCATTCAATTCACCATTGAACACATATAGTTTTTTTTAAATGTGTTTCGAACATTGTTTTTGATACGATCTTTATTCATGAGTAGACATCTCACTTCTCTTGACATTTCAATCACTTCTTAAATTTACACATTCTTTGAATATTAATTCAACTTTAAATTTTCAATTTCAATTAACGACTCGCAGTCTCCGCCCCCATGACGTCACAAATCATACCGTCCAATCAACAGGGCTGTTAGAACTGTAGTACAATTCTAATATCCAATCGGGGTATCTTCAAATGACCACAAATTATTTAGATCCAACTGGCCTACTGGTGAAGCCACGCCTATTTCGAGTCGTCAATTGACTGGTGAAAATTCACTACAAGAGAGTCTGTTGTATTGTATACTGTATAAATAATATTGGTAGTCATATCACTAGAATGATCGTGAATTATACCCACTCCACAATATATGAATCTGAACTTGGCTATAAAAAAACGCAATTGTACATTTTCTCGCAATTACTCGGCAGTAATACAGAGAATATATAATTCAAATATAATGGCATTGTCTACATTCTACCAAAGACCTTAGTATCTAACAACGAAGTTAGATACTAAGGTCTTTGATTCTACTGTAAGGTTGTACCCATGAGTAATGCTACGCATTCATCTAACTGGGTGAGCGTAGCGAAGCTTTCACTTCACTTCATACTGAAAAAATCGTACTTCGTTTCAAGTTTTTTTTGTGTGTGTGTGTGCTTTTGTGAAAAGTTGAAAAGTTTTTTGAATTAACCAATCGGCTTGAGAGTTTTTCTGGACATGGAGACTAGGAGGGGCATTCATGTACGTCTAGCAAAGATGCTAGCGGTCGCAACTTGCGATCATCGAAAACAACCCCGCAAAGTTGATAGCAAATTGCCGCCATGTCAGTAGTTAAACAGGTTTCATGCCTTGCTAGAGCTTGCTAGGCGTACAAGAATGCCCCTCTAGATCCATATGTGACATGGACCTATATCGCAAAGCACTGCATAACTAACGTAAATAGACACTGGAGTCATTCATTTTCAAAAGAAAACGAAACAAAAATTATTTCCTGTATTTTGACTTTTCTTATAACTTCTGTGAAGGTGTAGGTGCGTATATGGTCTATAGGTATTTACAACATGAAATATTTATGAAAGATTCAACATTTGCTGAGTATTTGTATGATCTGTCCATGACCCACTACTCTGCTTGCTGTGAAATGATGTATCTTCACAAATCAGATTGTAAATACAAAACAATTGTACACATGGACCATAGAGATATACCCCACATCTCTGTGCAATGTGCATGGACAAATGCATAAGCCTACTGTCGATCTAGTTTACACAGCTGGGTAGCCTGATTCTGGTTCTGGTTATTGTTTTATGTTTATACGATTGAGTACACTTTTTAGATGTGTTGAATTCATCTATATACATAAGCCTATTGCAAACCATGTATACACATAAAATAGAACCATACGATTGTTCACAATACCAGTACAAACATTACACGTACGAATAAATATTCGTTTGATAACATAGATAACAATGAATAATATTGCAGGATAATATTCCTATTTTTTATATTATTCTATATCTTATTATTAATTTTGTTTCTGTGTTAGTTGAATTTTAAATGAAACGATGGATATTTTGTGAATATTCTTGTCTATAACTTTCAAGTCCAATGTTCGAACTAAAATACATGTACGGTATATATATATATATATATATATATATATATATATATATATATATATATATATATATATATATATGTATATATATATATATATATATATATATATATATATATATATATATATATATATATATATATATATATATATATGGTCGACCATCCTGACAGGGGTTTTTCGTGGTTTCAGGACAATACTGGGATGGTTCCTTAACAACAGGCCACGATCGACTTCTTCCCACCATCTAAAACAAACACCTAATAAAATAACCTTTCATCTCATCATCACATCATCACATTCATTATCCACCGACGCCAATAGATTGTAGTCATCAGTATAGTGCGTCGTTAAAACCCAATATAAAAAAAAAGAAAAAAAAGGGGAAAAAAAAATAAAAAAAAAAAAAAAATATATATATATATATATATATATATATATATATATATCGATGGGGGGGGGGGGGGGGGGGCAAGACCAATTCCTGACCATAGGGTCACGGTGAGGGGAGAGGGGAGACTTTTCAAAGCGCCACAAATATTCTTAGTATGAGTTGTTCAAGGGGTCTTCTAGATTCATTTCGTTTTTCGTAGAAGCTGATTTCACGAAAAAAATGAAATCTCTGTGAATATTCATTTATTTCTTTAGGACGTTGCTAGAATTTGTGTATTGGAGGGGCGCACTTGTATGTTACATACTTGAAATGACCACCCACAGCTGAACACCTGCCGCGCGCGAAAACGATGTCTGGGGGGCGAAAGTCCCTCATCAGAGCCCCGCAGGGAATTTTCAAAAGTATGGAAATTTTTTCAAGTGATTTCTGCGATCCACAAATGGTTCCGGAGTCTTATGATTGAATCATCATGGACATTTCCGATTTTAAACTTTTGCGGTTTCTCCCAGCAAAGCTACGCAGGGAATTTTTCGAAATAGGCACATGTCATTTTCCAAGTGATTTTCAATATTTACAAGCAGTTTTGGAGTCAATTGAATCACTATGGACATCACCGAAGTTATTTTCAATAGTATAATCATTATGGACATTTTCGAAGTTATTCTCACGGTTTCTCCCGGCAAAATTCCCAGCAGTGATTTTTTTTGGAATATGGTCAGTTTTCAAGTGATTTTTGCAATTCACGAACAGTTCTGAAATCTGATAATTGAATCATAGTCGAAAAAAAAGGAAGTGTAAAGTAGTAGAGTGTATACTGATACAATTCATAATAATAAGTAATAATATTTTATTGTGTGTTCATTCGTAAAGGTCAACATTACATATTTTTGAAGAAGGATACATTATTGGGGGCGCGAATGTCGATTGTTGGGGCGCGCGCCCCCCCTTGAACCCCTCATAACTACGTCCCTGTAATGTTCTTATGAATAAATTCGTAGTTTCAGAAAAATAATTGAATGAGAGTAATCGAACATATAATTCTACCGTACCTGTTTAAACAAAAACGTTTTTTTTGCTCGCACCCCACACTTCTAACAGGAGCAAAAATTTTGATGATACTCAGCATATAATCTAACTTGATATTGTATAGCGATTTGTAGAGATTTGAGGCGTTTTGGATACAATTGTTTCGCGCTTTTCTAAATGTGACGTCGTACAACCTTACAAAAAGAAAGTATCACTTACTTCCTGATTTTGAATAAATTGAATACAACTGTTTCCTTGCATAGTGGTTGGATCTTCCTCTCATGTTTTCTACAGAAAAATGTTCGATCTCCAATTCATTGTACCTCAAAACTATACAAATATCAGGTTAAGTGTTGAATTAGGTGAATTGCGAAAAACGTTTTATGTTGATTAGTTAATCCCTCGTTTCAGTGCAGCGGACCCCCGTGTGCCTGTTCGCCAGCGACATGGCACAGTGTCACGGCAGTTTTCGAATTGAGTTATGTGACATAGTTATGGGCCTAATCAACATTTGATGATGTATTAACTTATGATAAGTTGATGAACAAAATAGGTTTAAAAAAATGACAGCTAATTTTAACAAAGTGGGTTTCAACAGGAAACAACGAGACAAATTGAGTCTTGCAAGACCTTTTTCTTGCCCCCCCTTGCCACCCCTTGGCCAAAAGTTAGGGGGGCCGTGCCCCCCCTGCCTCCCCCCCCCCGGTTCCGACGCCAGTGGATGTATATATATATATATATATATATATATATATATATATATATATATATATATATATATATATTGTCATTGGTGGCTCGTATATTTAATTCGGATGGTTCGATTGATAAATGGTAAACGTATATTTTTCCCCAATCAAATGCTACATACATATAGTTATATAAGAAATAGATACAAATAGAAATATTTGTACGAAAAAGTTTAGTGTACAGGCAATAGGCATATACTTGAATTAAAATAAGCTATAAACATTTTACAGGTCTTCTCAGTCAACTTTTCATAAATTAAGTATATTCATAATCTCACATAATTTTTATGCTCTTTCCCTCAAATGTTATTTGTTATGTTGTCTTTTCATGTCTCATAATTAACTATTTGTTCAACAATTACAGTTCAAGTGGCACGTCCGGGATTTTTTAATTTTTAAAAAATTTTGTTATGTTATTTCAACTCCAGGCCTACTATAGTCATAACCAGCATCACTATTTCAAGTCCAAGTGTACAGAACTAAAATACTTCTCGAAACATATTATAAAATATATTCATATTTTTCATAAAATATATCATATAGATTAATTGATCAATTTTAAACAGAAATGAGAACAAAAATGACTCAATTTGAAATTCACTCAATTCACTCAATTTGAATGGAGGCGCATTGTTGAATTTTTCTGTTGAATCGCGATCCAGCTGTTTGTTTTTTGCTTCGGACAACTAGACATTATTGACTGGTATTTTCAGCAATGCTGTAAAATGCCCACTCTGTTGGATTCAACTTTATCCCACCATGATGCGCTTGAATGAGAATATATAGGAGAACTTTGTATTGCTTGTCGCATCTGTAAATAACTTGAACAAATAGTAAAACGGAGTTTAAAACGCGGCTGTATGTTTAATTTTATTCAACAAATTTTGAACAATGTGAAAATAGTGAACTAAATGCATATAATATATTTTAAATAAAATATATTTAGCCAGTTATGATACCTAGCGCTGAGCTTGGTTCACCTTGCCAATTTAAAACTTTTACCTCTACAAGAAAAGGAAATCATTCTATATTTTAGAATCTAGTACATTTTGAATCAATGAATCAAAATCAAGAGTCTCAAACACGTAGATATACGATATACCCACATGTTTGGTAGATTTGAGAGGGGCATTCATGTACGTCTATCAAAGATGCTAGCGGTCGCAACTTGCGATAATCAAAAACCACCCCGCCAAGTTGAAAGCAAATTGCTGCCATGACAGTTGTCAAACAGGTTTCATGCCTTGCTAGAGTTTGCTAGGCGTACATGAATGCCCCCCGATAGAGTAGACACTGATCCTATGGTAATGAAGTATGGAATGCATCAACACACTTATAAGAAGATAAACATCAATGACAACAATTATTTCTTATGAACTTGAACTTTCGCTCGGGAATATATAAGCTCAAGACAAAGATATATTTTACTCAGTCAGTTTCATAAACAATTCCATTAGCATGGCGCGGTTCTCTTATCCCACAGATTATACATTAAAGTAATTATATTAGTTTTTTGAGCTTCTTCATAATAAACCAAAAAATAGTTGCTTTTATCAGAAGTAACTGTGGCCTGTCGGTTCAAGATGGACATTGCCGCTGACCATAGTCTCACCTTCCTTGTTCAACAATGATAGTAAATGACGAGTAGGCCCATTGCACATCTAATGATGTAATGAAAGTATCACTATACTGTCATCTAGCGGCCTGTATTTTTGTTTATAGTCAACCTCTTTTTCAAATTATTGTCTAATTAAAATTATTGCAATTGGTTTTATAACTGCAATGCACCCTACGTAATTGCAATCATTTAATTATTGCAACGATTTGAGATTAGTTGGACAATATTTCTTTTTTGATCTCTGGATCAAATTCTTAGCTTTCATATTATAACATGTTCAAGTTATAAAGGTGAGCGATGAACGAACAACGTAATTGCAACTGACATTTATGAAATATGATACTGGCCTTGGAAGGTCTATTCACTTCACTGCACTGTCGCACTGCACAATCGATCCGTACTTTGAGCGTAGAAAACAAAACTATCACATATATTCTCTTTCAAAGTACTAATTAGAACTTTGAATAATTTGCACTCGTATTCGCTACGCCCGAGGCCTATAAAAGGAACACTAGTTCAGTCTCACGTATTTATTTATACTCTCTTGGAACACTCTCATTTTCTTGGACGAAACCCTTTTTTACTAATTGTAGATACAAATTGTAGGTCAATTGTAGATGTAAATAAAACATGACCGAATATAAATAAGAAGGGAATGCAAGTCATTATTATTTAGTTACCAAGTTGATGTGTGTGCTTTGTATGTGTGCCCCTCGAGTCGTTGCTGAATGTGCATCATGAAGCTCAAGGTCAGTTCAAGGTCAGCTCAAGGTCAGCCGGCATTAGTTACACACACACACACACACACTCACGGACATGGACACACATAACTGGGTGATTCTATGTAGGCCTATAATATATATATATATATATTTATATATATATATATATATATATATATATATATATATATATATATATATATATATATATATATATATATATATATATATATATATATATATATATATATACTAGCGAGTACCCGACATGCGTTGCAATGCCAGTGAAAGAAAGAAACTGTTTGCGTTTTAATTCTATATATTATATATATATATTCTCTATATATATATATATATATATATATATATATATATATATATATATATATATATATATATATATCATGCCAATCAACTTCTGTGTTTTGTTCAATGTATTCAAGAAATATACTAATATTTATGTTCACGGATAAAACTCACTCCATGATTTTGATATTCGCCAGGGGATGGGAGAACATCATTGTGCGGTCATTTTCTGTTCAGAATTCTGAATCATTAAAAGTTCGATTCAAGAGTCTAGGAAGTAATTACTTCCTGACGAATGTCTCACACGATTGTTAGTTCCGTACGCCGCCGCTGGTGACTCCGTGTACTCTTCCTTTTGAGTGATGACGTGGTTTTCGAGCTGCCATTGCCGAGAGGATCGTGAGGACGCATCCGCGATATGATCGTGTTGCTTCTGACGGGTTTTCCTGGCATCTCGGAGAGTTGCGTGAGGCGGTGATGACCCTCGCTGGTGAAGTCGGTACTCATGCCGAATGCTCCGTCCCGTGATAGGTCGCTATCTTGTCGCAGTCGGTTACAACAGATGGTGCACAGGCGAGCCTTCATAATGGACGATGCTTTCTGTGAAAAACGACAAGTTTGAAGTGAAATCTTATTATTAGATGAGCGTGAACGAAGACTAACATCATACATTTCTCGTTCTCATTTCTCGTTAGTGGGACCCACTAACATATGGTGGAATATGCTAGTTCAGTTTGGGATCCTTATAGATTAGGTGAGATAAGGGATGTGGAAAGGGTGCAAAGGATTGCAGTTAGAAGGGTTACAGGTAGGGTTAGGAGGTGGAAATGGGGGGAGAATGAAAGGGGGGAGAGGGGGAGAATATTGGAGAGTCCATCTGAGATGATCCGAGACTTGGGATGGCGGGAATTGGAAATACGGAGAAAGGAGGATCGGATCTGTAATTTCTTCAGGGTAATGGAAGGAGAAGGGGGCTGGGGAGAGTTGAATAGGTTGATTGAAAGGAATGAGTCAGGGTATGGGGGTAGGCGAAGTCATGATAGAGCAGTAGTTATAAAGGGGGCTAGATTAGATGTCGGTAAGTTCTCTTTCTTGAATAGGACAGGTAGGGATTGGAATGGGCTTAGTAGAAGTATACTTGAGGAGGATGAAATAGGGTTGAAGCTATTCCGTCAGAAGGTTAGGGAGGCGATAGGAGGGAACTTCCCACCGCGCATTTATGTGCAACTGCAAGAGTTGATAATAAAAAAATACTCTTATGGAGCTTTGTCTGTGTTTTTTTCTTTGCTTGTTTGTATGCAAGCACTGCACAGGTCTCACGGTTTGACTGATCGATGTGAAAATTTGTCTGTAGGGGGCCTACACGTAGACTTATCTAACTTGGAACTGTATAGTCTTTGGGTTACATCGGTTGGACTATTTGTGAGAAATATGATCTCACAATTTCAAAAACTCCATAAGATTTGGCTGGGCGGAAAATTTAAAGAAACAAAATCTCTACAAAATAGTTGAAATTTTTCCTGAATTTAACTCAATCATTATGTACACGTCATCACAATTTTGTATGCAATTCGGATCAAGCCGTTTTGAAGAAAATAATTTAATAAATGTTTGTTATTCAACGAATAGATAGAAATAATGACAGAACCATTGCTGAGATGCACTTCTTTCTAGATTCGATATTCACCGAATTTTTTATAGGAGTCTAGGTTCCAATTATACCAGAGTCGATAAAATATACTTGAACGACTCAAGTTATGTAGATTATTCAGGTTTATCGTTCATCTTACAACGCATATGCTGCCTAGTGTAAAGATACTGTATTGTGAAAGTAAGTGAAGATTTCCGGTGACTATTGAATTTGCCTGTGTTCACATGTGCGCGCACAAGTTATAGTATTAACCACAATTACCCACTTGGTGACGTCAAATATCAGAGCCACATCGAATTTTAAGATTCTTAATTGTAAATTTCAATGAAGTATTATAATCAAGAAGACCGTTTTCGGACATTTCTTTTCCGAATGTGTCTAAAAATAGAATTGCTACTGATATTTACTCACTTACGGTATCGAAGTTTGAAGCATCACTCGGACATATACCCAGAATATGAAAAAACTCACAAGACTCTCAAGGAAGATTTGGTTGGCCAGTTTCATTTGTCATTAGACGAGCTTTAGCGAGGATTCAATTTGACATACTGAAAAAAATTGGTGTTCGTTTTTATGTTTTTTTTTTTTTATGTTTTTTTGTCGGTTCTCCACAGGTCAAACGGCTACAGCTATCAACTTCAAACTTTTTTTCTTTATGGTTCCTCATCTAGCTTAGATCTGTATAGTTTTGTGGCATTATCGGGTGGTAACTTTTATTTTTATGAATTTTAGAAATTTCAAAAATATCCATTAGAATAACACGGCGGAAAAAAAAATTTTATTTTCAAAAAAATTGAAATTCTGTGTGAAGTTGAATAACATCTTAATACACATTTCTGGAAATTCTCAGCTTGATCGGGTCAGCCATTTTGAAGAAAAAACATGAAATGTACTAAATTGGCACCACTCGAAGCAGTTTTTACCCATTTATAACTAAAATGTTACCCAATTGGCGAATTTAGGCAAAAGTTTGGCAATGAAGTCGACATACTATTACTTTCCGCTCGTCTAACAACGCGTATATAGCGTTTTCCTAGTACTAGGAAATACGCCTTTTTAGACGAGCGGAAAGTAATAGTATGTCGTCTTCTTTGCCAAACTTTTGCCTAGATTCGCCAATTGGGTGACATTTAAGTTATAAACGGGTAAAAACTGCTTCGAGTGGTACCAATTTAGCACATTCCATGTTTTTTCTTCAAAATGGCTGACCCGATCTAGCTGAGAATTTCCAGAAATGTGTGTCAAAATGTAATTCAACTCCACACAATTTTTTTTTTTTTGAAAATAAAATATTTTTATTTTTTTCCCGCCGTGTTATTCTAATGGGTATTTTTGAAATTTCTAAAATTCATAAAAATAAAAGTTACCACCCGATAATGCCACAAAACTATACAGATCTAAGTAAGATGAGGAACCATAACGAAAAAAAGTTTGAAGTTGATAGCTGTAGCCGTTTGACCTGTGGAGAACCGAAAAAAAAAAATATATATATATATATAAAAACGAACACCAATTTTCTTCAGTATGTCAAATTGAATCCTCGCTAAAGCTCGTCTAACTAAATAATTTAGTTATTTCAATGATTTTTATGTTTAAAGTACAATTAGCCAACTTGTATGCTTACGTTTTTATGTAGGCCTAAATGAAGTAAACCGTTTTAGCACAAATTACATAAAATCATAATACCTGCAAAGTACAGTAATTTAATATTATTCCATGATGTTGTTTTGATCAGTGGCCCTGCAGATTAAATTCAACGAATTTCTTTATTTGTTTGCTCATTTCTTTCTACAGATACATATTTTTTATTTTTTATTTCAAACGTCCAGAGAAGCTTGCTCAAAGGTTTCATATCGAAAAATAATCAATAAGATGATAAGAACAATGTGTATCTGGAATTTTTGTAGTAAGAGAAATCACAATGATTTTACGTCCAAAACCCCACTAAGGACATGCAGGTGTTTCTTGGTGATACATTTTCTTATTCATAATTATCCCACCAACTTTATTTGTCTTGTGACAATCAATCGATTGTACAACTCATCTGGACCCCTATTCCTGAGATAAATGAGATGTGAGAAAAATAAAAATGAGTGAGAAAACGACTATCTCACTTAGAATGGCCGATTGGTAATGGTGAATCGGCCATTTTGAGTGAGATATTCGTTTTCTCACTCACTTTTATTTTTCTCACATCTCATTTATCCCAGGAATAGGAGTCCTGCAGTATCAACTTGTTTTGTAATACGAATATCTTGGCGATAAGAAATTATATAGACGGTTAAATGAAAGCATGTTAAACGGAAACGAAAAATATTTTTAACTTGGACGTTTTAGATGCGGTAGCGTTGAAATTTTTTTTTTTCTTTTTAATAACATCGAAGCTTGATACAAAGTCATTGTTCCCCAATTAAGGCTGTGGATGGAGATAGGATCGTTTGGATGGGGCACCACAAGGGCGATCTTACCACCCCATTTTAAATATTTATAACCAATGAACTTCAACACCAGGACTGTGGACCATAAATTTCCGCCGCAGATAACAGTCATTCAGTTTCCGAAAGTCCGGAACACATTACAAGTGAAAACCATATATGTAATATATATTTATAATTATCTTATAATTATGTATATGCAACCTTTGACTTCCAATAACACTAGTTGTCTAGTTGGTAAGAATAGATTTGAAATAGATAAAATATAAAATATAATGAAATAGAATGATAGAATGAAATAGAGGTTGAAAGTAGAATAAAAAACCCAATACTATCAAAATGAACATAAAAAACTTTGAGAAAACTTGCGTTTTCACTCAAATATTTCAGTTGGCAATTATCCCAAATGCTTTCTTACCTGTATTTCGTGCATTCTCGCCGCGTAGATAATTGGATTGAGCATCGTTTTGAAGATGACTAGGAAGTTGACGAAGACATATATGACAAACGCATTGTCCATACCGCGAACAGTATCATTGAATTGCTGTCCTGTGACCAGACAGTCGTCACAAACGACACAGAACAGCAGTACTGCCGGCATCAGACCAACTATGTAAGATCCTAGTATCAGTAGGGTCGTCTTGATCGCCTGTAGACAGAGCACTGTCATTAGGCACTAATGGTGACTGACATGTAATTACGTTCACTCTAAAGTTGAAATGATAGGTGTAAAGCTAATGTTCCCATGACGATTTTTTCACTTGACGTCTGTCAAAACTTCGGACTGCATCGTTGGTGTAAAATAGATCATGTTCCCATACCGTTTTTTTCCCGTCACATTAGGTAATGCGTTCTATCGGCAAAAACTAGAACTTTTTGAAGGCAACCATCGAAATCAACGAGTCAACATAACACTTTCTTAGGCAGGTATATTCTCTAATTGCCTCGGTGAACATTTCGAGATCGAAACTTATTATTAAAAATGAATAATTGTTTATATAAACTCAAAATATAAAACAGCGTGTGATTTTGCTCGCGATTATAACAGTTATATCGAAATAAAAAGGATTTGCGACGGTGCGATCCTACATTCGATTGTTGGTACTCTACACGACATCCGCAAATCGTCCCTTCCCGTGTCGTGACGGACCTGAAAATGTTGGAGTTGGCTCTACTCATGGACGGGGAAAAATCGTCCCTCTCACCGTTGTTTTCTCTTGCGCGTGATTGGTTGAAAGTTGCCGTCGGCCGAAATTTTGACGGACGTCATGTGAAAAAATCGTTCTAGGAACCTAGCTTTAGAAACTAAGACATGTATTAAACTTGGACCAAACTCACCCCACAAAGATTGTCTATATTACACAATATGATATTCAAATTTATAGAATTTGCATCCTGTAGCGTCATCAATCTGTTGACCGTGTTGGCCTGTCCCAGCATGGATTGCAATGAAAGCTAACGTAGGGTCAACAAAGATTTAACCAAGTCAAAAAAGTGTTCCGTCTCAGGATTTCGAGTAAATAGAGGCCCAAGTTTGAAAGTCACGTTTACCGTTGAAAAAAATTCGCAACTTCTTTTCTAATTGAAAAAAATCTCTTCATGATGAGTTATAAAAGTGTAAAATAGTGCTCATACAAACGGATACGTGTGTTATTTCGTGTACTGCAACCATGTCGTGTAAGAAGACCAGTATAATAGAAGTACGCGGATACTACTTTATTATTATTTTTTGGTAACATGTATACACATACATGCATACATGCATATCTTTCTAAATATATGCATTTGCTATATAAACTATACAAACCATAAAAAAGGTCATCAAGTACTCAAGTTTTTCTCGTCTTGTCGATTTAGTTCCTTTCTAGAACAGATGTTCGCGAATCTACTGAACAGCTAGGTAAATTAGCATAGCACTATCGTGAAACTGCTAAATTGAAAGCCGTTTTGTGGGCGAAACAACAAACATACAAGAAACATTCAAACAAACGTCCGATTGTTACCAATATGCAGAATGGAAGTCTTCGTTGTCTCATCTATAAAAACCAAAATGCAATGCATTAGTAACGCATTGGTTGGCTTTATCGTCCCTCTCCTTCGGTTCGACTAATTTATTTTTAATTTAATTTGGTATTTATTTATTTTTTAATGATTTTCCTTGTTGTGTTTAGTGTTGTATTCGGTTATAACTTGGTGTTATTTTCTGCTTTAAGAGTGTTTCGTGAATAAACTTTTCTTTAGGAATAAGAACTTGTTTTTCACGAAAGATACTCATATATTATAAAATAAAATTTTCAACAGAATGCATAATACAATCATATTCAAACAATTACAATTGCTTCTTCGTTTCCTGCTTCATTATGTAGTACGCCTATCTAGTGACCGACTTGTGTACCCATTTGACCATTTATTATTTTTCCAAATACAACGGCGTGAGATGCATGTTTTTGCACAAATGTTGATTGCTTCATCGTCAACCTTGTCGCGCATGACATATGTTGACCGAATTACGTACTTTTTTGTCGTGGTATTATTGGTCATGGTATTATTTTGGTTATATGGTATTATGAGATTTTGTGACTATTTTGTGAAGAGAAGCCGTCAATTCAATCTGTATTCATTTATTGATGCGGTATTATATTTTAAATTTTGATCTACGAAGATAATATTGCTGTAGTGATGGGTATGTTTCTGAAGGAACATTTCTTCTGGTTAGTGGTTGATAATATGTCATTACTATATATTTGTATGAATAAAAGAAGATCGTCAATCAACTACGTAGTCGTACAATCTTTAGTAATGACATAATCTTGAAGCAACTTTTAGAATACAAGGCTTTCGAAAGATTCAGTTGCAAATTGCATTACTTTATGTAAATTCGTCCTGAGAAGGCATGATACTCTGAAAATACCTCATCTAAATGAATATAACGGCAATATAAGTGTTTGTCATGTTTGTAGACCACTTCTTTTCACGGATAGAAGATCAGTCATCAAATCTAACAAATGCAAATGACTACTTGCTAACCGTTGGACACATACAACAAATAGTTTTGCCAGAACGAAATTTCTCAACCACAAAACAATATAATATAATACATGAAAATCACAATAGCCATAATAATGCAAATAGCGATTTACATATATTGTACACTTGTCTACAATATATCATTGATCCGTTTGTAGTAAATCATTCATGTGGAAATATCGTACACCGAAAATCTCATACACCGAAAATCTCAAACACCGAAAATCTCATACACCTAAAATCTTTTACACCGAAAATCCCATACACCGAAAATCTCTTATACCGAAAATTCCGTTCACCCAAAATCCCGTACACTGAAAACTTTATTTTACAGGGTGACTGAGCCATGAGGCAAGACACTTGAGTGAAAGGACTAATCCGAGTGGAGTTTCGATATTGTATTTAAATAATAGGGCACTATTACCCTTTTCTCCCTTTCACCAAAATAACATACTCATGTATGAACATATTGTTTTTTTGGGTGAAGATATTTTCGGTGTAAGATATTTTCGGTTTAGGTTAGGTTAACCTGTTCTAACCTAACCTAACCAAACCTATCCGAAAATATCGATATTTTTATACATGATGGTATACTATTTTGGTGAAACGGGAAGAAGTGAAATAGTCCCTAACTATTTAAATACAATATCTTAACACCACCCTGGATCGTTCTCCTACTCGGGATCTTGCTTCCTAGTACAGTCACCCTGTGAAATAACTTTTTCGATGTACGGTATTTTCGGTGTACGACATTATTCGGTGTACTAGAGCAACCCCGTGGATTCGTGTTCATAGACATCGCTGATAGATCCGGCACCTCCACCAATATATACGTCTGCATTATCTATGCACTGTTTTATTTGTGTATCATTCTATCACCTATATTGCTATATATGTATTGATTGGTGCACAATTAATCGTCCTGTCCTCAATAATGAATGCATATTAGGGTTTTAAGGCGCATCGACAGCGATTCAATATAGTGTATAGAAGTTATCGGCACGAGACACGATTGACAATTTCTTCTTACAATTTCGTTAAATTAGACTCGACAACAAATTGATATATAGCATTGTTTACTCGCCCTTCAAGGATCTTTACAAATTTTGAGACATCATCTTTACAGCCTTCAGCCTTGATTTTGATTTTGATTTTCATTGCGTACACTATTTTTTTGAATAATTTCCAGTTGATTTTGTTATTATCATCTCACTATTCCTCTTCTTCTTCTATTTTCTTATTCAAACATTATAAGCTATATTGATTAATATATTTTCGTTTTTTCTTCAAAGTTACCATTATCATCATTTCATTTCGATTATAACCATTCCTAGATTTAATCAACCTATATTTTTTTCTCGTCCCATTATTATTTCATTGTTATCTCAAAAATGTTATTATTGTTAATTTTCATATTTCAATCGATTTCATTCTGTGTTGTATGCAATCTTGATGTAAGACAGAATCTTGAATAAAGATATATATAGATATATTTTAATGCCAGTGTTGTGGATAAATGTACGAATATTAGTTCAGTCGTCTGGTACGTAATAGTATTTAAGTTAAGGAGACGAATTTTCTTACACTAATAATTAATGATTTATTACACTGGAACAATCATATACTATAGGCATATCTGTCAGAAGTAAAATTGCCCCGGGATGCAATTTAATTAAGAGAATGATGTCAATATGTAACTTCGACGCAGCTAAACTTATAAATTTAACTCATGTGAATTCCCAGAATTAACAGCAATGGTAATAAACTAATTGAAAAGTATAGACATGAATTTTACAAGAAAGATCCCACATATGCTGGAAATAAATTTCATGACGCACTATACCGAAGAATATGAAAAGAATCACGCTTTGAATCGTTTTCAAAAACCTGGCTGAAGGTGATCGTCTACCAAGTGATGAATAAATGTTTAATCCTTGATAGTGGTGGAAAATATCACTGTATTTTCGAACGTTCAATGATTTTTGAAGACGTGGTTGTGTTCCTAATCGTAAATCTCGTCCTGAAAAATCAGAATTGCCTAAAAAATGACAGTTATATAAATATAACGGTAATATTTGTGATGTTATGTTGGTTTACGCGCCTCTCTTTCGTAGGTATAGGTATAGAAGCCTTATCAAATCTCACAAGTACACAAAAACTGCTTACCTATTGGCGGACAAATACAACATACAGTTTCATTAGAACGAAATTTTCCAACAACAAAACTATATACTAAAACAGATATTCCATTGAGTGTTACCTTGATACTCCTAGTAATAACTCGTTGGTCATGTTTTGTCCTCACTGGAAAGTCATCATGCTCGCGACTCCACTGACTCCACTGACTCCACTGTTTCCACTTATCCCTGCCCCTTTGGTGTCTCCTCACGATGATGAAGATGTGCGTGTAGATGATGGACATGAGAATCAGTGGCCCGAAGAACAGCGAAGAGTATGTCAAGCGAAACTTGCTCTTATTTAAAAAACTGATGGACAGAAAAGATCAGAGAAATATGTAAATGTACAGTATATAGAAAGAAGTAATGTTACGCCGCGAGAGGATGAAGAGAACTATGATATGAATGGCGATTACTATTTTTAGCCAGATCCAGATATGTTGTAACGTTTTCGGGCGTTGTTGTTGCGCAAAATCTAAATTTCATCAACGGTATCTTAACAACATAACTTAAGCTAATTTAATCGAACCTAAAACTAACCTAGTCCAACCTGAAAATAACAGTTATGCCATATACTGTACTGCACAACAGGTGTTATAGGCTACACAGTATAACTTCGAAAATTTTTCCAAGTGATGAATGTATATATAGTGGCTGAAATAACTATATGTCGACTCATTCAACAGTAATTCTGAAAATTCTAAAAAGTATACGATCCTGGATATTGAAACCATGGAACCATGAATCTGCACAGACTTTCATTTAATTGTTGAATCAATTATAAATAAAATTGAAAGGGTCTTGATATAGTTACCATCCACAAAAAAAATCACGATAAAGAACAGATTGCCATAAATAATATAACTCCTAGTCGGACGCTATACCATGTAAGCTATAGTTATACCTTAAGGCAGCTGATACTAGGAAACGGGAGCTCCTAATCCGCTACATAAACTGTAACTTTTATCACCACATTAGTAGTTTTTATCTTCGTCCTCTGCTATTGGAAACTTTAATTTTGTAACCACTACGAGCTGACGTGGATTGGAATGCCTTATTGCAGCAATCCAAAAGATTCACATTTATATAGCGCATAATAGCTACCGAGATTAGCTAGTGAGTTGGCCCAATCCGACAGAGATAACAATCATAACATGATCCGGAAAAATAGTTAATGACGGAGGAAACCGGGTTGTTGGCCAATTTTCTTTTATGTATTATAAGAACATAGACCTACGTGCACTGAATATATAAACTAGGAGAACGCTACATATTTCAAGTCGATGGATGAACGTTATATATTTTATATTCATGTAAAATCAAGAAAAAGTAAATGGTAAGTTGAAAAAAATTATGGAAACGGAGATAACACCTTGAGCGATGTTTGAGATAGCAGAAAACAATGGAGCTAAGAGAAGAGTTGGAAGACCAAGAGAAAGGTGGCAGGGGGGTCAAGTTCGAGGTAGTCAACCGAGGAGAAAAATGGGAAGAAGTGGTACACGAGAGATGGTGGGTGACTAGAAAACCGTGGAGGGAACTCGTAGGAAGAGAAGAAGAAGAAACAGATGATACTATAGTGGTGAAGAAGAGGAGGAAGAAGTTGGAACTGGCAGGAACCGATTGATATGACAAGTCTGCCCCTAGAAAAAAACTAGTGAAAACACCCCCTGGCCCAATTTAATTGGTTACCTGGGTTTGATATATATACCGAGACGCGTGGCCGAGTGGTAACACACTGAACCGTCATTCGGGAGACCGGGGATCGATTCCCGCCATGGTCGACCATCCTGACAGGGTTTTTTGTTGGTTTCTCTCTGTTGTTCAGGTTGATACTGGGATGGTTCCTTAGTAATAGGCCACGACCGACTCCTTCCCACCATCCAAAACACCTAATAAAATAACCTTTCATCTCATCATTTCATCATCTCATTCATCATCCACCGACGCCAATAGATCGTAGTCATAGTGCGTTGTTAAAACCCAATATAAAAAAAATATATATATATATATATATATATATATACATATATATATGTATATATATATATATATATATATATATATATATATATATATATATATATATATATATATATATATATATATATATTCGAAATCAATCATCATCAAAACCAAAAATGAGAAAGCCGTCCCCCCCCCAAAAAAATGGAAAATATTTTCGAATTTCACATAAAAATTAACAAGAACTTTGAAAGGATTTTGAAAAACATTAGTAAAAATGTTTTCCACAACAACTTGAGAAGAATTCTAGGAAAATTGGTGTGCTCATCTACAATATTGAAATACTTGATTCTACTCACTCAGTGTCATTGCAGTTGACTGATTGAAATCCTTCATCCTTGATGCTCGAGAAGTAGATCAAGAAGAACATGATTGGAATCACCCACATGAACACAATGCACATAGTCCGTCTCCTGTGCGTCATAATCGACGGATAGCGAAACGGTTCGATAATCCCCAGATAGTGGTTCACAGCAAGTGCTAATAGATGCGCAACAGTTATAATCACACCACTCAGTCGAAACACTTCTACAACCACTGTCATACATCCTGGTATACCTTCAATACCCAATCCTTTTCCCAGTAGACTGTTGATCAACAATCCTAATCCCAGATGGAACGAAGCAAATGCGTCCGCTCCAGCCAAACTCAGACTGATGTGGAGGGTCGGGGTTAGTGGCCGTTTGATCCAATACGCCGTTATCAGTATTTTGATGTTAATTACAACAGAAATAGCACAAAATATCACCAATAGTGTTGGGACGTATATGTATTTATAGTCGACTGTTTCAGTGTTCAATGTATTGTTTGTAATGTTGGTATCTGTGATCAGGGAGTCTTCGGTCCATAACTCGAAGGTAGTCAATGGGTCGGAGGACGCCATCTCGCGGCTAGATCGAGTCACGTGACATGGGTGTACTTCTTCGGATTGGCGGAGTTATCGTTACATTGTGAGACGTTCACAGTAGCATCTGAAATGAATATAAATGTAATTGTTATTTTGTTGACTGTTGTGATATATACGACAAGATTATTTTCGGTCATAGATATATCCCGCAATGTCAAGACAAAACTGTTTCCCCAGTCTCCCTCCTTAGCTCAGTCAGCTAAGGTACCGCTTTAGAAACCTGAAGTTACCGTTTGGCGTGGGTTCGAGTCCCGAATAAGGCATGGGTTT